>SSNU01000247.1:28168-358130 GCA_012064415.1 Gyrodactylus bullatarudis | reverse complement strand
TAGCCAAAAATATCAAGATAAAATTCAAGATGGATATAAAGCCTCTATTATGGAAAGCAGCTAGAGCAGAAAACGAGAATTCCTTTAACTTAGTTATGGACCAGATCTCGAAAATCAACAAAAATGTTGTAGAATATCTTAGTGAAATTTCTGTTGCAAATTGGGCCAATTTTGCATTCCCTAAATGCCGCTTTGGGATTTTAACTTCAAATTTTGCTGAATCATTGAATGCAAGTCTATTGAAAATAAGAGAAAAACATCCATTCAATATCACAATTTCGTATATGAATTTATTGTCAGATAAATTCTTAGAACGGCTTAACTTCTATTCAAAAATTAAAAGGGAACTTTCACCTTACATAGAACCTTTGCTGGAAAAAAACTTACGCGAATCTAGATTTTTACAAATTTTCGCTACTCCTAAAGATGATCTATTTTATGTTTCTCAAGATCGCAATAGTGAAATACGAAGAGTTGTTAATTTAAACTCCAATGCTCTTGTAGTTTTGCAATGATTAATAGATATCCCTGTAAACATCTGTGTGCTATCGCTAATAAGTTAGAAGTTCCCCCCTGAAAAATATGTTCCA
The DNA here is from genome assembly GCA_012064415.1 of Gyrodactylus bullatarudis. Taxonomy (NCBI): domain Eukaryota; kingdom Metazoa; phylum Platyhelminthes; class Monogenea; order Gyrodactylidea; family Gyrodactylidae; genus Gyrodactylus; species Gyrodactylus bullatarudis. The sequence goes on along the minus strand of SSNU01000247.1, from coordinate 357,540 downwards.
AATGAATTCAAAGTAATCTCCTTGAAAGCAGCTTACTCGGAGATTATCATGCTGTGTGACGTCGAAAATCTGAAAGAGTCAGGACTTGAAGGCTACAGAATAAATAAAAAACGTGGAAGACCATGTAAAAGCCGTAAAAAATCAAAAGCTGAAAAAAATGTAATGAAATTTAGTGTTCAATATAATTATTGCTTGTTATTTATAAAAAGTATTTTCTTTTGAAAATTTTCGGGGTGATTATCGAAAATTTTTTCTTTTGGGGTGATTTTTGGGGAGATTTTTGGAATTAACCCTTTAAAAGATATTCTTTTTGACATTAATTGAGTCTTCGAAACAATTAACTTTTAAATAAATCCTTTCATTAAAAAGTTTCACCAGTAGATGGGATTTCATTAAAAATCAGACCCTGATGAAATTATGTGTAAGAAAAAATTTTCATAAAATTTATTCGTTTAGCTATGGTATCGAAAGGGTTAGGGCTAACGGAATCGTTTGATAAACTTTTCACCAGGTCTCAAGATTAACAAACTATTTAGCAATATAATAAAACTTGTTGAAATTAAACCTGGGACAAAGTTTAACGAATTATTACGTACATCTAATCTTGAAACCTGGTAAAAAGTTGATCAAACTATCCCTTAGTCTCAAGATTACCTGATAGTCTCAAGACTATCAAGAGTAAGAAGATCAACGGTTACAGATGCGTTAATATAGAGTTTTGATTTTTCATCAATCCATAGAAAGAGGTACGTAAATACATGAATTAATTTGAGATTTTATACCGAAAATCTTCCCTTTGATTGAGGAAAACATGAAGAAATCAGACAACAGTGATTATTCTAAGCGTAAAGTCACAGTATATAGACAGAGAGATTAGATTAAATACATTGTCTAATATATATATTGAATTTTACACGATCATGATAAGACATAGAGAATGATATTATTCCCTTAGAGAGTAATTATCTCCTGATACACTATCAGTAATAAAAGGAAGCAATGTTGTAAAATTTTTTAAAGAATAAAGTTTTATAATAAACGGGAAGTTTTTGTGAAAAAATGAATTAAAATGATATGAATAGAATTTTTTCTTAACAAATTCGAATTTTATTCTTTTAATTTTTGTACAAAGTTATTAAATGCGAATGTGAGTTGTTTTTTTCTCTATTGACTTTTTTAATTAAGCAAAGAAAGTATTGGCATGATGAGGAAAACAGGCAAGATAATGTTTACATTAAAATTTCAGAGGAAAAAACTCACACATTGAAGACGGCAGTCTAGTTCCAGGGGTCAAGGCTATTTCTGTAACAGTACTGGGAAGGTTGGTACGCAGGGAATCATTAACAGATTGATTTGTAGGACTCGATTTCTTGTGGAGGATCTGAGAGAGGGCTGTAATACTTTGACGAACATTTGTATTGGCATTCTAATAATGATGATAATAGTTACCAACCAAAATAATTGGGAGGAAAATTTCAACCCCTAACATTTCAGTCTCAACATGAAATGCATGATTTATGCAAAAAAATAAAAAAATCGAGTTTAGAAGACATTCATATTCATTGTTGCATTATTTAAAACTGTATCTCTTGTAGCCAAATCAATCTGACACTAACATGTATCAGCATATATCCTTTTAATGAAAATTCAGTACCTTATTTAGGAGCATTAGACAAGGAAAGAGAATAATCTTTACTCAAACCAAAAAAAAAGCCTAGGAGGCTTGCTTCTCATGACTTGTAAGATAAAAATCATCCTAAAGATTATATAGTTGTGCACACGTACGATATGCATGTACGATATGTTCTAATTTGAGATAAGTTTTTTATTTTAATCTCTTTTAATCTAAAGTAAAAATACAGTAGTATCTTAATGCAAATTTTTATAGTATTTAATCTTGTGTCATCAAAATTTCTGATTTTTGTTTAAAATAATTTCTTGATAGAAAATGACCGTTTAACTATTTTACAAAATAAATCCTTTTATTTGAAATTTTGAATTCTAAAGGGAATTTGTTCCAACATAGTTCAAAGCTTTGATCTTGATATCAGTTCATTAAAAATAGTAATTGGTCGTTTAGTAATCTTTAAAATAGGATTAGATGAACAGATTTTTTCTTCAGATTATCAAAACTCAGCCAGTCCTTTGTCTAGAGTAAAAATAAACCAAAAATTAGTACATTTTCGAGGCCCTACAATAATAATAATTAGAGATAGGATTTTGTCTATTGGGACTATCATAGACTAAACTATGCATGAGCCCTAACTTCTTTTGCTAATTTTCGTAGAAAAAAAATGCTAGTTTTCTTCAAAAAAGTTGCTCTTTTTTGACAGCTCAAGTTATGAGAAAGACTTACATTTCGGCTATCGCAAAACTTTTTCTTTGCCTCCTTAAGTTCGGAGAGTTGAGTGAGAGCTTCAAGACTCTTTTTCGGATCTACAACAATCGGAATGTGGCCTTTGGCTGCGAGTGTATTATCATTTTCAAGATTATAAGTGCCCGTATAGCTTACAGCGAGAGAGGCCATGGAGGCAGATAAGTCTACTGGATTCGGGTTTTTAGCCTGATTCAGGAGATGATTATGATTAACATTATCGATGGCCAAATCTTTCAGCTCATCAAACCTTAGATTTTGTTGTGGAGGATTTTGAGCATGTTTCTTTGGCAGAGGGGGCTTTTTATCATTTGAGTTATCTTCACTAACAACTGAGCATTCATCATCAACAGTCTTTTCAATCACTTCAAACATTGAGTCAGGCTTTTCAAGCTCTTCAAACATTTTATCCATGAGGTAATCTTTAATGGAGGAATACTTGTTAAACTTTTCCAGGAATATATCTACAAATTTCAGAGAGGAAGTTGTCTCTTGAGATTTTTTCAATGATTTCCTCAGTTCAATTGAGCTCTTTGGATTGCTAACAGCAGAAGATTTCAGTGGTTCGCGTTCTCCTCCTGGTTTTGGCCTGGGAAATTTCTATTGAAAAAATTGTAAATTTACCAAAATTCTTTGAGAAACATTGAAGCCTATTTGTTGAATTGTGAATATGGTTAACTCACACTAATGCTTGGTTGAGTGCTCTGAGGATTCGCAGTTCGAAATGCCGTTGAAAGATTAGGATTTGTCAGACGTCTGTTAGAGCTGGCCATTGTAGGTTTATTGACATTCGATGAAGAGGTGTATTTTTTGATATCGACTGCAGTTTTATTCTTGGTGGATAATTTTGAAGCTAAAATATCAGAGAATTAATTAATCACAAGTAAATTACCTAGATACATTTTGCATTATCTCTCTCATGTAATGAATGTATATTATTGGGGTTATTATTATTCAAGGAAAAATCCCAAAATTAAAGATTTCCAGTCACAAGGAGGAATGAATTTCATTTAAACGACATGATCATTTGGGATGAAATTGGATCAATCGATAATAATTGCGAAGGACTCTTAACCCTACTTTAGAATACCCTCAAATGACTATTACAAGATATAAAAACTAATCATCTTCAGCTTAAAAATGAATTTGTGTATATTTCGCCAGGTCTTATCAATCCCTAATCCTGATTTAATTTAATAATTTTAAAAAGTTTTCAATCAAAATTAGTTAAATTGAAGATGATGAACTACTCTTCCGGGACATTCGGATGTATATATGTTACCATGAATCGTGAAAATTATTTTAATTTCTACTCAAATATTTAAAATATTCCAACCACTATCTGTACATAGACAACTATGGGTTTTGGAATTAATAATTAGGAAATCAGTCTGTGGTTGGCATACACAAGGCTCAATTTATTTTAATGCCAACTGATCATCGTGGGTGGTTAACATGGCCTATTATGATCTGCACATCGAGAGGAGAATTTTTTGGGAGATTTCCAAGACTCGAATTCAAATTATCTTGTAAATTAGATTCTTCTTCATCCCCTACATATATAGAACGTTGGGGATGAAAACCACAGATTGCTTTTTTAATCATCTATATCGAAAAACGTAGTGGTTTATCATGTACAGATGAAGGATTTTAACTTGTGCAATATTTTTAAAAAATTGAGCAGTAAATTAAAATCATTTTCACGATTCACTAGTGATTTGTATGAATTACCGAATTGAACAGGGATTCTTACGAATCACTGTATAGTAAATTGTAAGGATATTTTACACGATTCACAATTCCTCTAGTGATTCGTACGAATTCCTACAAATATTTAAATATCTAATTCATAATTTATGCAAGATGTTTGCAGTGTTAAATAATATTACCTAATCAAAAAGGGTTGGATAAAAATAATGGTTAGCGATTAAAGTAATAGCAAGATCATTTTTTCCAAGATTAATTAATGCAAAAATAAATGAATAAAAGGATTAGAGCTGAGAGTATGGGACCATTTCAAACTTAGTAATAATCATTCACACATTGTCAAGAAGAATGGAAAGAAAGGTTTATTATGCAGGATAATGTTTGTTTGGTGCATGTTATTGATCGGGATAATTGAGAAAAGAAAACTTTACATGAAAGACTTCTCTGGTAGAAGCCAAATTTCTTTTCTGTAACTATATTATAGAAAAAAAATTAAATGAGTATTTTCAATGTTCATCTTTTTTTGTTTATTTTGAGTTTATCTGGTAAGTGTTTAAATAAGAGAGAAAAACGATGATGGATTAATTATATCTAATAATCATAATTCAAATCTAGATGGTCTTTGGGATTATAAAATCAACCATTTTTTATTAATAATTACCGGTATTAGTTTCGGGAGCTTTCCCTACATTTGATTTAGGAAGAGTATCATTCTTAGGTAACGTATTCGTTTTTGTTGAATTCTTTGAAGGGACATATCTCTGAGGCACTTTACATGAAGGATTATTCAAGGCTGTCGATGTAACACCTCCAGCTCTGAATGGCGCTTTTGATGGAGGATTTGAAACAGATGATTTTGTTGTACTGGTTGTTGAAATTTCTTTGGTTGATTTCGAAGTCTTGGGAAAAAAATTCAGGTTTTCACAAAGAAATTACAAATCTTTATCTACCATCCACAACTAATAATTATAATTATCGACCCAAGTAAATATTTAAAAATATAACATAATGAATCTTTATAATCATATTTAATAACTATTAGTTATGCAGCAAACTTTTTGGATATAAAAGCATAGGAATTTTCAATGTATCCTCCTGAGCATTTTGAGCAAATAGAGAATGTACTTTAAAAATAAGAGAAATCTCCGACTTTGATAAGCATTAAGCAATAAAGATTACCCTAGGGATTCAAGATGATAAATCTCTACATTAATCTCGTTGAATTTAAATTCTAGGTAGAAACCTCTTAAATCTACTGCACAAAAATGGAATATTCACGCTCAAAATTTAACCTACCATATATATAAAAAATTGAAACTCACAATTCGATTACGTAGAGGAATATTATTTGCAGGTTTCACCGGGGCATATGTTTGGCGCTTTACAGGGACATTTATCAATTTGATTTGTTCTTGTGTCTTGGCTAGACTAGCAGCAAGTTTTTCTTCGCGCTTTTGCTCATATAACTTTGCTTGCTGAATTAATTTAGAGAAGAAAATTACAATTAGGTTGAAAATCAATTTAAAATAATTAGGCGTACCTTAATAAGGCGTGGAGGCATTGATGTGATAGGCTTGTCGTCTGAATTAAAGCTCACAGTAAAACTTTGAGCTTGAGGCCGAGGACTAGTCTGATTGCTAACCTTTGAATCACGTTCAGATCTATCGTCTGCAAGAAAAGCTAATGAATTCAAAGGCAAAGTAAAATCTAAATAGCTAGATAAAAATCACCTGATATATAATTATTTTTATCATGTAGAATAGTTAAGTAAAATAAATTACCTGGACTTGTGTTCTCTTTATTATTCTCGTGATCAATATTTTGAGCATTGAATACTGTATTATTGGAGGAAGCTGTAGAAATTCTTGGTGTTTTTGTTTCAGACTGGACGTTGATATGATTTGAAGGGGTTGCTGATGTCTCTTTAGAAAAATTCAACAACATTAAAAGAGTTTAATCAGACTTTAATGGTTGACAAAACTCTCGATTGGAAACTAGGCCTGTTTTCTCAAGATTATTCTAAGATTGATATAAATCTTTAGATTGGAAAGACTATATTGATTAGTTCTCAAAAAAGGATTATAAATAATAACCATAATAATGATTCAACTAACCTATAGTTAACTGTGTGTCATGTGCAATATCATTTGTTTCATTGACGCATTCAACAGCTGAATTTGTAGTTGAAAAATTATTAATTACCTTTAAGTTTCTTGTCATAGTCAAAATCAAACTTTTCAAGATCATACTGAGATTGAAACATAAAAGACTCCAATAGAGGATTCGAAATATTCTGGGTTGATTCTTTGCCAACATTCGTAGGTGAGCATTGACGCTCGTCATAATCGGAATCAACGTCATTGAATTTAACAGGGAAGTTGGATGAACTCATAATATTTTCATATCACTAATAAATAGTAGGGATTGTGTAATTTTTCTTGGGATGGATTTTATGAAATCATAGGAAAAAAATTCATAATAACGCGTGAAGGTGTGCTTATTTCAACAAAAGACGAATGAATTTTGAGTTAAAATCTGAGCGTTGATTTGAAAATTTTTGCATTAAATCCCAAAAGAAATTTTAAAAAACAACATTTTCACAGTGAAAATTAAAAAGCATGGGATTAAAGTCAATATTATCTGTTATATGTCTCTTGTATTTCATGATAGGAGCTGGCTTTCTGTATATATTCTTATTCATGCTCTACTTTATTATTCCTTTCAAATTATTCAATTATTTGGACACAAAGTTTTATTCTTTGACTCAAAGAGCCATAATTTTTCTTTATGACAACCTAAATATCAGCAAAACCCATTTTTATGGAGATTTAGATGCACTTACTTCATATCGTAAAGAGAACATGATTTTCATATCCAACCATCAGTCAACTAGTAAATTCTTTTCCATGACTTTTCAGTCGACTGGCTTATTGCAGATTTTATCACCGCTCGACAGGGTGGAATTGGTCGGTTACGTTTCATTATTGGTCATGTCTTTAAATACATACCATTCTTTGGAATATACGGATATATGGTAAATGCAATTGAATTAATTTATTTCAGCATGGCTATGTTTTTGTCAATAGAAATAACTTTAACTCAACAATCTTGGAAAGTTCTACGAAATTCATGGTCGAAAAGAAAATTCCAGTAAGAATAATTGCATTAACCCTTACAGTTGTGGCTTGCCATATTCCCTGAAGGTACTCGAATGAATCCAGAAAAACTAAATATATTCAATAAAAGTTGTGATTATGCAGAACGCAATGGCCTTGAACCGTTAAAATATCATTTAACCCCGAGAACTAAGGGTTTATCATTGATTCTCAAGAATATGAGAAATTCAATTGACTCAATTCTTGACGTCACAATTGTCTTTGGCGATAAAGACTCAGTTCCTCTAGATAAAAGGAAGCCAATACCAGGCATTGATAAATGGCATGACAATGTCAAATCAGTTCATATTCACCTTGAAAGAATACCAATATCAAAAGTACCCAAGGTTGACCTTGACAAATGGATTTATCAACGTTTCCAAATTAAAGATGGGTGAGTTGTCTCGTGGAAAAAGAATAAGTCTTGTCATTAATCATTTTATTTAAGCTATATCTCTCCAGATATTATGTAAAAGTTTATTAAATTCAGCTCAAAGGTTAGTTCTAACACCCCTTCTTTTGTGAACAGTGCACGCCATAGAAAATTCTTCTATAATGCATAAAAGGAATTGTTGAGGATTTCCCATTCTTTTTTTCTTTCATATTTACTCGGATTTTACTTCCCTTTTTCATAAAAGAATCATAGTTGTTAACCAAGTGAATAACTATGATGGGTAAAAGTTTATTTTAGTTGCCTTTGGTTACCAAGATTTTCCTACTTTACTCAAATTGATTAATGCACAAGAAACATCCTATTGAATCTTTGCTCAGAGAAATTTACACCCAACTATACTTTTTTGTTAGCTAATATGCCGAATCTAATTTGCGATCCACAAGGCTATAAATAGGTAAACAATTATTTCAACCTTCAAAAGCCTTTTAAAGAATGAATGAAGTTTACTATATTGGTTTTCTACAAAATCAAAAATTCAATTTATATGCTTTAACAATTAAATCAACAATCAATAAATGAATGTTTAAATCTTTAACAACCTAAAAGTAATTTTGAGTCAATCTCTGATGTTTTTATAATGTTGTTGGTACAGAATTTACTCAGTTTACCCTGATTATCATTAGATTTAACAGCTGATATTTGTCAAATATTAAAATAAATCAATTCTGCAAACACATGACCTAATTGTTCATGGGAATTTACGGTTTAATTAATAATTAATATCTCTCAACTAAATGATAACACACTTGAAGTGAAAAATTTACACATTTTCCTAACCATTTGTTTTATTCAATAGATTTATGAAACAGTTATTTGAAAATGGTTCCATATCAAAAGAGAAGTTCTCAGTGGAAAAAGGCTGGTCTAACTCTGTCAACTATAAGCAGCCCACATTTGAGCATACCCAGGAATGCTTTCAAAGGTTTTTAAAGCCAACCGGAGATTTTTCACAGGATACCGATTTGTCTCGAATACTCAGGCCTGATGGAACAGCCTACAAACTTGGTTTCGGCCAATCTTTTATCCAATTTTTCCTTCTAATGAGCTTGGCATCAATCTGCTTTTTTGTTCCATCTGTGTTTACATTTTTCTCTCTGAGCACTATCACATTTTGTCTATTCACTCTTGGCTTTTTGCACTTTTTTATTTTGTGATTGTTCATTTAAATAGAAAAAAATTATTTTGATGAATTTTACGAATTCTTTATGCACCGTTCTATAAACAAAATTGAAGAAAAAAAGAATAATACAGGTAATAATAATGTAGGTATATTTATTCAATAAGTTCACTATGCATAATTTATCGCTAAAATTAATATGATGGTTTAAAGTTGAGTTAGAGTGAATTAAATCTAAAGAATTGATCCAAATTATTTAGATATATGAATGTAGGCCAAATAAATATCAAAGAATCACATTAAAAATTTTAAGATAAACTTGAAGAATGGACTTGCAAAGTCGTGTAACTTGTTCTTATCAAGATATAGTTACTGGGAATAATGTATTATGTCCTTTGATAACTATTAAATTTTATCCAAGAGTTAATCGAGCTTATTTTAATGTATAGCAAACAAATCTTTTCCTCAAGTTTCATACCAAAGAACATTAAATAATTAGATATTGTCAATGTTTAATTTATTCTCTGGTAGAAAAATCAAATCTATATGCTTTCCTAAACTAAATTAACTCAGCTGATTCGTGGCTAGACTTGACAGGAGTTTTGTTGAAAAAGTGTTAAAATTTTCATAAATGTGTTCGGTTAAAAAATTTTGTGTTCAAATGTTCAAAATATTATTAGAGTTTGTTTTGATGGATATCGTACACAAATAAAAAATTTATTTGAATCTCCGATTAAGTGTTTCAGAGCATCTCCAACGTATGGGCTTCAAGTCTTACCTAACGTTTGCAGTTATCTTTTTTTACTTGATTAGTTCTTGCCTCTTATGGTGTGTCCTATTCGCACTGTATTTCATATTACCCATAAAATGGTACTACCGAATTGATGGATTATTTTATTCAATTACTCAACGAGGCGTTATATGCTTTTTCGAGAACTTAAACACGAGAAAGCTACATTTGTATGGCGATCTTTCATTTTTGAATGAATGCAGGGAAAAGAATGTCTTATTCATTTCAAATCATTCATCGACCAGTGAGTGTTTTTAATCCTAATTTCTCAAGTTGATTGGATCATCCCAGATTTAATTGCATCGAGATTGGATTCTATTGGAAAAATTCGATACATTATTGGCCATATCTACAAGTACATTCCAGTGTTTGGATTTTATGGGATAATGGTTTGTACTGATTATTTTCATGATTTGCTCCTATAGCACGGTTACATATTTGTAAATAGGAATAATTTCAACGACAACTTGATGGTAAAGACAGCAAATTTCATCAATGAAAATAAAATACCAGTGAGTTTATCTAAATTGTCATTTTTCTCTCTCTCTCAAGAATAATAATCTTGTAGAGATGAATCGTCATGAATTTTTAAAACTGTTATTGCATGCATATACAAAGAGTGTCTCAATAATTTAGGTATTTATGCGTATATCCCAAAGGAATGCCTTCTCCGTTCTCTAGAAAGGATTCTCTTAACAAGTCTCAAAATGATTCTCCTATTTTTGATCTATTGTATCTTTGATTTTTTTCTTCTTTTGGCTTGAAAAGATTTCTTATGAAGAAAAAATATTAACATAAGGCTATTGACGAGTATCGTCTGTAAGTTGATAAGTAATGCCAAACAAATTCATTCTCATGCTCAAATATTTTTCGTCAACATATCATTGCTACAGCAAATCAATGGTCTATTTAAAGTCCTTTTTCTAATCAGAGTTTTCACATTGTTGAAAATAATTATTTTCTAATTATAATTAGAATGTCTTGGAAATGTTGGGAGACTATTCTCGGAATGATTAGAAAACAACTTCTTTATATTTTCTAAAAGAATGATAAAGTTAAAATTCCCTATTTACAGGGCGAAATAAAAGAAATATTATTTGGGTATATTCATCCTGAGATTATCTTAGATAGGTTTATAGCGATTCCTCCAGAAGCCATAGCCATTTTGCATTAAAGAAAAGTTGCAAATTATTATCAACTCTTCTAAAGTATGAGAAATTTAGAGCAGGCGATTAAATGTTTGAAACATACACCTAGTTTTTTATGACATGATGAGAATATAGGTTTTTTTAAATATCCGACTCTATTAAAAAAGTATTTTTCACACGAGAAACTTTTATGCTGTCTTTGGAGAATTGTAATTATAACAAGAGGCAAAAGTAAGAGTTCTCTTTTTGACTGAAATATATGTATCACTTTCAGAACACGAGATAAACTTGGAAATTGAAGAGAACATGTATTCACTCAGTCCAAATCTTCTAGGTGACAGCCTTGAACTTGGTGAACTTTACAATCTCTCTTTATTACTACAGTTTACTGAAACGTTTTGACATGTGGATGACATTCTCTCGATTTTTCATCAATAAATGATCTAAAGTTTATCGGTTAGTTTGTCTAATCAAAACGTAAAGGTTACATTTGATACAAATTGTACTTTTCAATAATTTTCATATCACTCTTGACTAATTTCGTCTAGGAAGGTTAACCTGTTGAATTGAATAGTTCTGCTTTTTTTTAAATATAAAATACAAATTTAGTTTAATCTAATTCTAATTCAGATAAACTCAATTGAGGATAGAAATAATTTTCATTTTTAACATTGCAAAACTAAAAATTGATCTGATTGGCACTCTTTTTGATTTTAGCTAATGTGTCTAGAAAGGAGGTCATCTGAAGATGATCAGTGATCATTGATCACTAAGGGCCACAAAATTATACACGAATTATTATTGAGAGATTTATTTTCAAAACAAGCTGAGTCTTTTAGACCTCAAATGGTAATCTGAATATTTTTTCACATTTTTATTTCTGAAAGAAATATTGAATGAATAAGTTGATTATATTAAAGGTTTTATATAGATTGAAAAGAAGATAGGTTGAATATAGATGACTGATTTTGTCCTATCTAATTTGTTGTGCTGCATTCTCTATTCTCTGTCGTGATATTTTCTGGGTTCTTCATCAACTGCATACTCAAAACTCTCAAGAATTCTCATCTAGAATATTTCTTTTTATTCAGCGATTCAGGCCATTTTAGTTATACTGTTTTGGTAGGCAATAATAAAATTTGTTTGAAAAACATTGTTAAATTTTGGCTTATCATAAAGGATTTCTTTTTCATCCTTAATTTCGAAAGAAAATTTCCTACGTTTTTGCAAATTTTTGGCCCTAATTATCACAATGTCAATTGCCTTATGGTTGCTTTATCTCAGTGATTTGACAGCTCAGACTTTAGGTTTTTTTTTCTACTTCTCTCGCCTTCAAACATTAAATTTTATAATTTGGGCTAAGAATGTAAACTTTACTTTTCCAGTACTGGATGGTAATTTATCCAGAAGGCAGAATAATGAATCCGCAACGCCTCGATTTATACACAAAGGCTGTTAGTCATGGGAGTAAAATTGGAATTGATCCTCTAATCTATCATCTAACACCTCGGCTAACTGGAACCAAGCTGATTATTGACAAGATGAAAGAGTCTATTGATTACATTATCGATTGTACCATCATTTATGGAGATGGGAATGGATGTCCACTGGATAAGAGACTCCGGATCCCGGGCAATGAGAGTTGGAATGATGAGCCAAAGACTGTGTTCATTCATGTTGAAAAGATACCCTTCCAACATGTCCCCAACAACTCAGACGACATCGACAAATGGATTTTTGAAAGATTCCAGATTAAAGATAGGTAATTATTTATTCTCTCTTTATTTTATTCTCAATTAAGCCGGTAGAATATTTCATCTTTTTTGCTCTTTGTTTGAGCATTGAGAAAGATCGCTAGACCGCTTGTATGTAGGCATTGTTTATGCCAATAAATAAACAAAATAGACTAGAAAATGGGCTTCATAGTTGTCATTGAATGGATGCGAAACTAGGGAGTGTCTAAGAAAATGACTTTCATCGAAATTTTATCTCATTTAAAAAAAAGATTTACTCAAAACCGTTAATACCATTAGAACTAAAAGGAGCTGTTTATTTCATGGCTGATTTTACCGGCCTAATTCGAATGTACAATCAATTCTCGTAATAGGTGCTTAGGTAATATATCCAACAGGTTCCTCTTATTTGGTAATGGATCCCACCCGAAAGAAACTCTCAGAACATTTAGAATAAATTCAAGTATTCATCAATTGGTGGACATTTATATTTTCTTTTTACTAGACAAAATGGGATCCATTAGAAAGCTGTAACAGTCAGCGATAAATAAGACGAGCCTGTGGGATACCTAAGCACCTACAGCTATTCTCGATGAATTTGGGAAATCGGATCAAAAGACACACTTTAACCAATTTTTTACTCAAATCTGAAATTCTATAAATTTATCAATGATATTTCATCTTTTCATGAATGAAGAGCTTAATATTAGAGTAGGCTAAATTTTTCAAGTTTTTCCAGCCTTAATCTCATTTTGAAGGTTATCGAAAACTAAGCATTTTTTCCTATAAAACCATACGTTTTCGAGTTTGTTCTGATATAAAAAATCTCGATTGAAGATGACAATTTTTGAACACGCGCCAAGATTTTTTCAATGAATTTCACTACGAGAAAGGATAAAATTGAGATTTTTGAATAGTTTTTGCAACATTTTGAATAAAAATAGGGCTTTTAGTAAAAATTGAGTGTTCTTTCACATGTCGGAAGAAAGTCCCAGGAAATTAGAGAAATTTTGATGATTTTAGGGAAAATGGGATTTTTGTATATCAGAACATGAAAAATTTTCATTTTGATTTTCAAAAATGTGTTTTTCATGGTTAAAACATCAACTTATTATTAAGGCATAGAATATAAACCCTAATCAATAAGATAAAATGACCTAAAAATAAAGGTCGATAATTGAGAATTCTCACAACAATTATAATTACTCAACTCGTGTCTGACTTGTTCTCGTATACTTTTATGACGTAGTAGTTATAAATAAAAACAGTAAATACGCGTAAAGTCTCGTGAGAATATTTGTAGATTTTTACATATCTTGCGGGAGAAAGAATCAATTTTGAAGATCAATATTCTCCCCTTTTAGTTTCGTAACTAAGACAAACGATTCACATTTGTAATTTGAAATCTTGTGCTTTATTTATCTCATTCATATCAGATTCATTTTTTTGCCCCAGTGTGGAACCCAAGAGAAATGTATTTGTCATTTGTCTTTATTAAAAATGATACATTTATCGATTGGTTAAAAGCTCTGTCAACAATCTATTTATTCAACATTTTTGACACATCTATAGATTCAAATAAAATGGTTGATTCTGGAATGGTTCAAGAAATTCAACTTCTGAGTCTTTATGGAAGATATCAGGCCATAATCATTTATGCCATGTACGCCATATATTGGAAATGTCGAACTAAATTGTTTTTTTTAGCTGTTAAATGGCTTACATTACATTAGAACCTGGGTCAGAGTCTAATTCAGTTTCTTGAAATGATTATAGTGATGTATAAAACATGATATCTAAATCTCTTATATTGAATTGTGACATAATAGAGGTAATTTTAGACATTAAACCTACTAGCAAAGTGTGGTCACTGGTTATTACTATATCCATGTGAACTCTAACTTGATGGAGATTGTCTTCTCACATCTAATTATTTTTTCTTCCCAAATTGATCTTTATCTACCCCTCTTTCTGAGATATCATTTATTTGGTTCAGATTTTTAACGTCAGCATCAATCAATCTAAGGCAAAGACTATTTCCAGACTAACTTTAGATGTCAGAATTCGGATAAGCAAGTGTTAGTGATATAGAGATAACCAGTGATCACACTTTGCTAGTAGGTTTAATGTCTAAAAACACTGTAATTTCTACAGTTGGTATTTTCCATTAGAGCGGGAAATTTCTCAATTCTCATTTTACCAGAATATTTTTCTACAAAAGGTCTTGTTTTCTTATTGTATTGTAATCAAACTTTTTCAGGTAGTTATCTTCATTGGTTTCAGGTTTGGTCAATTTAGATTTCAGTATCCTTTAATCACTGAACAACCTCATTCCTCAAATTAAGCTTATAAAAAGGGTTTTTAAGGGTTTTATCTTTATTGATTCTCTCAATGTCACCTAGATATTTCTATTTACAAATGAAAGAAATATATACAGTTTGTTCTTGTTACTAAACATTCACCTGTTCTCTCCCCAAAAGTGTAACAAAAATATGAACTCACTGGTCGTTGCGATTCTAGGAAACAATCCATTATCGTGGAAAAGTCTACTTTCTATTTTCGACCATTTTTACTGCTTGGAAATTAATAAATTAAAATGATTCGAGATCAAATTGACAGCTCATTCAAAAATGGAATTGTGATAAGTAATTACACCTTGAAATCAACAAAAATTTCCCTCTCAAAGTTTAAAAATGTCTTCTTAAATCGAATCCTTTTGAATCGGTTTCATAAATTCCTAAAACTTTATCGAGAAAAGTACAACTTAGTCCAAATTATGATTAATCAACCCCATGTAATAATAACTCTGTAGAATTAGTTTATACAGTGTATATTTAATCCCTCTTTATTACCCACAAAATGCTTACTTTGTGTCTATTGATTTACTTTCAAGTTAAATGAGGGAAATACATTCCTTGAGGGAATAAAGTACATTAGTTGTCTTGCAACAGATTTTTCTGTGTTGATTGCAAAATTCACATAAAGTTCAGATTCATTAAAAGCTTTTACTTAAGTACTCCATACTACATACATGTATTTATTTGTATATTTTTAATAATATCACAAGTAAACTTTATAGATGTCAGTCAAAATTTTCATATACACTTTGATCTGCTTCCTGATTTGTCTTCCCTCTGTTTGATGTACTCAATAATCTGTATTAATTACCAAAAATGCCTGATGATATATTATATTCTGTTTCCTACTAAATTAATTCCCCAGCTATTCATTTTGAAGCCATTAAATTTTGTTTTTTATTATCAGCTAGCCCTCTTTAACACTTTCATTGCCTCGGACATGGAAATGTTGTAAATCATTTTGCTATATCCTATTTTTATATAGGATTACATAGATCTCGAGTCGTACTAAAACTTTTAAATGGTGAAAATGTTTCAAAAAATTATTTTACTACTCAAAAGAAAGATTTTATTTTTTTATGATTGCATCTTATCTAAAAACCTTGGTATTCCTATTGATTCAGATCTAAAAAAACCATTCAAATTAAGGTTACAGAGTTTATAAGAGACTTTCTCCTCTGTCTCAATCAAATGTATAGAATTCAGATACTTTATATTTAAGGAATCTGATTAGATTCTGGCTCAAGTTTAAAAATCATAGTACTATTCGTCCAAGACATTTTCAACAAAAAGTATTTCATTCAAATCGGGTATTATTTTTATTGATTATTTCTACTATCTATGCATTTAATATATTGGTAGTAATAATGTATATTTCAGGCTTTATACACACTATATTCCCTGTTCCATAGATTGTATAGTCTCTCGTCTGCACACGTGAATATAAAAGGGTAAATATTTCTCTCTGAATGAAAATTGTAAAACTTTGTATTACTTTGTATTATTATTATAAACAAACATAATCCATATTTCATAGGGTAGGTTCGTGTTTTTGGCCCTAATAATCCAAGAGAGTGTATCATGCATTACAGTAGTTCTATTTGAACAATGATTTTGCCATTCTTACAATGCAATCATCTCTGTCTACAATTCAAATAAAAGTCATAATTTCAGACAAAAGTTATTAAACTGATAAATAGTTCGAATCAGATCTGGACTTGTCTATTTTCAAATTTCTTCTTTCTTTGCATTGTATTAATATTCTACCAATTCTATATATATCCTCTAAATTACTTTTCATTACTGACTCTAGGATAAATTTTTGTTCTGTTATTTGAAATCTACACAAGAGATTGTCTTGGATACAACTGTTATATGACATATCTATAACTGCCTTTCAAAGATAGCTAGTACCATTTTCTTTTTCAAGTATTTTATTAACTTTTGTTCTTTGGATATGTTACAGTGAATCTGGAAACTAATGATTGAGACTCCCTAGGTAGATAAGGAATTTGGGAACTCGGTTTCTAAAATCCCTACTCGAGTTATTCATAGTTACAGGGAATCTAGAAACTCAAGTATGTCTTAAGAATGTCAAGGGAATTTAGAAACTTTTAAGAATAAAATATCGAACTATTAATAGCTGAAAATTTTGAAAAAAATTCAATTCATTCACACTAGATACACTCATTAATTGATCGGGCAAATTCTCAAGTTGGTATCAGTTGACTCACGAAGACCATTTATTTCTCCCATTAAGCGTCCCGATTGTAGAAACCATCATGTTCCTCTAGTATGACTCTATTAATGTTCTTTTGATCAACTCTTGATTTTTCAACATCAGGAATTGAAATCATAACACACAAGTACCCACTGAATATTTTATTTTTGTTCTTTCATTCGTTTTCTGTTTTTTTCACGACCCTCTGTTAAAAAAATTGGCAATTTTTTCAAATCAACCTAGCTAATTTTCAAGTTTCTAAATTCCCTAGGGATTCTTAAGACTTCCTTGAATATCTAGATTTCCTAACTTGCTAGGGATTCTCGAAATGTAGATTCCCAAGAAATGTTGGGAGTCTTAAGATTGCCTTGAGTTTCTAGATTCCCTGCTATGAATAACTCGAGTAGGGATTCTAGAAACCGAGTTTCCAGATTCCCTATCTAACTAGGGATTCTCAATACTATCATTAGTTTCCAGATTCACTGTAACAGAAACATTTATTGAACCTTTATTTTAACCCCTTTGATCAACTATTTTAGACAATAACTGCTTTCTTATGGGCTTGAAGGGGTTAATGAGGAATTTATTAGGAGGATTAACAAGACTGGTGAATATGGGAGGGGGGTAGAGATGCAGAAATAATAATAATAATTGTATGAAAAGAGTCTAATATTAATAGTATGTTTTACTCTTTTACCTCTGATTCGAAGAACTATTTATTAGCTAGTCAAGAAACAGTTCTAGACCATCAGAAAAATCATGAAGCCAGAATCATAGTGACTAGGGAAAAAAGCCTACAGTATTTGGTATTTGTAAAAACCAACTTTACATGTTTCCCAAGTTAGTTTCCCTCTTCAATGTATGACTTTTCTTTCGTCAGCGACAGAGTTTTCCTTTCAGAAAAGATGTCTTTACAATAAATTGATCTCTCTTATTTTTTCTTATTACTCTTACTAATTTCTACTACATGAGTGTTACTACTTACTATCTAGTCCTATGCTCAGTTATTTCTAATCGCTTTTTGTTGTTTCTTTTGTGTTATTCTTGCTGTTTGTTTGATGACGAGCGATGATGGTGATGATCCCCCAATCTTTCTTTCGTTACTCCGATATTCTCTCTCAATTTCTTTTACACTACTACTGAATTTCTCTATTCGAATGTACGTTTATGCATAGCACTATCATACGTGAATTATTATTTTTATTATTACTTTCTCTCATATATTATGCATCTGCGGAAATGTACAAAAGAAGAAATCGTTTCTTTTCGTACATATACATTTTCGTATATCTCATTATCGATTGAATTCACTATTATTATTATTATCTGTAACACCCCTTATAGCCATTAAACATTTTATTGCATTGTATATGTGTTGTTACCGTGGAAAATTGAAACATGGTCGCCTAGGTTTATAACTTCTTAGTTTAAAGGGGTATTTGCAAAATTGGTGACTCGGACCTTCCCATTTGCAGATATGATTACAATAATAGCCTAAAATACAATTTTGGTTACTCTCTTACACTAGATTTGAGGACCCCTAAAATTTTATTCATTTTTGGTTCCATTTTGTAATGCAAAATTTAAATATTGCATTTATGATCACTTTTCCTTGTGTTGAAATTTAACAATTGCAGTCATGATTAGTCCTCGCTGTACTGAATGATATTTATTATTTGTATGTAATCGACATTGAATCCAGTTTACTTTATGAATCAATTAAAAATATCATGAATTCTTTAATAGAAGATTTACTCACTACTTAAAAGTAGTGGGCTTAGTTTTTGATGTACAAAGGCAAACATTTTAAATTTTATTGAATTGACTTCACCAATTATAAACCAGTACCCAGGAATAGTCCTGAATAAAAATAAATGCACATGAAAAAATTTGAGCAGCTATCTAAAACAGATTTTACAAGTTTGCAACCATAATTATTAAATAAATATCATTCAGTACATGGAGGACTAACCTTAAAAATTTCAACCCAAGACAAAGTGACCATAAATATAATATTTAAAATTTTACATAGCTAAAAGAAACCAAAAAGTGAATTAATTTTAGAAAAATGTTGCTAATTTGAAAGTGACAGAGGGATCAACAGTCGATTTTCAGCATCTGATCTAGATTATTACTGAATATTTTTTACCATAAATGTTATTATATTAATAATTTTCCCCCTTTTTTCTTCTTTCAACCCCTTTTTAATTCAAATTTCATGTCTCTTATGCCCAAGGCAATGGGAGTCTAGAGATTTTTAGAAGGAGGCTAGAGAAAAATCTTATTAAAAAAGATCAAATTCAAATTATTATCTAATTCCTCATACGACAAGTTTCTTGTGAATTTTGATTATATCTGCTACTCTAGAATTATAAATATTTTTCAGCACATTTCTCATTCTTAGGCCATTTAGTCTAAGAATGAATCCTATCCTCAATGTGCTCATAGATTATTTTGTGTGTGTCTCTCAAAAGTAAGTAATTCTTTTCCTAGTAGAGAGACCATACAATATATCATGCACATTATGTATCGAGAGACTACCATTACTAAATCTCAAGTTAAATCATTACCTGTACCCTCTAACAACAACTCCGAGATATTTCATTAATAATTTTTGGGTTTTTAACCCTTAAAATTTTTGATAGTACATCGCTGAGATTGAAAATTTTGTATAGTTTCAGAATACGCTGATAACGAAGGAGTTTTTTAATTTCAAGAGATGAACTCAAGGTGATTACATTTTCGAATTTTACGGGCATGGTTTCTCAATAAAAGTTTCTTTCTGTAAATGGTTTTCAAAAAAAAGAATTATAGCTTAATAAAGTTACCTGTCCCATACATGTTTCCCTGGGGCTTGAAGGGTTAATCAACTACGTTCAGATCATTGAGTGTACATAACTTATGAATAAAACTAAAATTAAATAAATTCCTAACATGTGCTTATATATTCAAGGTTTATGAAGAAATTATTCGAACGAGATCGTTACAAAAATTATGAAATGACCACTCTTCCGACTCAAATGCCAGAAAAGATTGAGGATTGGAGTAGTCTAGTAGAATATCAACCTCCAGACTATCAGTATACAAAAGAGTGCTTTGAAAAATACCTCAAGCCAACAGAACCAATTGAAAATCACACGGAATATTTCAACGAATCTGACGGTACCTTGAAAAAGCTGAGCTTCTTCAAGACATATTTGCCCCTATCTATCATGATAGTGAGCTCAGTATTTTGCCTCTACCACCCAACAGTCTATTCAGTTTTTTCAACAACTATCCCAATAGTCATTGTCATTTCATTAGCATATCTTCGCTTATTTGTTATCTAAGGAACATATAATAACCTATCTATCTTCTATATATTCATTGTACATTGTATATTTTATACATTTAGTATGCATTGCACATTCTGAGTAAAGAATGCAACGGCTGATGAATAAATTTGATTTATTTTAAAACTTTTATTTGCTCTTCCTTATTTATTTATCTGGTTTTATTCCTAAATTTCAGATAAAAAATAAACTTATCAGCAAGCCTCTATCAGACAATAATCATCTAATCAACAATGCTCAACTTTCATTCTTCGTAGATTTTTAAAAAGTTACGAATCTGTTCTGTTTCTAAAAGGATAGAGGCAAGTCAAACACTTTACCACATCGAATCAAGAGTTAAAAAGGAGACAAGCTCATCGCGAAAACACAGTAAAGTAACCTAATAATATTTATCTAAAAGTTTGAATGCATAGGATTGAAAGACTCTGAAACAGGTTCGTAGAAAAGAGATGTTATTTTTTTCAATAATATTCCCCACTGGTAATCAAAAGTTTTCATCCATAATATCATTTATCTCGATTTTCGCTGAATCAAATAGCCCTCGAATGGTTTCCTGTCTCTCTTCACATTTGGCATAAAACTCTGCGCTTAACTGGTCAAGTTCTTCCTCTTTACTCTGCAGATTGAATTTAGGTCTGGCATCAAGGTCGTTGAGTTCCTTTCAAGTAATAATTACATTAGATTATCAATACACATAATTTACCTGATTAACATTGCCTGTCATAAATTTCTCTTTTAGCTTAATTTCTTTATTTCTATTCTCAAGAATTTTCTCTCTCTTAATTTCCCGTTCAATCATGGAATTGAATACGTTCTTTTCATTTTTAACCATCATAGTGAAACTGTTGGAAACTTTAACCAAAGTTAATTGACCCCTCTTGGAGCCACATGCAATGATTTTACCATTATCATTTGATTTTAAGCTTTGAATTGGTTCCTCAAACACTTTTAAGCTCAAAGTTGGCTTGTCCTGCTTCGCTGCATAATCCCAGATATCAAGAATTCCATCTGTCCTCGAAATGTAAAATACCGATGGTCGAACTGGACTCCAACAACCCCCGGACAACTGACATGAATAGTTGTATGACCACATTATTGGGGATTCCTTGATGTCTTCGGACCAAATCTTGTACGACCAATCTCCAACACTCATGTATTGCTTTGGGAAAAAGTTGTTTCTCGTTAACGAGTATATGGGACCAAAGTGAGCTTGAAAAACATTTGAGAATTTCTCCGCAGAAGATTTCCCTTTTCGGTTCATTTGAAGGATGAGACCTTGCTCTGTGCCAACCATAAATCTTGTTGGTATTGTCGGTTCATATTCAAGACAATAAGATCCTTGGGCCAGGTCAGGATTGTCAGTTTTTGTTGGGTCTAAAATAATTCTTTCAAGTGGACTAGAGAGCTTTCTCAAATCCCATGTTAGGACCTGGCCATCAGTGCTTGTTGAGAAACATTGTGTTGCTGTTTTTGATTGAATCCATTGTACATTCCATACTGGATCTTTGTGTGATTCAGACAAACAACTTGTGTATGTTGCATTTGACCCCTTTCTTGTATCAAAAAAAGCTATCTGCCCATTATAACACCCTCCGACGAGCATATGAGAGTCCTTGGGATTAAATTCCAGATAAACCAGAGGGGTTCCTACATTGAAAAAATATTCTGGCCGATTCAAATTCTCCAAGTTCCATACATAAGAGTCTAAAGCTTTATCTACTTGGATTTCCTGGAATTCACTAAAACAATAAGATCCAGCAATTCTATTCTGTCCATCTGGACACCAAGAAATATTCATAATGCTTCGCTTATTTTCATATGGATCTCTATTGATGAAAAAAAAGAAAAATCAATAAAACCAATTACTTTAGCGTGCAAAGCATGTGAGCGGAAGGAGGATCTTGATGGATAAAATCTGTTTCATTCTCAAAATACATTTCATAAATATCGAGGGCATTATTTTGCTTAATATACTTTTCCATTAATCCTGCTATCTTAACGACAGAAGATTGATATGCTTCTTCTCTTTCGATTTTCTTTCTAAATCTTTCTACCTGCTCTATATCTTCCCTATCAATTTCTTTTGGCCAACCTCCCTCAACATGATTAACGCCTTTGATTTCTGTTAGAACACGTTCTGTATTCACTTCATGAGCAGATATTAACTTTGAAATCTGAAGAGACTTTGATAAGGGATTAATAAGTTTATAATCTTTAAGAGTATCTAAACTGGGTGGTATATCTACGATTATTTCAGCATTCTTATCAGAAAATAAACAATATTTCCCGAATTCAGATCTCTTTTTTGTGTATACATAAGAGAGGTCTGATTTTTCCATTTTATAAAA
This sequence comes from Gyrodactylus bullatarudis, assembly GCA_012064415.1. NCBI lineage: Eukaryota > Metazoa > Platyhelminthes > Monogenea > Gyrodactylidea > Gyrodactylidae > Gyrodactylus > Gyrodactylus bullatarudis. The sequence continues at coordinate 334,804 of SSNU01000247.1, read as the reverse complement.
ATTTTAAAAATCCGGTGTTTATTCACATAGTTATGATAAAATAAAACAAAGAAAAAAATTCTGGAAGTCTTGTTTAAGTTTGCAACATAAATTCAAGAAAAACAACTTTTCAAAACATGCTGAATTTAAAATCCATAGATTCTGTAATGGATTTTGATGACCGTGATGAACTTATCGAGCAATTCGCACTGATAACCAAAATTGATAAAGAATTAGCTCAAGAATACTTACTAAAGCATGATTTCAACCTCAACGTTAGTGCTTAATTATTTATTTTCTTGATTTAGATTGCAATATCTAACTATTTCAATACAGAAAACAACATGTAAGATATTATTCATGACTCTTTTAGTGTCATTGATCTAACTGAGGACTATCTTATAGGCGATCAGGATTCTCTTAGTAAAGATCCCCAGCATTCAAGATTTTTTCGTGTTATGTCCTGGAACATTGAGGGTTTAAACGAGAAAAGTCTTGATTCTCGCAACGATTTTATTATTGAGGAAATTCTCAATGACATTCCACATGTGGTCTGCCTACAGGAAGTGATTCCTACAAGTCATCGCAAATTTGAAAATTCCAAGTTATCTCAGCATTATCATTTTATCAGTCCCCCAATAAGCATTCGTCATGAACTTGGCTATTATGTTGTGATACTAGTGAGAAAAGCCTGTGGAATTACTCTGATGGATCAGAGATTCGGGGAATTTGCCAATTCTCAAATGGGTAGGCATTTCATAGTATCCACCCTTTTGATCAAATTGAAGAATAGTAAAAAGGTAATGGTTCGAATTTGTACTTCCCATCTGGAAAGCTGTGCAGAGTTTTCTTCTGCGCGTAAAGAACAGCTCAAACAATGCTGGAATGAAATGATTAATTTTTCTAGTTCTCCTGAAGCCTATTCTATATTTTGTGGAGACTTGAACTTAAGAGATAAAGAAATTAAGGAACTGAATGGATTGCCTAAAGAGTTATCTGATGTCTGGGATGAATGCGGAGCTAGGAAAGAAGCCAAAAATACATGGGACCCTCAAAGAAATACAAATATAAGTTTTCGACAAGCATTCGGTTGCCGTTTTGATAGATTATTCTACACCAAGAAAAATGCTAATTTCAGAGCTGTTGATTTTGAATTACGTGGCCTGAGAAAGGTACCCGGATCAACTATGTTTCCATCTGATCATTGGGCTATCCTGGGACACTTCGAGATTTTATAGATAAAATTATTTTTCAACTCGAGAATAAATAAAGTACCTTATTTTTTTAAATCTGCTTTTTAAAATCTCAGAGTATTCTTGACGAGAATTTCATGAAAATTATCTTGAATCAACTATCTAAAAATAAAAAATCGCTTTTTTCAAAAATATTAATTTAGTCTTTGTGTGTAATCCTGAGTCAGGATTCCTGACCTGTTGAAGATCAAGAGATGTTCGGTCCGAATTCGGACTCCAAATAATTTGGACCAATTAGTAATTAAATTTGCAAACAGAATCATTTAAACAATATATATTTCAAGATTTGATATCTTGTTTGATATAATTAATTAAGCCCGCTTACATTATAGGCAGGCTTCCTAGATTAGTGGTTAATAATCTATTTTTTCACACTTTATTCAATTAAATTGCCCTTATTGATGAGATATTAGATTTATTTATTCTTAAATACAAAAATATGATAAAGAATAACCTAGATAATGCTGCTAATACTTCAATAGACTATAAAAAAATTCTTGAAAATATCAATAACTCAGTAAATGTCCCCAACTGGCAGATACCCATCAATGCTGGTGGTAATATGGAAATATTTCTCAGGATGTGCATTGAAGAGGAGCGATTAAGTAATTAATTCTATTAAATGACTGTTATTTAGATTGCAACACGAACGAGAGCCTACGTTTAGAATTTTATGATTTCCTTCTCAAAGACTCATTCCAAAAGATATTCTGCTCGGAGCCCTGTTACGGTTGGTCAGAAGATATCCATGGATTTATTTATGATATTACCCTTTATTTTATGGAACTATCCGCTGTTGCGATTAATAAAGATAGAATCGGCATTATGGAGACTCTTTCCTTTGTGCTCGATGAAAAATCTGCATTCCATTCTGTCAACAAACGGCGTCAAAGTGACCAAACGAATAATTCATTTTTCATCTTTACCAACTCATCGGAGTTCCAGCCTGTTGTCACAGAGAGATCTGAACTTTCTGGATTTGTCAAAAAATTTGATTCCAAGGATGAAAAACTGAATAAAATTCTCATAGATTTCCTCGAACTATTCGATTCATTCAAAGGTTTCAACTCTGCTATTGACAGATTCGAAGAGCATCTAAATGGTACTCGTCCTATGAACTTTTTCACACTTTATTGTTTTGCCTGTCCCTTTTTTGTTTGCTTGAACCAATTGTCTGAAGAGTTCATTGAAAAGTTTATCCGACCACTCTACGTGAGTTTTTCTATATCATAATTTCGAATTTCCCATAATCGGGTTGTGTTTAATTTACAAAAAATAAAAATATCTTTTCTAGAAAAATATTTCCTCCAAACTCCATAAGTTGAACGATTTGATCAGTCAGAATCAAGGTGAAAATCTCCTCTTAGATCTTAATGAGCCAGAAATCTTTGAAAGGATTCGCAAGCATCTACTAAATTGTTCAGAATTTATCAAAGAGGAAAGATTACCAGATAAAGTATTGGTCAATTTAATCCTTCAGTCATTCTTTGATGGAATACGAGTAATTTTCAAACATTTTCAATCTAATTTAACCCTTGAGGATTCAACCTTTTTTGCAATTTTTTGGTTTTTGTAAACGCCTACAAGATATTCGATACATTTTAATGAAATTAGAGCCTGTATCTCCGAGGTTACACTCGTATTTACGTAAATGAAATATCTATCTTCTTTTAGACCGGATCATTCAAAGTTCGCATGAAGAATTTGCATAACCTGAACAAAATTCTTCTCTTGTCTAACAAAAGCAGCGCTGAAAAGGTTGAATTTTTGGACAACTTCACTCCGGAAATACTAACTACCTGGATATCAAAAGTGAGTCGGTTTTCACATTTTATAAAACTCATATTTACAACGTTCAAAACCTCATTCGCCTCTAATAAGGAATAAAATTATTTTCTAATACAAATATATATAATCTGAGCCGATAAATTTCACTCCTTTTACTGATTTATCATCATAAATATGTATTAAAGTTTAAGATCAATTAAAAAGAATATACTCTAAAGTTGTTGAAAATATATGCAACATTACAGAGATGATGACAGGCGGTTTTAGACATTCTTTTCAGTTTTTTTGTCAATACCAAATTTTGATTCCTTTCTTTTACTTTTTACTTTTAGTACATTGGCGATTTATTGAGTGAACATGTACATAATCTAGAATATGTCGAGAAGGTGAAACAGTTCTTGTTATTTCTACAAAAGCATGGCAAATTCTCCACCCAAGACATTGACACAGTCTGGGCCCTGAGGACCGGAAAACACGAGACTATTGTGAAAAATATCAATGAACTAATTATCCATTTAGCTAAGAACTTTGATCAAGATCAATCTGATCATGTCCTAGCACTTATTAAAGTGAGTGTCTCCCTCTTACCTATTTTGTAGTTGTGCTTTGCTTATAAATTAACATATACAGCCTTGAAATCCTTTGTATTGAATACCTTTCTTCATTAAAATTCAAAATCACTCTTTTTTTTACCAATTTCTTATGATTTTCGAGAAATTTTGATCAAATTTGGTTCATTTGTTTTTTTTTCAATTCGAAATTACTCTCATCAAGAGAATAATTTGTGTTAAGAAAATTCCAGGGCTCTGATTATATCTAATTTACAAAAAATAATTAAATAGAATTCCAGTAACATTGAAAATTTTCTTTTTCCCTATTGACTCTATCGAGTCAAGCCACAAACGTCACGAACGCAAAGTCTGATTTCTCTCACCTAATTAGGCAGAATACCTCAACCTAAAAGCTTAATTATCTATTTTATCCATTTTTTTTTGTTTAGAATGAATGGACACTGTCAAATATAAAACAGAAACATCGACTAATAAGCTTTATAAAACGTTTGGTCATCGAAACAAAATCTCCCCAAATATCAGATTTCTTTTTGAATTTCCTCTGGGAATATTCTCTTTCACGTGAGATATCTGAAGAGATTGCCAGAGTTGCCTTGAATGCCCACTTGAGCATCCTTAAAAGTGATAATGCTGTAAGTTGATAAAATATTCTGCAAATTTATTTATTTATCATGGAATCCCTACTTGTGTTTCTTTTAAATTTAAACTTGCGCTCATTGAAACTAGAATTAACAAAGATACAAAGCGAGGATAGTAAAATTTATTAAATTCATTCAAGCGAAGCGAGAATGCGGAGCGTAGGACGAGTTAGCCTGGCAAATTTAATTTTTATATTAATATTTTTTGTGGTTAGGGTTTCAAATATCACCTAGGTTAATTTTCTCCGTCCAATGTTTTTCATGGGTATTTTTCCCATAAGGTTTCTATTGGAAATTTCAGGTTAGGGTAATTTTTTGATTATCAGGATAAAATTTTCTATAAGAGATGGTTTCAAAATCAATATTAGTTTTCCAATATTAAAACTGAAAGTATCAGAGTTCGTGGCGCAGTACGTGTCAGCCTGGGCTTCGAATGTAACCTGTGTAATGTTTCTCTTCTTAGGTTTTCCAAGGTGATTTTCTCCATTAGATTTTTAATTAAATCATTCTTGACTTGTTCGATCTGAAAAATATTGGTATAAGAGAGTTTTTGATCCTTGTCCAAGTATTTGAAGTAACCGAAATGGCTGTTTACAAGATAAACAAAAAGATTCCACTTCTAGTTTTTGAAATATAAAAAGAATAGTTCAAAAACATTTTCTATTTAGTCCGTGTCGGATAATTCCTGTAAGAAGAAGTGGATCACCCTGTTCATACAGATAATCGAGGGGAAATTGTCCCTGAATAACAACAATACAAAGTCATCTGTTTACACTGCTTTCTATGCAATTGATCATTTTAAACGGCTAATCCTGCCTGATAATGTGAGTGAAAAAATTATCTGAAAATATTACCTCTCTTCACCTATGAATTTCCCCTTTAGAATTCAACAAGTTCTATGCCAAAGATAAATGAAATTTTAAACTGGCTTAGAACAGACTACGATTTAATTGTAATTCTCACTGATAATCTGGTGAAATTTGTCTCAACTGTCACAGTTAAAGGTGAGTCCTATGAATACTTTTTCATTAACCTTCTCTTCTCTGTTTTTACATGATTGCTAAATTACTGTAATGAATGTGTGCATACTTTAAAATTAGTAGTTTTAAATAAAATAAAATTAATTCTCTATTCTTTATAGAGCCCAAGTTATTATCAAATGATCTTTGTTCATCTGCCTCTTCAACTCTCAGCCGAGATTCAACATCCACTACAAACGATGAAGTGATCTCCTTCACCGAATGCATCACTCAGATAGATACACGTCTTCAATTCATCCAGAGTCTAGTGGTCTCAAAGAACTTTGAAATATCCCTAGCCACACTTCAGAGGATCTGGAAATGTCTCATGATAACTCCCAGTAGTAAGAATGCAAATAATCCACCCACATCCTTACAACTGCTACAGACTCCCTTTGAACTAGAGCAATTCGAAAAAATTTGCACTACATCATGCCTGAATTGGTTCCAATCAAATCTTTACTCCAAGTTAGACCTGGAGACAGTTATTCAATTAAATCGTACAACCATTCTAGCCTTGTGCAAGACAAAATATACAATGCTTGAGTTCAAGTGAGTTTTGACCAATTTCATCTTTGAAAAACTAGTTTTTCGTTGCTGTCTTCTTACGAGATTACAAAGATATCAGGACTGGTTAATTCATTCCCATAACTATCAAATTTTTTCTACTTTTAACTTACTGAAAAAATTTTCATCTATTCAAGAAAGTACTTTTTGAAAATAAAGTCTTGGAAATATATTTTTAATTTTTGTTTATTTATAAGTGAAGGTGTGATCAAAAGTTATTTTTCATAAAAAATCCGTCAATTAATTAATAGATGATCCCAATTCATTAATTCTTCTGCAGTGAGAAGGATCAAAATTAGAAACCAGGTGACATTCAAACGATAAAATCTCAACTACCATTATTCGTTGTTCTTATCAAATGGCGCCGACTCGAATTTTTAAATATTTCCAAATTTCTCCTAAATTTTTTGGCTTTTTTGTTACAGATTTAAGAATAATTTTCAAAAATTTTCCTTACTACTAAGTGGCTTCATTTTTGTTTCTCTAGCCTATTCAAGTACATCTTCGAGTTTATCAACATGAGGAATGGAAATCTTGTCGAGATAACCGACTACTCCTCCCTGGAAAAGCCTACTAAACAATTCTGTTATCTTGTCAACAACATCGAGTTGGATGAAATTGAACACTTGTGGCATCTCGTCATGGAGTGTGGCAATGAAGGTGTTTGCGAACAGGCCACTCGATTACTCTTGCATTTACATACCAATCTGAATTTGGATATTGTTGAAAGACAAACAGAAATCAATCGGATCTTTATTGACAAATGTCTCAAGAACATAAAAGATTCCACCAAAAAAGTGAGTCATCATTAGACCTGCCGAAATCGGGCATGAATTTAAATTGAAAAGGGCATTTTTTCAATTTTTGGCAAAAAATGAGATTATTCCATGAATCAAACTGGGCTTGGAGGTTTCACAAGACGAAAAGAGAATTTATAGCTTCGGGTGGCATTCAATTTAATATGGCCAAAATTCTAGAAAACTAAAGAAAATAAAATTTCTCGCTCTACTTTCAAAATTACAAAAATGGCATTTTTTCAGATCTAGATCATTATATATTCTTCAGTGACTGATTCAAGTACCTTGGTAAAATGATATGCTTTTGAGATTTAATCAGTTTTCCAGTCAACTAGCAAATCATTTCCCTATCCGACACTACACATAAATTACATTCAACTTGTCTGTCCATCAAGGTTGAACACCAATAATTTTCCCAATTATTTAGATTGAATCTATGGATTCTGGCAGGAAACAAGATGCAGAAGACGTGAGAAACGAGCTACACATGATACGCAGGTCCCTTAAAGTCCTTAACAACTTTATTATCCAAAGTGAAACTTCCTATGATACTCATTCATATTGGGAACGTGAGCATTTGCCTCTTCATCTGTAAGTCTCGAATGATAATTGTCCCATTTGAAAATCATTCTCTCCTCTTCCTATATAGTATATGGAAAGGGAGCAAAATTCTCGTAAGAGTATCATGCAATTCTGAATTTGAAGGGGATGAAAATGTCATAAGAAAGCCTTCCTTCAATGTGGCCACCTCGTTAAATCATACATTCATCGATTTACATCGAGAGCTGCTTGAAAAGTCCCTACGCTATCTTGGGATATCATCCCTAATCTCCAGGGACTACGAAGATAAGGACAAAATCCTGAGTTCAATCACTCTTAAAATTTCTTTCATTGATAACCAATCAAAGGTGGTGCCCCTCAGCCAAGATGAATACTACCTACCTCTCATCTACTTTATTACAATGAAAAGTTTCTTTTCTCAACACTCTGATGAATTTATGTGAGTTTACACTCTGGTTTCTTGTGGATTTTTTTAATCGAATAATAAAATTTAGCTTCAAAATTCATGTTGAACTGGTCGAGAAGAAGCGAACATCTCAAGATTATCCAATTTATCGAAAGGAACCTCCAATCAACATTTCACGAGGTACAAGATCCCTGAGGACACCCAAGAATCCCGTCACAGACTGGATCTCATCAACAAACAATTGTAGTTCTGAAAAGAATCCGAATATCTCATCAAGTAGATCATCTTCATCACACAACTATCGGGAAAACTCTAAGTCCTCTTCCCTTAATAATGAATGTGAAGAGAATCAGATTATCTCTGACCTAGAGATTGACGAGGATGAAGAGCTGGAAGACTGCCCCTTTGAGGAAATGGAGGAGAGAGGCTCATTTCCCACAGTATCCAACATGAATAATAACCCCTCGATATCATCGGTCAGTGTCTATGGCCAGGAACGTTATCTTCCCGGTTTTCAACTCTCCAAATCGTCAGAATACACCGACATTGTTATAAAGTCTATGAAAATGACTGAACAATTGGCGATCAGTTTCTTCGATTCATCAAATCTTCATTCTCTCGCTGTCCTTCACCAAGTCGAAGATCTCCTCCTCAACTTGGTCCAATGGACTCCCCCATTTAAAAATGAGAAAAATTCCCTTATGAATTGTATTCAAAGTAAGCAACCGTCATCTTTTTGATCTATTAATACATACAAATTGTTACAACTTTTTTCGGCCATTCGCTCATTCGATGAAGAATTATATTTTGAGAAGAAAATTCCTTTTGAATTATATACTTTTTGTTCTGATATACGAAACCTCTCATTTGAAAACGACAACTTTTAGTTTGAGCGATAATATTTTCGAACTTCATCAAGGATATTATCTGATTCTGAACTCAGAAGGAAGTTTAGAGAACCGGGTTGAAATATAAATACTATCACAATGCAAAATTTTTGTTGAAAAACGCTGGGTTATATCGATTTTAAGCTGAGATATCGATAAGTCTTCCATTTTTGTAAAGAAACGAAGAAAGCGATGCCTAGGTTTACACAAATAAGGCCTTTATTTCTGGCATATTCATAAATTGTTGTTCAATTATTTTTCTAAAACCTCATATGTATCACACTGATGACTATGCCCGGAATAAAGGCCTTATTTTTGAAAACCTTCTTTTTGCAAAATTTCTGTTCGGAAAAAAAATTATTTTTGTATTTCCCTGATAATTATTTTGTTGGATTATTTTTTTTATACATTTTATTTATTACATAGAGGTTTAGTTCCAATATATTATTCAATTTATCCTAATTGTGCAATCTTCTTTCCCCAGATGAGCTTGTTATCCAACACCTCAACGAAGTCTTTCAAAGATCCTCAAGTGAATTTTTATACACAATTCAGGTAAGTCTCTCTTATTAGTCTTACTAGAGTTATCATTAATAGTTTAATTTATAGCCTAATCAATATTTTTTAGTTATTATATTAAACTTATATCCTCAAGTTTTATCATCTATTTTACTCCTCTTGGCTCCTCTCCTTGAGACCTTTGCGTCTGTTCTACCCAAATTTACAGAGGATTTTTTTTCTAAATGTAGGAAATTTCTACATTATCCTTATTCCAGATTAGAAGATGTTTATCAAGATCAAAATTAAACAAGAAAATCAATCCTGCTAAATATTTTCTTATCTTTAACTCTATTATCTTTTAAGAGTTGATAATTTTCGATAGCTCAAAATCCTTTTAACTTAATGGCGGTATTCGGCTTTGTTTTCTAATTGTGACCCTGAAAAACTTCTTTTCACCATCCTTTCACTTTCAAATCAATAAAATTCAGTTCAAAAAATGGTGACACTTAGAGATTAGAAAAATTACCATATTTTTCATTGAAAATAATCCTTTTCTTCAACTGGTTAACGTAGGTAACATTGATTAACATTTACAAGAACAATAATTAGGATTTCTTGCATCATGCTGATGAAAAATTTAATCGAGGTTTTTACTCTCAATTTTACAGATTTTGTACAGTATCCTTAAGCCGAAAGAAGAAAAATCGTCATGTTTCCCGTTATCCTCTCCCCTGCAAGAGGAGAACGATCAAGAAGATAATGAACCTTCAAAACTGATTTCCTCTCTCATCTCTCAAGGTATCATGCCATGGTTATTGAATCATTCCCTCTTCAATATTCACACTTCTCCTTATGAATTACAAAAGAGTCCTTGTTTCATTATCACTCGTTATCAGATGATAACCTCATGGCTGTTGAGATTAATTGATCTCTTCCTTGACTTTTATCCAATGCATAGAAATCAAGACCCCCTTCCTGAATTGGAATCTCTTTTCACGTATACAATTCAGTCAGTGAATGCAGAGGATATCAGCTTGCCATCGCGAAAGAGTCTCTTTGACAAGTTTCTCTTTCAATCTTACCAAGAAACCAACGACACAGACTCTGAATTGGCCTTCAAATTCTCAATCAAAACATACTCCCCTCAGTATGGCTACAATTTGACATGCGTCATGCCAGATAAATGTTCAAGAGAGTTGAACTTTGACAAATTCCTCTACTGTTTCGATTCAGACGTCATTTCCGAGGAATCAGAACCCCTCTGGCATGAGACTGCCTATCTTAACAAGAGGAAACTCAACGTCTTACTCTCGTATGATACTGCCCATTTGCCAAGATCACCTAGGGGCCAAGCCTATCGAGTACTTCCAAAATTTATGCTCACAATGTACAAAAGACTCGAGGAGGAAAATAAAATCCCGGAAATCCTCAAATGTCTTCTTGAAAATTCCCTCTCATCAACCTCTCAACTGCTAAGGGGTGACATTCAATACGCTTTCAAGGAATGCCTCCATGTCATCAGATCACTATCTACAGGGGAGGAATTATTGAATTTTGCAAATACCACAATTACCTCAACATTGGATACGCTTAAAGTAAGTATTTCTTCTCTTTTTAAAAACATTTTACACATTATACATCAGATCGAATTGCTTCAGTTTTGTAAGTTTAAACTCAAACTCAGAAATAGGTTAAATAAAAGGAAGTAGCCCAAGTCAATACAGTTCTATCTCAATTAGGAAGCAAATCTGTAGGTGTATTCTTAATCCGACGACTAAAGAACAAAAAATTGATTCGAAATACATAAATTTGAGTAATCGAACCCATTCTGTTAAATTCATAAAATATTATATTCATCTTGAAAGCTGCCTCCTTGGGCCTCAGATCTGTTAGTATGATCACATAAATTAAACTTATGGAATTTTTATTGTAATCTGAATTTTTTTCCTTTTTTTCAAGGCTGCAATCAAGTATGGCAAACAGGATAGCGCAAATGAGTTTTCTTACTGCTTCCGAGAGACCATGAATAAGTTGACTCAAAAGATTTCCAACGACCAATTGTCACATGGGCTTGAAGATGCCTTCATTCTGTCTCTGAATCAAGTCACAGCAATTGTAAGTTCAACATTATCATGCACCAAGCAAATAGGGCGAAATTTCTGGGTCAATATCATTTTAGGAGAATAAAATTATAAATGAGCCTTGAGAAATTGAGCAACATTGGTTGCAATCGAAGGAGAAGTCTTCCCTCCATTTATTCTGATAGTTTTAGATTTTAGTACAGTCAATCAACAGAGGGTAATCATGGATATTGGAATCGTCAAGAGATTTTCATGTATAGTGTAATGTTTTGATCCTTATCCTTCGGTCTATAATCTAAATTTAGGCCCCTACAGAAATACCCATGTAAAGTTTATTATTGAGAAGTATATATTTTTATGTTGTCAATATATAAAATAAATCTGATGAGGCAACTAATTTACTATGTAAATTATAATTAGTAATAAATTGACTATAATTAAAACTAATTGATAAGAAGTTGGGAATCTATGATTTTTACAGATTTCTCGATGTTTTCATCAAAAATTTGAATATGCTAAAGATTTTTCGCAATTCTACTCATGTTGCCCGGTTTTACCAGTTGAAGAAAAAAATTCTAAAAAAAATTATTTTTATGAAAAATATGGTCTCTTTTCAAATTTCAATTTCACGTCAAAATCCAATATTTTCGAACTTTGAACTGAAAATTTTCATTGATTTGAAAGTTGAAGGGTGATCAAAAGATCAGGATTAGACAAGAAAATCAATTCAACTGAATCTTATCTGATGCATAGCCTCATTATCGTTTGGGAGCTGAAATTGGATTTTTCGATCATTTTCATTACTTGAATCAATGAAATTTCGATTAAAATCAAAATCTCCCGAAAATGGGGTAACTGTCGGTGATTTGACTGTGCTAGTCAGCTTTCTTGTCTAATCTTGATCCTAAAAACCTCTTTTGATCAACCTCCAACTTTTAAATCAATAAAAATTTTCAGTTCAAAATCCGAAAAAATGGGATTTTGGCGCCAAATTGAAATTTGAAAAATGGCTATATTTTTCATAAAAATAATTTTTTTCTTCAACTGGTAAAACCGGGAAACATGAGTAGGATTCCAAAAAATCTCTAGCATATTCAAATTTTTGATGAAAAAATCGTCTTTTAGTATCATATCAATAAATTCGAACGTCCCAATGTATAACTTTACATTATAGACCGAACCATACATCAAAATATTCTACTATAGTATAGGTATGGATGAAAATCCCTTGAAGATTTCTCAATCCACCAGACGTGAAGACACTTTCCTGATTGACTTTACTTGGTTTCGAATAAAATGGCTTTGAGTATTACAAAGATTGGGTTCTCCTTCAAAAATTGCTAATCGTCAATGTAATTTAATTTTTTTCAGATATCTGAGTGTGAAATCGAACAATGGGATCATTGTCAATTGATAAACTTGTTCAATATAAGCCAGAGTATCCTTGAATCCAAACAAGATCTTAACGCTGACTTACAAGGATTCTTGAGTATGATCCTAAAGAAGATCCTCTTCACAGACTCATATCGCTACTACAAGTTTAATTCTAATGATAAGCTCTTGAAAGATTTCCAAGACTCCCAGGAACCTCCAGTCAGTGTGAAAGAGGCCGCCTTCGAGTTTCTCCTGCAAGTTATGAATCGTTTTGACGATCTCTACCAGAATGTTGGCCAGATTCTTTCAAATCTACACTTTAATGGTAAATCTAATACAGACAATTAAAAATACTTGTTCATAAATTTCAAAAATATCATAATTAAACAGATGACCTCCGACAAACATACATGGAATGGTTACCCAATTTCGATCAAGTCAAAAGTAATTACGTCGGATTAAAGAATGCTGGGGCAACATGCTATTTGAACTCGATACTGCAACAAATTTTTGCCATTGAACCCCTCAGATATGCAATACTCAACTCTAAGCCATTAAGCATGCTCAATCGACTCAATGAAAAGGTCAACTTTGAGTCGGATTCTGGTGAGCTGAAAAAAAACCTTTAATTTATTCTCTCATACGAACAGATCACAAAATTGCATCAAATTGAGAGGAATTCTCGTAAAATAATTTTCAAACCAAAAAAATTTTCCCATCACTATGGTCCCAGAAATTGAGTCCATCTAAGTTAACAGAATAAGTTTTTTAAGAAAAGAGAATACTGCATACTTTTTAGGTTCATATTCAAAAACTGAAGATTTATCTAATCCTTAGATCAAGAGAGCCTCGAAGATTCGGCATTTGCTGATGAGAGTGTAAGTTTATTTCCCAAAATTTCTATACTGTCATTTATTAATCTATTTTTTCTTAATTCTAGCTTGAGTTGAGCCGAGATAAAGTTCACAATCTTCGCGTACTCGCTCAACTCCAAAGACTCTTTGTACATCTCAAGTTTAGTCAACTACCTTTCTACAATCCCCAAGGATTCCTATCTGAATTTACGTAAGTTTGATCATCTTAACCCTTTTATCATGATCATATTATTCCCTAAAAATTTCTGTAAAAATAAAAATAATCGCTCAAAATTAAATAGGTATTGTTTCAGAGTTACTTCAAGAATTAGCAGATTTTCGCGGGCTATTCAGAATTCTTACTTTTGTAGTTTTTTTCTAGGAGTTGAAAAACTTCTATGCTGTATGCTGTTGGTATACAACGAGGATATTTTTAAAAATTAATTCTACATAATTTCACCTGCTCAAGATTTGAACCTGACTCGTCTAGGTCTTTCTCTTTTCAATTTTCTTTGCCTACGGGATCAAGGTTTATCCATGAAAACGCTGAACTAAAGTGTGAGTTCAAGTCAACAATCTCCTGAACTTCTGACCTAGGTTCTGCTTATAGGAATAATCATTATTTCGCAATCTGCTAATTTTAAAATTAACTCAAGATCTTATAACTCATACTCATGGTTCAATCAGTTTCTTTTCCCGATGTTTTTAAACTAAGTTGATTACTTGAAGATCTAAAGGTGTTATTTCATGATTTCAAGATTTTTTTAACGTAAATTTACAAACAACACTAAACTACTTTCAAGTAAACATAATAAAAATATTTTTAATTATATTTTACACCATAATTTCCTATCTACAGTGTATATGTTACGTTCAAAATGGAAACTCGTACAGTGTATACACTGAACGAACAATGTGTACACTGTTAACTTTATGTTCGGGAAATAAGTCTCATCTATCTTAATGGTCTTTAAGTCTTTTAGTTTAAGAAAAGTTCAAATATAATATTCATTTATTTGTTATTCCATGAAAAACTTTTATAGGACCTAGAATTGTAAAAAATTTTATTTCTTCTGCATTTCCCCCTATTCGACAGGCATTCAGTGGCACAATCATACCTCAACATTCCCCATGAAAATGAGGCTTCCTTTGAGGCAGTTTGGATAGATAGAGAATCTCTATGAGAAATCCTTCAGGGACTTGTTTGCGATTTTCAAGAGGTTCTCATCTTCATTTAATAGCATTTTGGATGCCCTGACTTTAGTGATAAGATTGTAATATTCTGTATTGTTAAGTCTTGATGAATTTTGGGTTGATAACTTGAAACTATATCAAGTGAGAAACCTACACCTTTTTGACGCATTGTAGAGGTTTCTCAAATTAAGACTTATGGGTTACATAAGACGAATACACTGTGGTCGAAAACTTGAAACTTCATCAAAGGGTAAAACACTTACTTTTTCTTACTTGAATCCACACAGACCAGTTGATATCTGCATGGGATTATTGGAAACTGCTATTTATTCAACAGAATTGGACTTAAAACTTGTAATTCAAGATTTTAAAAAAATTTCCAGTGTTCACATTGTACGTTTAATCAGTATATTCAAACTGTACACCATCAACCGTTCAATGTGTACGCCGAGTTTCCACATTGACCAATTAGTTGTACAGTGTACACACTGTACGAGTTTCCACTTTAAACGTAACATATATAAGTTTATCTTAAAAAACTTTTTAAAGTACATGAGTGACTGGTAGGTGGAAAGGAGACCACTACGCGACATGACTATAGAATTATTTAGTTTTTTTAATTCCCACGCTATAGATTGAGCAGGGTTAGAAAAATTCTCAACTGGTTTTTAGAACAGAGGAAATAGCTGGTTAAAATAATACTTTTAGCACTTTTCTAGGCTCTACTAATTGCTAATGATTACACTAGATGAAAATTTCCCCTTATAACTCAACATTATTTCTTGAAATACTCTCAAAACTTGGGAGAAACATTTGATGAGATCCGCTAGTCATTGCTAATAATAATCATTAGAGAGAGTCTAATTTTTGAACATCCGGATGTGCCAAGTTCATTTTAAAGAGAATTTTTCAACGTAAAAAAGTCCCTTTTATGTACTATGTATTTTAAATTTGCTTAGATTCCCCGAATCGCAATTGAAAACGCCAACTATTTTCAATGAATTTTTCTACTAAAATTGATTAAAATCTAAATTTTGAGCCCTTTGAATTCGATTTTAAATAGAAATAGGTTCTTAAGGTATTTCTAATCAGTATTTGGGATATGTTGAAGATTTTTGGGAAAATGGGTATCAGAGAATTCGAATTTAAATTTCATTGATCTAACAGATTCGCATAGCAGCCGAAATATTTTCTGGAAAAAACATATTTGACTCGCCCTAATAATCATCTTTATTAGATTGTGGGGCGAAAAGATCAACAAACACGAACAACATGATGCCCTCGAGTTCTTTAGTTGTCTCATCGACAACATTGACGAGGGTATGATATTATGCAATAAACTGAAACCCTTTGAGTCCTTGTTCATGGGTACAACTGAGAATCAAATGATTTGTCGTGATTGTCCTCATCGGACACAGCGTGATGAAACCTTTATGACAATAAACGCTGATGTCCATCAATTGAACACTCTGAAAGAATCCCTGGAACAGTACGTTAAAGCAGATCTCTTGGAAGGAGGCAATGCCTACAAATGTGAAATTTGTCAAAAGAAAGTCACCGCTGTCAAGAGAGCCGTCATAAAGCATTGTCCGCCCATACTGGCTGTGCAATTACTCAGATTTCGATTTGACTTTGAGCAGTAAGTTAATCTCTCTCGAGTTTCTGCCTTATTTAGACGATAAATTTTCTAATTTTCTACACAAATCATAATTTACTTTCTTTAACCGTCAGAAATATCGCAATTAAATCAAATGGCTACTTTGAATTCCCTCGACAACTCGACCTCTACCCGTACACAGTACAAGGTACAGCTTCCTTCACTGTTGAGGATGGTTAGTGATCCGTTTTACTGTCAACTCTGTTGTCATTTTTAACAACACTTTATTTATAGAGAAACTAAATCAAAATGATTACAGTTCTATGGAAGAATTACGATCGAATAGCAATTCCAATATTTCGAATCGTCCAAATACACCTAGCTTCCATGATTCTGTTATGTCTTCTTCCAACATTCAAATTGTAAGTTTTACATTCATATGGCCATTCACCACACGAATTAGGTTAGCCAATAGAGCTTCACGCAACTAGTCATTAAACAGAATTTCTATGAAATCAAGTATACTAAATAGGATCTGTAACAATAAGATAGGGAGTGATTTGAATCCCTTCTATTTCTTATAAATTTTCTAGGATGAGGGTATTATTTTTTGAAATTTCCCAAATGACAATTCCGAGCTATTTTGCCTCTGGTATATCTCTCGTTTATCATTACAATAACCTATCAGAATGATCTAACTTTTTCATCAATCATTGTATCCTTATTCTACTCTTAAACTGGTTCAAACTTTCTAGAACTCTACTTCTCCATTATGTGAATGCTAAAAGATGAGTTCAGGTATTCAGAATATTTTCAGAAATAAAAAAAGAACCCTGATATTGAATGGATTTCATTATCTCTCTCTATTTCTTAGACTAATAATAACACAAAATATACTCTAAGAGGAATCGTTGTACATAATGGGCAAGCCTCCGGGGGTCACTACTACAGCTTCATTCGCATCCAAAATCCGACCAGTAAAGAATTCCTCTGGTATCGCTTTGATGATCGCGATGTCAAGGAAATCGACCTGGACAATGATCAGGTTCTCCGGTCGGAATGCTTCGGAGGACAAGTTGATGATGTCAATAGATACTCGAAAGCCTCAGATGGTTCCTACATGAGTAGAGATAAGAAGTGAGTAATTCAAAAACATCATTTATATATTTTTCATTGAAACTTTTTAAACTCTTCTAGCTGGAACGCCTACATACTATTTTACGAGCGAGATGATATCTTTGGGTCGACGAATTTCTTCTCCGATCCCAAGAGACTCACAGATTTCTTCAAATGTCTCAAGCCATCTAATGGAAATAAAGATGCCCAACCTATACCCTCCCCTATTACAGGTAAATTTACAGGCACATTACAGAGACTCTTACAAGTCAACTTTATAATCTATCTTCCAGATTTCAATACAGAATCCTCGTGTGAAGTTGTCCTATCTGTCATTCGCAGGAATCTGAAATATGCCCATAAAAAATCTCAGTTATCAAAGCCTTTCATTAATTTTGTACATAAATTTACAAAGATATCTGCAAATAGATTCTCGAAAATTTCTGAAAGAAAAATTGTACGTCTAGATAATCTTGTCGAGATAATTAAATACAAACATTATTATTTTTTCTCACTTTCAGCGTGAACATTATTCGGCCCAATTACTTTCTCAGATTCTTCCCTTTTTCGTAAGAATTGTCATGAAAATTGATTATAAATATTGGTGAGTAATTATTATTATATTCTACATATAACTCAATTGTAATTTCTTGAAATTGGTATCGATGAAAATTTGCATTGCGATCATTTTTGGAATTAACCCAATATAAATAATCAATAATAATTAATAATCAAAACTTCAGTTTTAAATGGATTCCAATACTGATGCAGTTGCTGAACAATGGAACCAAACCGTGTACAGAATTTGTCAACTCCTTCGTTATGTCTACATCGACAACCTTATCAGACTACCTCTTCGATGCTCCTCAATTAGAAGTCCGTCTCACCTATGGTATTCTCTTGACTCATTATTGTAAATATATCCACGTGCACTCAATACCCTTGGGTGTCGACCTCAATTCACTCCTCGAGAGTTACGCTCAAGACTTGAATAAAAACTTTAACGACAACAAAAGTTACATCTCCTGCAATCGATTAGTTAACTCATTACGCAAGATTGAAGACTCTGCCATCAAGTCTGATGAACAAATCTACATCTTGGATATTCTCTTGAAATGTCTCTTGCATGAGATGAACTTTTCTAATTCAAAGTGTCTCTACAGACTGAAGAACTCTGTCTCTATGAACTCAATGAACTATTACCAAAATAACTCGATTGAGTAAGTCTCTCTTTTGAATTGTCTAAATTCTCACTCTAATCTTCTCTCTACCAATTTTATAGGATGACAAATTTGTTTCAATACGGTATTGTCAATTTATTTGAGAACCGTGGAAAATCTGATGGGACAACCCAGGTGGAAAATGAAAATCTCAATGAATTATTTGACCACCTCATGTGCTATTATCAACCGGGCTGTTTTGCTCAGTACCTTGCTCTCCTATGCGATGTTGCCTCTATAAGTCGTTCAGTGAATCGTATTCTAAATGAAAAACATCAACTTGTCGCTCTACTAATTGAGTTAGTTTGCTCATTTATGACAAATTACTTGTCAGGGTAAATTTTTTAATTGAAAGTATAGTAAAAAGTTGAAGAATTTCTCCTTCATCCACCAATCCATGCTGTCATCACCCGCATTTTTAAACAAAATTGAAAAATTTGAAATTAAAATAGCATATTTCTCGTTTTTGACGTCTCTGATCCTTCTTTAGGGTGATCATTTGATCTGTTCGACAACTTTCTGATGATACGTCCGATTTAAGAAGCTCCCCACTCAAACTTTAATTTATAAATGAAAAGATTCACTTTCCTCAGGTTTTAGTAACAATCTATGGGGTTTGAATACAATTTTCATAATGTTTAAAGTAAAAAAGATGCCAGAGTTTTTTTCTCACAAATAAGGCCTTTATTTCGGGCATACTCATCAGTGTGATACATGCCAAATATATAGGTTTTTAGAATATAATTATTGGTTGAAATTGTTCTTAAAATTCGATTGGGTCATACCTGTTGCCTGGCATTCCATTTGTGAGAAAAAACCCTGGCATCTTTTTTACTTTAAACCTCATGACATCGGTGACCCAGCTCAAAACCTATGTTAAAAAACATCTATCCGATTATTTTCATAATGTTGATCAATCAGATTTACCAGTCGTCTTCTTACATCATTACTGAAACAATCTACTTATTTTTAAACAATCAAATCAGCCAAAAATTTTATGAATTCTTATATTTCTTAATATTCTTAATTCTTTCTTTCTTTTGAAGAATAGTTTTTGTAATAGATAATGACCTCTCTACTACAGATTGGTAAAATGGGAAACCCTAGGACGATGAGATGTTGTCTTGATATGATGAATCATCAAGAACTTGTCTCTTGTTCTTATAAAAATTGATTATCTTCTAGATTTCTAAATGAAGAAGATCATATACTCAACATGTCGGTTAGCAATTTGAACGTCATGAGTGGCCGACTGAATCGTTGTCCAATCTTATCCAGCTCTGCTATTGACAATGAAATAACCCAGGAGAACCTGACACACCTCATAATCAGTCATTTGGAGAAAAACTATGGCTCAACTACATTTGATATCCCGACCGACCTCTGGCGATTCCAGAAGGAGACAGCAGTCACTATTCTGATGGGAATATTCGGTTCAACTGCCTTACCCAAAGAGTATGGTCTGAATTCCAGTTCAAAGATATACTCCACAAAGGTCAAAAATGGATCAGAGTTAGTTTTCCATTATTTTTTATCCATATAATCCTACTTTCAACAAGCAAAGATCTCAGCTCTATAATTCGTCAAACTCGTACTATACTAATTCAAAGAGAGTTAATTTTTCTCAGCGGGTTATTTTTTTGTTTAAAACGTTCTTCTAAAAACCTACTTCCCAGGGTCATCGATAAAAAGTGAGTTAGCTTTATCTAGTAATCATACCTGTAGAATTCAAATATTCAATCGTCTGAACTCTATCCGCTAAAGCTTCAAACAAAGCCAATCAAAAAACGACTTTTGAACTAAAATTAATCGGTTTGAAATAGCTTTAAATTCTAAATCATCATAGTAAAAAACTCATAATAATGGTTAGAGAAAACACAACTATATTATAGTGATAAACGTTATATTTTGCTAGGTCTCTCTTCAGACTCTATTATTATGTTATGTAAATACTATTACAATGCAATAATTTGAGCTCCGTCATTAGTTCATTTTGCTGTTCAGGCTGTCCACTTTGTCTTACTCGTTTCCCTCTTTTTGTTGATTGACCTTATCCTTTTCTTATGCCACTAATTGGCTATTAATTTGGTTATCAATAAAGTTTGATGACAATATTGATCTAATCTTGATGAATAATTCTAATTTTCAGCTTCAACATCCTCTCCTGCAGTGTCGGTAATTGTACAAAGATGAACTTTTTCATACTCCTCAGTCACTGTCTGTGTAGTATGGATACTTCAAGGTATTACTCTAGTCCCACTGAAAAATTGAATCCATTTCGTACCTACTCTGATGATGATCTGGATCCATATGACTGTGAAATCTCTGAGAATATTGCCAATGTCATCTTTAATGAGTCAAATGACTTTATTACAATCATCATCAAGGACTATTACGATAGTCAATACTTTCATCATATCGCCAAAATAAGCCTAGTGAGTGATACTACTGAATTTGTCAAGTTAATTTCAGACTCTAATTCTTCTTGTAACGTTGCATCAAAGTCACACAATGCAAATTATGAATATACACAATTCTATATATATGTTGAACAATCATTGGCTATAATTTCATCTCTCAAGTTTTCCCATTAAATTGTGACTTCTTGTGAAAGGAATTAAAATTAAAGCTACTATTCAACCAATAAGCATCGAACCACTTGAATAAAAATTCTCGATTCTTATTGGTTAAAACAAGATTGACTCAATATAAGCCAATCAGGAGAAAGAATTCCTATAATTTTTGAAAGTCTCATAATCATAAAGCATAAATCTAACATTGATAAACTTAATTCCGAGAAATGTCTCAAACAAGAATGCTAAAGAATTATATTCAAGATAATAAATCTAATTTTCGTTCCGAAATTTTCTCCAATTTTTCTGGAAGTTTGACTAATTTTTCTACCCATGGCTGTTTTTAAAAATCTTCTGCGATACATAAAAATACAACCTTAACTTTCGAAATTTATCCTACATTCAGATGATTTGAGATTTATTACCCGAATTTTTTAAATCTTTTATTAAACAGCAAGAGTTAAAGAAGTGTTTTTGAAAATACCAGATTCGGGATCAGTCTAAAATTTTACACCAGAAATTTTTATCTAGAATAAAACATCCTTTTAATAAGAGAATTTCA
Source organism: Gyrodactylus bullatarudis (assembly GCA_012064415.1). Taxonomy (NCBI): domain Eukaryota; kingdom Metazoa; phylum Platyhelminthes; class Monogenea; order Gyrodactylidea; family Gyrodactylidae; genus Gyrodactylus; species Gyrodactylus bullatarudis. The sequence goes on along the minus strand of SSNU01000247.1, from coordinate 313,265 downwards.
AAGATTGCAATTTGATCACAGACTGACTATAACTTTATTCGCTTACTGCCTGAGAAGAAAAAGAAATTGAAGCCAAAAGACAAGATATAGTCAGGTAAGAAGCGTACAACTTTATAGTCAATCTATGCCAAACAGCTCTTTGAAGAACCATTCGGTTCAAAATTATTGAATTTCATCATATTCCTCATCCACAGTTCCTGTGCTTTGAAAATTACGGGTTATCCCGGCAAGCCCTTGATGTATGCTTTATGTCGATATCGAATCCTGTGTATTATTCTACAACGAAACTTTTGCGAGATCTCCTCTTCGATCTACTCACCATTGATGATTCCCTGATGAAGAAGAGGTTTGAAATCTTCCTCATTCTCACAAGGAACCTGAATAAATCCTTCAACACTTTTACTGGAAGTGAAAAGCAGATTTCAGTATACCTCGAATTCCTTGTTGATTTGTTGAAGAAGCAGAAGAAATTGGCTGAAATCATTTTTGCCAAGGAGGCCTATTGTGATGAATTCTTCCGAGTGAGTATTTTGTAACTGATCAAACAAAGATTTGCCCCTCTTGGAGTAAAATTATAACATAGAGTATTATTCAAAATGGCCAATCTCTTAAAAACATAGTTAAGTAAAAACCTTAGAATTACAGAATATAACATGACTGTTTCTTTAACAATCCATTTCAAACATTCCACTCAGAGAACTATCTAACTTGAATGTACAGTAATAAATAGCAAAAATCTATCTACCAATAAGAACTAAGAACCTTTCTCTCAAATAATATTTAGTGATAAATTCGTTAGCAAAAAAGGGCCATCTCATGTTTTAATAGTGAAAAACCTAGCAGCATTTTCTTGGTTACCAGAAGGCTCAGAGAAAGTAATACTGAAATTCTTTTCATCATTGTTTTATTAAAGCTAGCTGATGAAAATTTTACAAAAGACTCAATGCTTTTCTTCGGAAATTCAACTTCAGAGCTCAAAATTTTTATCGATTTCAAAGATTTGAAGCAGTTAATTACAGATATTTGAGACCAACCTTAGATAAAGAATTCGAATTGGGCCGTTGAGGTAAAAAGGAATCTACCGTCTTCAAGAAAAGTTAAACTTTTAAATTTTAGATCATTCTCCTTTGTGATTATTAATAAATTCAAATTTTTCGATTTTCCAGAATAATGATGCATTTCTGCAGCCGAATTCGAATTCTCTATCTAAAGTTGGTCTCGAATATCTGCATTTAACTGCTTCAAATGTTGAGCTCAAAAATTGAAAAAGTGGAAATTCGGGACATTTTCAAAATTCGAAACACGGTCTAATTTTGGTCAGATTGAATTTTCTTTTTGAATTGAAGCTTTTATTTGAGAAAATAAATCCTGTATTATTTACCCCAAATATTTCCATTGATAACAAAAGTTGCATATTCTTACTGTCTCTATCACTTGGCCAAAATTATCAAGATCAAATTTAAGATGGATATGATAGCATCTAGAGCAGGAGATAAAAGTTCTCTTACTTGATCAGATCTTGGCAATAAACAAAGTTTGGTATAATATGTCGCAAATGCTTTTCTCTTATTTTCAATAGGATTGCATTAACCCTCGCCCTGGAAATGACAAAAATGACATAGGAAAATCAATACAAATGGGGTCTCTGTGGACCCCATTTCCAGGGCGAGGGTTAATTGAGCTGCCATCCATTGTAAATTTTATCTTGATTAAGACAGTAGGAATATCAATGGAAATTTTCGGAGTCATTTATAGGAAAATATTTTCTTTGGGGTCACTTTTGGTACTTGTAATAACAAGAATATTCCCCAACAATCTATGCTAAAGAGAAGCTTGAATGATTAAAATTGGTTTACTTTCAGTGGACCGATTCCCTTGAAAACTATTGTAACCAGAGGATAGAAAAGATTGAAGAAATCCTGAAATCAGCCACCAATCCTCAATACTACACCTCGTACAACCAAAAGAACGTCCTCGTTATGCTTCAAGAAATCAATGAAAACATAAATTGCCTCTCCAGTTTGGCTGATAAACATGGCCCCAGACAGTCACCATCCAAGTAATAATAATAGGAACCCTTTTTTTACTCAATCCACATCTCTAAATGTTCCATTCACAATTGCCCGTAAATCTTTCAAAACTTTCAATCTCGATAGAGACTCACCTCTCTCAATCTTCTGTACCAAGTGCCTTTTTTTACTCTTCCCTTCAACCTGTTTCTCCCTCCTCCCCATCATTCAATTGGCAGATTATTTCTTCACCATTTCTTTACCTGGCACTCTCTTCCTTTGATATGATAATACCAATTGCCAAAATATCCTACAGTCTGTCAATAACCAAGCACATCACATAACACACCCTCACATACGGTTGGACTCACACGCAAGTTTTTTTTGAATTATACAAATCTTCTCTACAACAAACAAAAAAACAGTACACTCTTAGATGTATCATTACAGAAATTCAAGAGCAAATTACTATGTTTGTTATACTCTGATATTATTGATAATAACAATGGTAATAATTTATTACCATGTTTAAAATAAATAAAAATAGAATCAATTTGAAAAATATATTGTTTTATTTTTTCGTGTATACTTGTAAGTAGTTCCACATAAATCCACTCTAAAATAATAATGAGATGGTAAAACTTTATATTTTGGTTCTTGCATAACCTCTTTTGATCATTTCCTTCTGATTTTATAAATGCAAGGATCGATTCTTTTTATCTCATATAATTTAAAAATATGACACATCTTAGAGTCAAATGTGAAACTATCCCAATTAAATGCATTCCTTTTGATTAAATCAGGTGGTTTTAAGCATACTCAAGTTTGATTAACCTTCTTTTTCAGCTGCACTCTCTCTCTCTTCTATTCTTCAAGTAAATAATAATAAGCTAATCTGATGAATAAATAGATTCCTGATGGGGTCAACAAATACATATTCCCTCCTCATTCACCTTCTTCTGGCTAGTGGCACTTGAAAGTTTAAGATTGACAGAATGAGAAATACTCTTCCTATTGTCATGCATGTATGAGACGAAGCCAAACAAAGAACCCGTACACTTGTGCTGTGGTCTTTCTCTATCCATTTATAAATTGGACTCTCTAGCTACTCTGTACCAATTTCAATAGAACTAACCAAGGGCATCGTGTACCATTAAGAATGTGGGACTATTAGGGAAACAAATAACAAGAGTCTTTTATTCTTTGAATGAAAGGAGGGATAAATTTTTGGTAAATTTCAAATGACTGACGGTTAAAAAGAGAAGCTTCATCCAATGTGTGCAAGTGTGTACACTGGGTACAGACGTGCCAAGGGGTCACCTGCTGTTTCCTTCCCCCTCAAAAAAAGGAAAAATTACATCAGATATCCCAAATTATATTAATGAGATTTCCGTGTATAGCAATTGTACTTCTCTCAGCTTGTATTTTATAATAAGGTTTCTTCACTCGTTTGTTTCTTTGTGAAAAGAACAAGAAGAATGTCGAAAACTCCAAGGTTAATCACGAGGTTAGAAAGCAAAGGGACCGCCTGCTGGTCAATTAAATTGTTTCCTCTCCAACATCACATACGAATGAACACAAGAAAATAGAGAAATATACACAGTAATGGGGCATGTAATTAGAAATTTTTCCGTTACCTCTTTCAAATGCGTACACAGAGTTGTAGTTGAAGGCATAGTGATAACTCCCGAATATCATCCCTCCAAACATGTTTTTCTGCTGTATTAATTAATTTAAAAGTTGGAGAGACTTGGTTCCACCTCCCATTTAGGCTAAAAGGTCAGATTCTTGGAAATATCACTTTGCCTATGGTGTTGCCATATATCATTTATTAATGAAATTTCTTGATGAATAAAAATTTTCAAGACCCTTTCTCGAAAGAAATTAAATTTTTATTGAACAGCAAGAAATACAAGAATGAGCTTTTTTTATTGTGCGATTATCTGATTCAGTCTATGAGTTTTATAAAAACAAGGAAATCGATTATATTCTTGACTAATCCGCCGTTTTGTAGCAAGAAATCAGAGCTCTTCATCAAATTTGAGATTCTATGCCTTTTAGAGAAGAAGAATAGAGAAACCCAAAATCAAAAGGATAAATAACAGTTCACTCAAAGGTGAAAAACTTGCTAAACCAATAAAAACAAGATATCTTGAGACATAAGAGAAACACGAAGAAAGTATGGCTGAATATAGAATGAAAATTCTGTCATTTTCTGAATGAAAGTTTTGCTTTTGAAGTTCAAAATTTGAATTTCCCTAACTTGACTTTTGATTTTATTTATTTTTATACAAAATGGAACTTGTAAAACAGGGAGTGTTAATGAACTTGTCATTTTTGATGTTAAAGTTTTATTTATTTATAGTATCTTTGGAAATAATTGGACAACAATTTATCATTTTCAGGTAAAAGTCTTAGCAAATTCAATGTTTTAGTTTTCTCCTTCTAGAAATAGATTAAACATTGTTTAATAAGAGCTTCTTGTACGAATGGTCACCAAATATAGAAGATAAGAATTGAGGTGTATTAATTGTAACAAGAGAATTAGAATTAATTAGCAAGTGGTTCTTGATTCAAGAATCTTGAACCACAAACGACATAAATTGCCTCTCTTATAAAAGAAGTTGTGACTACTTTAACTAATTAATTCCAGATTTATTAGAGTTCCTTCTTTTGTTTTACAAAGAATGATTAAAACGATATTTCCCATTTGACCTCGAATTTCCTCCTGACAATATAGATGGAACAATTGCATTTCTCTGATTGATGAGAGGCCCAAAGATGTTGTTAATTTCTAAAAGGAAATCTTGCATTTTCCCTAGATTTCCAGTTGTCAGTCATTCTTGTGTTAGAGTCTTTTCCAAATTCTAGATTGGAACTCACACACACACACAACTCAACTGGCTAGCTTGCCTGCACTCTTTCCATTTATTCTCTTTCATCTGCTCAAATGAAAGTATGATTCACTATCCTTTTCCCTGATATATATGTAGAGTTTTATAGATAGATATTTCTTCCCTGCTAGAGAGAAAGAGGGAAGCAATTTCTGTTGAGTGATCTGTCAATCTAATTCTGTTTCCCATGAAATTTGATCCTGCCCACCCAAACATTCAATCTTTCTCTTACTTTCTTTGCAAGAATGCTCTTTTTTGTTTTGTTTTAGAAGAAGAATCTAACTTACTCAGTATTATAATACATTGTAATGTATTTCTATGATTTAGATACAAAAACTTGATCTAGCCTCTATAGAATGTGACTTTAGTTGTTTGAACCCTGTTCAATTTTATCTAAAAACCTTAGAATTCCTAAGATAGATACAAGAAGAAAGAATAGTCAGCTGGCAAGCGAACAACTTTATAGTCAATCAGCCAAAATACCAAATATTTATCCTACTTGTTAAGTCTATCTTGCAAGAGGATTAAATTTGAAAATGACTGTTATTCCCTAATCTTTATCGATAGTTATGAGTAACAGATAAATAACTCTTCAATTATATTATAACTGGCCTCTCTCTCTCTTGAAAGAAACACAAATGAAACTTTATTCCTTGGTCAATATCTCTAATTTGGGGATATCTTGACACTTTAATGATCTACATTCTTTTTTAGTAAAACTGAATTCTATTTTTTTACGATCATTGATTCTTCTTACACACTTCCTTTGACCCTAACTATATTTCCTTTTTTCAACTTGAGTGAATATTGCAGTTATATGCACTAATGGAAATATCAATCTCCAAAAAGAAACAAATACTTGAATCTTTCTAATAAATCGGGCATAATTATGGTGAGAGTGAGCTATGATGTAAACTAAAACCTTCCTTATGATTTTAGAACTATATTCTTGATGAAGTTTGGCAATATTTTCGTTCAAATAAACTAGAGCAAGTAGTGTGGAACTGGCGAAAAGTCTTGAGAAGTGCTCAAGATCCGTCGACCTTCTAGAAACATTTCATGAGGAACATTGATCCGACTTGTGCACTTTACTCAATATTTCACTTTTACTGCTATGAAGACATGAAAATCTTGGTAAGAAGAAGATAAAGAGAGAAAATCAATTGATTAAATAGATTATGATCCCTCATTCCTCCTCCCCCCATTCATCCATTCCCCTATGTCTAATGTATGTGATCATTATTCTCTTGTTGATTAATTTCCTCTTGCACAAAATAAAGAATGATTGAACTCATTTCCTGATTCAGCAACAGAGCTAATCATCTCAATCTTTCTTTCATTATTACGTGAAGAGAATTTCACAAATTCCTTCGATCAGTTTGTCCCGCATGATCTCACTGATGCTCAGAAGAGGAAGAGAGTCGAATGTTGCAGAAGACTTCTGCATCGCCTGAGTTACGACAATTTTTTGATTAATGTCGTTACAACAGATGAAAAATGGATATTTCTGAAGGATCCTAGCCGCAAGAGATCATGGCATAAGGTTGGTGAGAAGTGTACTCAACCGAACCCAAATCGGTTTGCAAAGAAGGTCATGATCACGATTTTCTGGTGTCGTAGAGAAATCATTTATTATGAACTTCTGAAGCCTAATCACACTGTCAATACCGATCATTACATCCAGTCATTTAGGGCAATGCAAGAGAGGTTGAGGGAGTTTCGGAAGAATAACTTTTTTGCAGGATAATGCAAGACCTCATGTTTCGCAACAAGCGAAAAGATTTTTTGAGGAGTCAAATGTTGATGTTCTGGAACATTCACCTTACAGTCCAGATCTCACTCCTACAGATTATCACCTTTTCCGCTCGCTACAACATCATCTGAAGGGAAAAATCTCAAGAGATGAGGTTTTGAATTCTCTTGATGAGTATTTTGCACAGAAACCCCAAGAATTTTGGAAAAGAGGCATAGATATGCTTTCAGAAAGGTGGCAGAAGTGTGTAGAAAAAAATGGAGATCATTTTGATGTATAAAACTTTGTAAATAAAAATGTTCATTAATAACAAGTGACTGATTTTTCCGAGAACTTTTCACACAACCTAATAAAATTTTATGGATAAAACATAGAAGATTTTTGATTTTTGGCTACATCTGTGCTTTCATCGCCAGGGTTTTTGGAAATTTAAATTGAATACTCTATCTATTTGAGACCCTAGCATTTTGAAATGTCTTTAATTTTATCTAAAAACCTAAAAAGTATTTCTATTGGTCCAAATCTGAAATACTGATCAAATCTAAAGGAAAGAATGACTGTCCCAAGAGGACTTGATTTGTTTAACTGGACCTATCAGGATGCTACTGAAAACTAGAGATTCGTAGAAAGACTAATCGAATTTTCATGATAGAAAAGTGTAAATTTGAATAAAACCAGTGCATAGTATCCATAAGAATCTCTCTCTCTCTTGTTACAAATTACGAATGACTGAACTTGAGGAAGAATGTCACGAGAGGAAAGTCTTCATTCTTTCCTTGATATTATAGAATTACATCATCAATGAAGGCATCTCATGTGTGCTTTGTCAGTCAGTGGAAATATCCTTTTTTCCCTCTCATAGCTCTCTTTCACTCCTGCGTCTTTTTCTTACCTTATTTATTGTTTTATGTAACTTTCTTTTAGTTGACAAGAAAAATGTCGTCTTTTCTTAAGAGAGAAAAAAGACATGAGATCAAGCTATCCAAAAGGGGGATGAATTGTACGTGATATTAGTTTTCATTCTGTTTTTCATTTCTTTTCCAATCAAGAAGTAAAAATTAAAATTTCATCTTGTTTCTTCCCCTGGTGTACATAACACACTCTCTGTGTGTGAAGAGACGACGATAACAGAGTTTACATAGAAATTTGTGAAATTTAATTAATCCTTCGTCCTCTATTTCTTCAATCAATCCAGGAAATGAAACTTTGCTTACTACTATATATTCAAAATTAAAAATTGAAGAAAAAAACAATGTTTATCTTTCTTATTATTAGAGTGAAAGTATCTTAGTAATTTTCCACGTACGTATAGAGTTTTTCTCAACGCTCTGGAATATATGAAAGAATGGGGGTCCTATTCAAACTCTTATGCGTGTGGGATTATGCTTAATAATAATAATCACGACAGTTTAACCTTGAAATAGAATTCATCACATGAAAGGATAATTGTAATTGTTACATTTATAGAGAAGAATAAACTACACTACTACTCAGAATAATTTGTAGTTAAGTTATTAATGAATAGAGTAGTGAATGAATGAATATACACTCACACACACACATGTGTCCATATATCACGTTAAATACATTTTACTGTACATTGAAATCTAATCTATGCATACATTGTGAGCGTGTATGTGTGTTAATCCCAAGTAGCAATCTGATTGGTTGATTTGGTATTTTGAAATCTGTCCATCAAAAATAAAGGATAGCTTTTATAATAAATACTACAGTACCACAGACAAGTGTACTAAAGAATTATAGCCATATTTTTCTCGTTACGTAAGACTATCAAGTGAGACAACCAGTTTACACACAACCCAATTGAATTGTCGCTGCCTCATAGACAAACCCTCCTTTTAATGCTGGATTAACTAACCTCACACACAATTACACAAATCCATAATTATCATCATCATCATCATCATCAGGGTGAGTATTGTTATTATGAGAATATGAATAATAATTGTCGTTTTATTCACCACAAACGACTAATGGCTACATCCACAGCACTAATTGCATTCATTTCTCTATCATGTATTATGTAAATGAAAACATTAAAAACATTGAGAGTTTTTATAAACCCTTTTAATGTCTCTGTTACTCTTTCTATGTCTACATAAAATTTATATCCCCTCGTTAGTCCCAGATCAAAAAGGCCTAAAGAATTCACAACATTTTAATCATTTTATCATAGGGTCTGCTTTGAGAAATCTTTTAATCTAACATGAGAATTTTTATCCCTGAAAACTTTTCTATTTGATGCTTCCAATGAAGTCTTTATACTCCCTAGTTTCCGTTAAAAAAGAGGACTAAATTTAAAAATGTTGTGATGTTCGTTAATTTTTCCTAAATCTTACTGTAATTTTTTCTGCTCTGTCATCAGGGTTCAAAGTTATAACGTCTTAAAATGTATGTATTTTGAAATGGAAAAAATAATACTTTTCAAATTTTTTGAGATCTTAAAAATAGTCAACACACTAATATTGTAACTCCGTTGAATTTTTTGAAAATTTCTACCCTTGTTCTCAGATAAATCTGATAGTAGGTTTTAACATGAATAAAATCATTTATATCTGTTTATTTGCAAACTCTGCTTGTAGTAGACTAAACCCTTCATGTCAAAAATTTTTTTTCCATCTCACAAATGAGAAAATTTGTAACCTGGCCGAAATAATTATGGTGATTCCGAATCTGAATTCCTTTTTGAAAGCTGACTTATCCTTAAAAAGATATAGGTTAGAATTAGTAACATTTTTTTGGCTCTAAAACTAGTTATCTTCTAAACTGTGAGAGATATCGATCGGGCGATTGAATATTTGAAATCTATAGCTATTGTTTCACAATACATATTATATAATTCCTTTCTGAGGTCTAAATATTTAACTACATTTTCAATAATTCGCCCTTCTTTAAGGATCTTTGGCTGGAATCAGTGAAAAGCCATCTTTATGAATTATACTTATTATTATTGTAGCTTAATAAATTTCTTTTTTGATGAGAGATCAAAAGAGTATTTCAAGTATCTTTCAGTTTGAATTATCTCTCAAGAAAATGGTGTAACAATGATATATGAAGGATTAATGTCTAAAAACATTTATCTCATGAAAATAATGATTTAGACCATGAGCTGACCCCCTAGAGGCCATAACACTCAACACATGTGTATTATACACTTTAAAGGACCATCTTACACTAACTATAATTGCATTCTTTTTTGAGAACATGTAAAATAAATTATTCTTTGAGAAAATTATGTGTTAGTAATTCATAATAATTCCTCTGCACACTTGAACGAATTTGAATGGGATGAACTCAGTTTGTATTCTCATAACCTTTGGTGTTTAGGAGGGAAGAAGGTCACAGGTACTCCCCATCCATTTTATTCTGTCAACTCAACTCTTTTTATCCAAAATGTAAATGACTATGAGTAGTTATAGTTAGTTTTGAGAACTTTTTCACAATGTGTCATCCAATATAATTGTTGATAATGTAACCATTTCCTTTGGGAAGAATAGGCAAAAATTTGTTTGTAACAAATAATCCCATTCGTCTCTCTTCCTCTTGTACAAATTGGTGTCAAATTCTGATCAAAACAAAGTAAATCAGGCCCTTGCTTGATCTATCTCTCTCAGATGACGTTCTCTACTCTTGATAGAAAATGGTTGACTGAAATTATTGGTTTCAATAAGCCTTTCGAAATATCTTACATCTGACAAAACTGGCCATATTTTTTGAATTTCGAAAATATGCCAAATTTCAACTTTTTCTTTGTTTATGATCTCAGATAATTTTTGAGCAATTTAATTCTGGTACATTTGGTACATCAACACAAAGTTTACAATAATTCGTCATTATAATGAGTCTAACTTTTTCTCGAAAATGATGTATTTCTCAGAAATTTTTGTGACCAAATTTGAATCATTTGTCTTAATTTGGTGCATTTTTTTCTGATATTTCATTATTTTAACGGGTTGTATTCCATTATAATGGGAATCAGTAAGATATTTTTGTTCCTTACTTATCCGGAGAGAAATAAGTAAAGTTGTGTTTCTTTTGTAATAATAAAGATCAACTCTAGTCTTGCATTAAATTCTCCTGTTATTCTCTCCTCTCAGATAAGAGACCTAGAGAGAGAAAGAGAGATTATCTTTCCCAGTGTCCACTGCTTTCATTTTCACTAGCCTTTTCCCCTTTTTACACACAGCCCATAATAGTCTCTAATAATAATAATACAATACAGATATAGATTGCTTCTACATGTGGCTATATAACTCTACGTGTACTTCTTCTCTACTTTAGCTGATGAAAGAGAGTGATTGTACGTATCATCATCATCTTTGAAGTTGAATTTTTTTTATCTCCATCAAAAGATCTCTCAGATTATCATCCCACACATGGAACAAGAACAGGCATTCTCCACCCCCCCACTCCCCTGTTCAAAAGACTAGTTCACTCTATGTTATCCCTGTTTTTCCTTTTGGAATGGAAAAACTTGCTGAAATGATTCATAAATGTAGCTAGGTTGGTCTGATATGGGAGGGGACAGAAGCAAAAAAAGGAAGAATAAGCAGTTGCAGAAAAAACCAAGTGATTTGATTGTCTTCTTCTCCTTGTCAATCAATTACAAACTAAAGAATAACAATACAAAAATACATAATAACGATTCCAAATGAGAAAACTTCTGTCAATTAAAAGTTTCAAAAACATTCCTCTGTTACCATGTGCCTATTGGGATTTAAAATCTTTTAAATTCAAATTTCCCTCAAGGCGATACCTTATATTCATCTGAACAGATTTATTTTTTTTAATTAAAAGAATTATAACCAATAGACGAGAGAACATTGGCAATCTCTACTAGAGTGTGTAGTAGGATAATACAAAATTTTATTTTCCCCGAACAATTTTCTACAAAAATCCCATTTTCGCTAAATTCGTCAACATTTCTCTAATTTCCTGGGACTTTCTTCCGACATGTGAAAGAACACTCAATTTTTACTAAAAGCCCTATTTTTATTCAAAATGTTGCAAAAACTATTCAAAAAATATCAATTTTGTCCTTTCTCGTAGTGAAGTTCATTGAAAAAATCTTGGCGCCTGTTCAAAAATTGTCATCTTCAATCGAGATTTTGTATATCAGAATAAACTCGAAAAATGCTTAGTTTTTGATCATCTTCAAAAGAGATTAAGGCTGGAAAAAGTTGAAAAATTTGGCCTACTCTAATGTCTAGGATAGGCTGCTGAATCGAAAAAAAACAACAAGACCCCTTACTGGTTAGGTTGTGCGATTTTCTAATGGGACTGAATATACAAAGATTGATTACCATATATCGAGTTGAATTGGAAATCAGCTTCCCGATGAATTTTTAGTCTTTTAATCTCACCAGCAAAATAATTCTTCTGATTTAGAAAGTTCTCGAGATTCGAAATGATTACCAGTCGGAGGACAATATGGGAGATGACCTGAGACATTAAAGTTATCCTCCTGAAATAAACTTTAGACCTCTTTTTTTCTAAAGTCTAAACTCTCACGTTTTCCTTGAGAGATTTGACTCTTCAGAATCTCGGATACTTTTATCCACAATGAAATGTCAAGATGAATAAAATTAGAATGATATGTAAGCTGAAAAAAACCAAAACTCTCCAATAAATTGCAACAGTGAAAAACCTCCCATAGGCCAGGCTAGTTGAAGGTTATACGAATAGTTTTTTTGAACACATAGATTGGGTTTGTATATTAGGTTGTGCGATAAGTAATGGGACTCCAACTTGAACAAAAATTTTATCCTTCAAAACTAATATCAATTCGAAAAAATTTGGTACCATTAGAAAGATAATCAATCACTCTATTTTTTTGAACTTAATAGATATTTCTAGAATTGAAAAGCATCAATATTTTTGAGTATTTTGATTAGAAAGGTTTTCGGCAGATTGCCAGATGGGCGTATTACTTGGGAACTGGGTCATCAGAGAACTTACAAATGCATAAATCCTATTTTAACCCTTTCGATGCCGTTTGAAAACCAATAAAGATAGCTTTCTAATTCTTTTTGCATGTTTCTTAGAATTTTTTTTGATAAAATTTAGAAAAACGAAATTTTTGAATTCCAACTTCTTCCACTAGATATTTTAATGGACATATATGTCCAAACGGCCCTTAAGGGTAACAATTTTCAACTGTTTAATTTTTATATGAAATCAACAAAAATATACAGAATAAACAGCATTTTTTCAAGAGTGAGCTATTACAAAGCAGCTTTCTTCATTTGAAATACAATAAAACATGTTACAAGTTATACAATAGGTAGATATCTTTCTTTTGCAGATTGAACAGCCTTTGCGTGAATTGGGATTCTCAACTCTGGCTGGGAGATGTTTCATAGAAGCAACTGACTCACAGGACAATTGAAGCATTGATTCATTACTTTTCCTAAGACTTTTTCTTGAGCGAGTGGTACATCCTTCTTCTTCAGATACGGGAATTTTAAACTTCTTCATTTCTGCGAAGCCTTGTTTGATTAAATCATCTGATAAATTTAGTTGGAAGTTCAGTAAATCAAGACAGTCTTCCTTGTCATTATTTCTTTTGTAAAGCAGCCAAGAGTTAACGATTGATGCAAATAGAACCCATTGGAATATAGCAAAGTACCTAAAATAATAATTGTTAATAAAAAAAGTCTTACCAATTTTTTGCTCTGTGGTTTGGCTGGTATCTAGACATGAAAGAATCGAATAGATCAACACCACCCATTGACTTTTTATAAACTGATACGATTTCGGGATAGGGTACATCTATTCTTTTACTGCTTTTGGAGGACCAGCGTTTAATATTTGAAATGGGCTCAGCACCAGCAAAAGTTGAAGTGAAAGTAAAGTTTTTCAGACTCCGAATAGAGTAAATCGTAGCTGCCTCTGCCTTTTTTCTTGAGATCTTTATCTTGTAATAAAGATTTTCCAGTAAGACCCAAACGGTTTGATCTAATCTGGGGAGAAAGTAATGTTGACTTTTGGATGTAATCTTGTATCTCTCATGTTTTGGATAATCGGTACAGTTTGGACCGTTTCCTGTAGAGGAGTTTCATTGAATAAGGGAAGAGCCGAGCATAAATAATCAATTTGGTCTTCAGTCTCTTCTAATTCTTCATCAGAGTTTTCAGAGTTTTTCTTTATATGTTGCTTCACTATCCATACCTTTAAGTGCCGTTTGGACATATATGTCCTGTAGTTTGAAGGTTAATAACTCTTTCTACCATCGAGTTACGTAATCCAATAAAGCTTCATCATAAAGTCAAGGTTGAATTCTATTGGTCACCTAAATTATAAAAATTTTCAATAAATCAAAAAAAATTCTCTAAATAAATCTTCAATTTTGAAATAGAAAAAAATGGAACATAGTTTAAAAAACACATCATTAGAATGTTTAAAAGCTCATGATTAAGTGAAAAAAAAAATCTTTGTAAAAAATTGAAAAATAACGAAATTATGTAGGTTTAAAATAGATGGACATATATTTCCATCGGCACCGAAAGGGTTAAAGATTCTAGAGCATTCAGGTTTTATTTTGTCTTGGATAAAAATATCCGAAATTCTGAAGACTCATTTCTCTTCAGGACAACACAAAACCCCATTTCGGAAAAGAGATTAAAACTTTTTTTCAGGAGGAGCACTTTGATTTCATAGGTCATTTACCTAATAGTCTTCATCTTGCGCCGTCTGATCCCCAATTCAAATCTCTAGAACCTTTTCTCAAGGTCAAAATTTCCAAATCAAAAGATATGATAGAAAATGGATTAAATCCCCTTTCTCAACTCTAAATTTGATGAATTCTTTGAATATGGGATTAGAAAACTACAAATTCTAGGAGACATGTCTTTATTAATCAGAAACCTATTTTCACTGATATCCAATTGATCTTTCTCAAGTTTTCTTTCAATAAAATCAGTTTTTGTAATCAGTCCCATTACTTATCGCACAACCTAGTAGATTAATAAAGAATCTCTCTTTAACCTATACATCTATGCTGCCATCACCTGGATTTTTGTATAAAATAGAAAAACTCGAAACAAATTAACTTGATCGACTAAACGTCCCTTCAAATATATCATGTTGAGAGATTAAATAACTCTAATGTTATTCCTCGAGGCAATCTCTTCTCCTTCCATTGTCACACTCATGAAAAAGGGGATTAGCTCCACTGGACCATGTGTGGTGAGTGTGAGGTACTGAGTACTCTACCCTATTCCATATGTATTCGAGTTAGCGTATACTATATTGAATTACACTTTAATTTGGAAAAGAATTTCTTCCTTAATGCAGTCCTGCTACCATGCCAAGGGGAATTGTTTCATCAAACTCTTACTTTCTCTCCTTGTTGTCAAGTTGGGAATGTTTCTGCTGAGAAATATACCATCTTCTTGTGTTGAAATGAGCTGGCCTATTTCATAAACTTGAGAGAAGACTAAAAATCGAGATAAAATCTACTCAGTCCATTTCATGAAGAAGCCTTCTTTACAGGTAGTAGTAATATCGTAAGCTTTTATTCCCAGAGAATTCAGTATGGAACTCCACCCTTGAAAATTAGATCATGAAACAGGAATCAAAAATGAAGTCTATCGAAATAAGTGTTAATTTCTGTTATTTTATTCCTTGAAAGTTGAATCTCCAAATCCAGGACCAAAAGATTAGACAAGTTTACCTTCCATATACACAATATATTCAATACTCTAAACATTGATTTTTTATTAGTATGTAATAATTTTGAAAAAAAATCTTTTTCAACCACAACCGTACAGTGTGTAGTACTCATGACTAAATTGAATTTTCATATTTTGGTGAATTTTATCAATAAATCAAAACAAATAAGAATAGATTTCACAATCATCATACATTTAATACTATACTGCTATCCCACCATACCCATTTTTGATCTTACTAGAGATTTCTGATCGCATCTCAGAACTGTCTTAACCCCATATAAATATTTCAAAGAGAGAGAGAAAGAAAGTGATTTTATACCCTGAAAGCAGAGGGGATCGATAAAAAGAAATCCGTATTACATTCTTTTCATAAACTTTTCTATTTATCAGCAAACTACTCCTCGTTTGCCTTTAGGGGTTTTCCCCTTATGTATTGCAATAAAAAACTCTGTTTATTTTTTCATCGCCAACCAGGCAATAATATAGAATAAAGAGATCTATACCTAGTAGAACAGGATGGAAATCTTCAAAGAGATGGTTGTATAAAAGGACGTGTTCCTTTTATTGGCTATTGATTCATCCCTTCGTTCTGCCATAACACCCCCCTCCCTCTCTGAAGGTGAAGGTGATTAATCAGACTTATTTCCTTGGCTTATTATCAACTGGACTTTAATTTTAGTGAGCTGTCTCTGCTTCGTTAATACCTCCTCTTTCTTAACCTATATATGATTCTAGGAACTAGAAATTTAGAATTAACTAAGCTCACATTATTCATTTTCACTTGGTTGGCCACTTCAACAGGTTTTATGCTATTGAAAATTTAATATGCAAAATTTGACATCTTCTATTGAAATTATGCTTTTTCTCTTATTCTCTATCAAATGATCACCTACATGATCTCTGAATCCATAATCCATCTAACCGACTCCGTAAAACAACTTTTCATTTCTATAAAAAGATAAACAAGCAAAAAATAAACAATAATAACTCGTGAGAACTGCTCACTACTCCCCTCTCTTCCCTTTTATTTACATTTTACGTAGGCACGACACGTGACCTCAAAGTGTTTCTCCCAATACAGAAGCCTACCCCTCTAACTCTTCATCATAATCAGCCCACCCCCACTTCTTCTTCTTCTCTGTATTTTTAATTTGAGTTTTCTATAATAAATCCATTTCTATTATTCTTATTATTTGTCAGATCAATAATAGAAATGAAAACTTTGTTCTTGTCATAAATAGAGAGAGAAAAAAGACTAATTCAACACATTTCCCATACATACACACAATCTCTATGTATATGATATGAGTACATTCATCTTTTTTCTCCACCACTCTCGTATGCTCAAACTGTCATTTTTTGCTGGTATTTTTCTCTGTATTTCTAATTATGATTGATCTGAAATCTGGTTCTTGTTGTTCTTCTTATTATAATAATTATTATAACACTTATCGGTAGCACTGTAGCAAGTAACAATAAACAAATTTCCACTTGACATCATGTTCATTATCACTCTCTCTCTCTCTCTACTACATCGTAGTCTGAAATATTTCTATTTTCCTATATTGTGAACCACGGGAAAACACTGTTTTACTCTAACCACTTTCTCGCGTTAAGGTTTTTGTGCTTGTGGAAGTTATTCGTTTAGCTCATTTTTATCTTTAGACAAGTATTAGGCCATTGTTTCTTTCAAACCTAGTTAAATCAGTTAAAATTCCCACCATATTATTAAAATATTCAAAGAAAATTTACTATCATACTCAATACGTTTACTCCGAATGTGTTTGTGTACTGATGGGTGGGAATAGTTTAATTCTTTCTTTAATTTAGTCAATTCTATTGCTTCATCATTTATTGATAAAATGATTTTAGCATGGGTAATAATAATATACATTAATACAATTGTTACAATTACTCTCCTCCTAATTTCCCTACTAACGAGTACACATAGTCATTCGTATTTCTTGCTTATTACACACACATTACTCCTGTGTTCCTTCTTCATTTTGAGAGGCCCCTTCTTCTTCCTCTACTTCTTCTCCCTCTCAATAAAACCATATTCTCCATGGTGTGTTTATCTTGGTATGCCCCTCATTATTATTATTATTATTCCTCATGAATTCATATGGGTGGATTTTTGTAGACAAATTAAGGTATTATTATTCTTTCCTAATCCATCCCCTCCTCTTACTCTTTCCTAAAAGGGAGTGTGTTTGAGAATTAATTCATTCACTCTATTTCTCCCCATCTCACTCACTCACTCTCTGTCCCCTGTGTTGCAAATTGTATTCCAAGGTAGGCAAAATATTCTACCCTCATTATACATTCTCTTCCTATAGGGCTTCTTCGACCTGTAATATTATATACTAATAAATTCAATTCATTCATTATTCATTGGCTCACTCGTTTCTGATGTCAACTGTAGCTGATTGACTCAAGTTTTCCATTAAACCCATCTGGTGCTACTAATTAGTAGTTAGTATATATTATACGACCAGAAAAAGTCCCTAGTTAAGAGAGGTCTAAAAGTAAACTTTTTTGTTTTTAAAGAATAAAGTTTTGTGCCATCAGTAGTTAAATTATAGTTCCTTCTTGATTATTTTCTCATAAAAAGACTCATCTTTCTATCCTTGGTCTGTTCAAATTACAATAGTCCAACCACAATTAAAATGAAAAAAATTAGCTCTATCAGCCAGCAATCATCAGGTCAGAAACTCAGGGGAGGGGGCATATTTGTTGAAAAATAGCATAGATATATCTACTAATAAGAGTTGAGAATTTTATCTGAGATAATATGTATTTGGGAATGTGTTGGCGAAAAATAGCATCATTTTCTCGGTTACCAGATACGTCAGAGATGAAGTAAGGATGATACCGACTAATTCGTATTGAAATTCTATTCATATTTTTTTCCAAACAATGTTTCGGCTTCTATGCGAATCTGTTAGATCAAACTTGGATAAAATGCCATTTATGAAATTTAAATTCGAAATTAAATTTTCCCAAACAACTTGAACATATTCCAAATTAATCGGAATTTTAATAAAAAATACCTTACGAACCTATTTCTATTTAAAATTGCTTCTAAAGGGCTCAAAATTTAGATTTTAATCGATTGTAGTAGAAAAAAATATTTGACGCTAATTCAAAAATTGGCATTTGCGGTATCTAAACAAAACTTAAAATACATGGTACATAAAAGGAACTTGAAAAATTCTCTTTAAAATGAGCTTTGTACATCCGAATGTTGAAAAAAAATTTTCTCTCTCTGTAATGTATTATGACGAAATATTAATTCCCTTCTTGCATTCAGTGAATATTGACAGTATATTTATTGTCCATTTACTTACTGTTGAAGGGAAATATGATGGAAGGAAGTGTTGGGGGTTAAAACTCTACTGTTCAATCTATATATATAGAAAGAGAGCTACTTTTTCCAAAATAACTCCATAAAAATACGATTTACATGTGGACATACATATTAGTAGATAAATAAAAAAAAGCACCTCTTCTACGTGTCCATCTGATTGATAAAATACTATTACAGAATTAGAGAATAAATCTCTTCCCCATCCAGAGATGGACAATGCTGCAGTTATTTTTAAGCTTCTTTTTTTACTACTTTAGTATCTTTTATGTATCAGCAACAGACATATTCTCTTCCCTTTCCCTAGATAACGATTTTGTCTCTCTTTTTTCTCATCCCCTCATCACGCATTGTTAAAAGTTTAGCTTTTTTAATTCATTAATAAAAGTAAGGATAGAGATATAGACTTAAAGGCCAAACACACTGATGATAATTCTGATTCCGATGCATGCAATCTTTGTTTTCTGTTCTAATAAAATAACAAGTACATACAACATGAGGGAAACTAACCAACATACTCTCAGCATATTGTAAGTAACCAAAGTCATACTCATATTGCAAATTCTTTCTTTTTTTTGGGGACAAGGAAGAACCATCTGTTGCCTACAAACAAGCAGATTTGTTTATTCTCTCTCTTGTACATCTTTTTTTGGTTATCTCTGTAAATATGCTGGCAATCTAACACAGTCCATTTTCTTGCCCTTTTAGAGAACCAAAGCGAGAAAGATAACAATGAAATTTTCCCTCCTTGGCACCACCACCCTTCAACTATGCCAAATCGCCATTGTCTACGCTAATGGGGGACTAACCGAATTGGCCTCCATATCCTCAACATCAGATCATAGGACGAATCGATGCATCAACCTTGACGTTCATCGATGCAAAATAAATGGCTACAACCTCACCTATATGCCGAATATATTCCATCATGAAACCATACCAGAAGCACTTAGACATGTGAGTACTCTTCTTTGCGTTTGTTGAAAAATTTAAAACTCTCTCAAAAAACTAAATAAATAAATAAGAATTCACGAATACACTGTGAATGGCTACATTTCTCTAAAGATTATCTAGACACACGAAAAAGAGTAAAGATAAAGAGTATACATAAATAAATACTACTCAATAATAAATATAATGTATATTTGAAAGATTCTCAAGTACTCAGGAAATCTATCTGAATGACTCAATACGAAAGACAATAGAGTAAAAAGTTGAGTACTCCCTACTCGACAATGATGAATAAAAAGAAACTTGAGTCTCTTTTGTTCTTGATTGTTTTTTCTTCTTCTTCTTCTGTTTTAAAAAAATAATGGAGGTGAAAGAGTATTAGGAATCCTTTTTACTCTTTATACCTCTTTCACTTGAGATATAAAATTCTCTCAAAATTAGTTTTACATAGACTAAAGAGATACTGAATATATTCCTTATTAATACCCCTTTTAAGCTTGTGTAAGGTGTTAATTGAAAAATAACAGCTGTCTAGAATGTTCTATCATGAATATTCCAACTCTGTTTTCTATTCTGAGTGTATCAAGTATTTTATAATTTGCGTTGTACACTGGGCTAAGGTGACATTTTTAACCTCTTTTCGGTAGATTACTTGTCACTTAAATTGATTATCATATGGTTTTTCTGAAGAAAAGAATAATCAACTTATTTACAAGTATTTTTACTTAATAAAATTGATTTGAGATCACATCTTTTAATACGATCAACCGTTCTTGAAAAGAAAACTCTGAATTTTGAGTCACACATCGATCATTGAGTTGATAATTTTTTGACTTGAAAATAATCGAGTGTTTCTGGGTTAGAACTAGACAAGGAAGTCGCCATTTACCTCCAAATAATTCCTCATTCTCGAATTCATGATCAAAAACTTTCATAGTTTTTTACATGTAAATTTTGTTACTCTTGATAAAAGTCTCAAGATTCATTGGGAATTCAGTTAAACATTCGATTGAATCTTGAAACTTTTTCCAAACAACAACATACAATCTATGCCATACATTTATATTTGTATTTGAGTCTAATTTGACTTTTTGAGTTATATTCAGGAGGAATTAAATGATAATTCAGGCACAACTAAGCTCAATTATTTTTAGTTTACGAGTGATAAGATTTCCGAGATTTTTGTAAACTGAGTAGCAAGTTCAACTGAATTTCAGATAAACTTATTGACGGTAACATCACCATATACAGTTATTGATTCCGATACAAATTTTCGGTTCTCTTCTCTTCGCTACACATGAATTTTTAAATCATCTCTTAACGTAAAGATGCTCCCAGATGTAGATGTGAATATGAGTTCATTAGCCTTTGTCGGACTCTCTCTTGGTCTCTCTCTCTTGGGATATTCACTGATTTAAAAATACTCCAATGTAACCCAATCGTCTCTTCCTGGCAGATTTTAAAAAAGCATGCCTTCAGGACTAGAAAGAGTTGTCCAAATCTCACGAGAAATCTGTTCCATTCTCTGTTATTTCCTCTCTAATCTGTTGAATGTTTCAAATTTCCACACACACATATTTTTCCTTTTGTTAGCACCGTCATCATTTCCTTCTCCTCGTAGTAAAGTTTGTCCAACACCAGAAAAAACATTACTGTACCCAAGATAAACGAAGAACAGATGACAAATCCTCCATTCACTGTTGGAATTAAAAAAATAAATTGTTCCATCTCTCTTATTCTTGTTGATGATGTAACTTTTTTCCCTTCCATTAGGATTCATCAACATTTGTTTTTTTTTGGAGAAATCTGGTCTCTTTTCCTTTTGACTAACTCTACATAGCACATCCAGTCAAGTTCTTATATTAAATATTCAATCAGCCTTTCTTGATAACGGAAGGGTTTAACGAGTTTTTTGGTTCATTTGTAGAAAGAAAATAAGATGAAATCAGAGAAGGGATTCACACTGTCTTGTTTGTTAAAGACTTTTTTAAAGATTACGTAAAAGTAGAAAAAATAAAATATGAACAACTCTTGAAATATTGACCTACTAGCAAAGTGTGGTCACTGGTAATTACTATATCCATATGAACTCTAACTTGATGGAGATTGTCTTCTCACACCTAGATGTTAGAAATTCGGATGAGCAAGAGGCTTGGAATTAGAGGTTATCTTACTAGCTACTCTAACTTGATGGAGATTGTTCCCTCTCACGCCTGGATGTTAGAATTCGCGTAATAAGCAAGTTTCAATTCCATAAGAGAGTCATCCTGCTAGTTGGTGAGATTTCATAAATTATATTCCTTAGATCAGTCCAGATGTACGTCCCTGAGCATATAACTTCAAACAGTAGAAGATCAAAGCACATTTTCCCCTTTTTCCTGATGAATAAAATCTCTTTGAGTATGACTAAGCCTTGATGCATTCAACTATAGAAAAATATAGCCCCCAGGTATAAAAGGATTTACTAACTACAGATATGCCGTAAGATAAAAGTAGGAATGTAAATTAATAAAATCTGCCAACAGAGAAAGTAATAGAAATATGCTGCTACACGTTTCTCTCCTTGATTGATCTTGAGACCAGTCCATGTTTTTGTTTATTTTTACTTTCTACCAGTAAAATGTTTTTAAGTAAATGAAGATATACCTAGGACACCCCGCTGTGTGTGGGTATTTTGAATGAATTGTTTCCTATATGTGTGTTGGTCTCCTATTGGCTGGCTACCTGGGGTGCCTAGTGGGGAGTTAAGTACTTATGGTATACTCGTTATACAATACACTTGAAACCTTGGTTTTTTTAATAACTTACTCATTTCACAGATGGAGATCAACTATAGCCTTCTCATTAATGTCAAGTGCTCAAAGTACCTGGACTGGTTTCTATGCCTGGTCTACTTTCCAGTTTGTGTGGAGAATTGGTCAAAGAAAGTACCCCCCTGTAGGTCAATGTGCGAATCAGTCAAGAACGACTGCATTGAACTCCTCCAATCCTATAACCAAAGATGGCCGGAAATATTGGAGTGTTCCAAATTCCCAGAAAATGTAAGTGTTTTTATACTACTTTTCTGTTACTATTCAAGTATTTCTAATTATTTTTCCTTAGGACCAATGTGTCCCAATTTCTGAACGACCAGGGGAACCTGATGAGACAGCCATAGTTCCTGCCCAGACCTGTGAATGTTCTTGCAGACAACCCTTTATAATGGACACAACAAATCCTTTTAACTCAGTCATCACTGGGAATGTCGAAGGTTGTCAACCAGCCTGTATTTCACCCTTGTTTCCGTCGGACCCTGAACGAACATTTGTCACCTTGTGGATGGCATTTTGGTCTATCCTCTGTGCCGTATCTACATTTATAACATTGATTACTTTCTTTGTTAATACAAAACGATTTGAATATCCCCAGAGACCGATTGTTTTCCTGGCCGCCTGTTATCTAATGGTCTCCATCGGTTACATTATACGGATTACAATGGGTCACAAGGCTGTCGCTTGTGATAGTGAGGAACGCCTGGTCATGCGTATGGTCGGCTCAACTCAATGTTCAGTTGTCTTCCTACTTACCTATCTTTTCGGAATGGCAGGTTGTGCCTGGTGGGTTATACTCACTTTCACCTGGTTCCTTGCCTCCGGCCTAAAATGGAGCTGTGAAGCGATTGCAAAGTACTCTCAGACTTATCATTTCGTTGCTTGGTTCTTTCCCAGCATCCAAAGCTTATTGGTACTTACAATGTCCGGTGTCGAAGGAGATCCCATAGGAGGCCTTTGCTATACTGGAACGGTTAATTTGGAATATCAAAAATACTTTGTTATCCTACCTTTGATCATTTATCTCAGTATCGGGACTGTTTTCCTCATTGGCGGATTCATGGCCCTTATCAGAATACGATCTGCTATTAAGCTTAATCCTCACTCGATATTTTTCAAGTCGGAAAAAATTGAAAAACTCATGGTTAAAATTGGCATCTTCGGCCTTCTCTATACAATACCCTCAGCTGTCATTGTCGGTTGTAATATTTACGACTTCACTTATCGAGAATCATGGTACACTGAGTACAACTGTGCCTGTGAGAATACCGTTTCCAACCAACACCAGGCCGACAACATGTCCAAGAGGTATTCTGTTTTCATGCTAAAATATTTCATGTCCCTAATGATCGGTGTCACTTCAAGTTTTTGGATATGGTCAAGTAAAACGATTAGATCATGGCGGGAATGTTTATGCCTGAGAAATGATAACATTCAAAATACTATGCAAATGAATTTCAGTCAACAACAGCATAATGTGACCGGTCTTTCACCCAACAGTTTTATTTCCCATAATCATCCTTCCAACTTACACCAACAACAATCCCTATTCAATGGACAGACAGGGTCAGGACACCAGATAAAACGAGACCTACCTGAAATTGATGGTCAATTCAAGAATTTGGCTAATGTATAAACTTCATAGAATGAAGACCTTTTTAAGGACAATGTACATAATTGTTTGTTACTTATTCTTGTGCTCAACATTTATTGTATTATGAATTAGATTTTAACTCATATTTCATGAGAAATTTTATACGAATACGCTTAAGATTAAATAAAAAAACCCTCGAAATTAAAGCCAAAAGTTTTCTAAAATTATTATTCGACTGAAATATCCTATGAATAATATACATTAATCTAGCTAATGCTACGATTAGATCAACGCATTATTACAAATTTCAAAATATAGAATATTTTTTGAGTCGAATCTCCACAAATCTATCATTAAAAACAAAAAGTATTACTATTTTTATATATTTTTAAAGTTAAGCTATGAAATATGTTCGCATTTGATTTTGAATTTGCCTTAAGAGAAAGATTTTATTCTGAGAAATTTTGACAATAGTTTTAGGAAAACTGACATTAATACTGAATATTACTCAATGGAAGATGAGACCCAAGTACCCTAGAACTGGTACAGACAGTAATTTTATAAAATTAAACTTTATCGTCTAATTAAACTTGGAGAAATAAACTTCCATGAGATATAAATTTAGATTAAAATATTCGTGAGTATATGCACTATGTGGTCATCCAGATAATTTATCAAAGAATACAAGTCTTGTATCACAGGAGTCGGAGTGGAATGAAAATATTTCACTATTAAGTCAATTAAGTTTGTTAAACGTAAAAGTCATCCAACTTGAAGTTGCTAGTTTGAAATACATCATTCTGTATAAATATTTATTTTTTCACTTCGATATAAATCAAATAAACATTCTAAAAAAGTTGAATTTGACAAATTCAATCTGTATAAACGGTTAATAATCAACCGAATATTGAATTCTCTCTAATTTTGTTTTAAAAGTTCTAAGACTAGAGTTTTACCGATGGCAGATTTAAAAAATTTGAAATTTCCAGTTATTAACAGTCAGGTACTAAAATATTCAATTGATTCACAAAAATCGTTCCATTAGCTTCTATCGTTCACAGAATAAAAGGATCCACCATTAAACTGCCTAACAAATTGACAAATCTTGATCCCACAATCGAGGAGAGTCAAATACAATTGTGAGTTTTGCTCATTGATAAAAATGAATCATTATTTTCTTATTCATTGCATTCCTCTGCTCAAATCAATCATCCATTTCTAGAAAGTTTCTAGTTTTAGTTTTTAGCAGAAAAAATCTACTAGTTTATAATGCAAAGCTGAACATTGTATCAGTGAACATGTATTAAATTCAGGGATCCCAAGATTTTCACGCTACAGTTGAGTTCTGTTTCACTTCCATTGACTTCTTTTGCATTGAAAATGAAGAAATTCTGATTGAGTGAGTGTTTTTTAAGAATCAATTTTCTCTAACTAAGAATCAAAAGGGTTTTTCCACGCTAATAATGATTCTATCAAGATTTTATTTAACATTTTCCTAATTTTTACTTTATTTTCTACTAGTTACTTTCAAGTAACATCACAACGAGAAAAAAATATATTCATTTTTATTCACACCTACCTATTTCTAATGTTTTTCATTCTTTTCCAGGTCCCATTGTCCATCAAATCCACCGAGAAGTTTACCTCTTAATGATCTATGTCATGTTCTCTATTCAATGCATTTTATCCTTTATGCAATTGTGTATCTCTCAGTAACATGTATCCTTTCCATATGACATACAAACCATGAGCTCTGCACCTCATATGAGTCTCCACGAACCTATTCAGGGATTTGGCCTTATCATACCATTGACTATTTATAGAATTCATCACTCTCGAAATCTATTCACTCAACATGCTGATCTGTAATTGCCTAATTTCATTCCCACATGAGTTTCTCCTTCACATATCCGCGGTTGTCTGTCTGCTAAAACTTGCCTTTTTGAATCACATCCCGGTTACTCCCCCTACAGTGGACAAGTTGGTTTGCTTATTATTCATTAATTTTTATGCATTTTTCCATAATTTTCATGTTGATGAATTTTTTGGCGGTCAGACTTGTGAAAATACTCTCTTCGATTCTGACATTGAGAGTTAGGAATAAAATTGAATAACCCGTTGGATTTTACTAGACATTTGCGATCAAACTTGGAGCTTCGACCAATGATTTTTTTGTTAGGGAAATACTGCCGAGCTTCTTCAAAGATATTTTCAGTTTCAAATAAAAGACTCATTTGGAGAATTTCGAAGTCAAGTGGATATTTAGTAATAAAGCTTATACTGGATCTCGTCAGACTATTACATCGGCTTGATATTTATACATACAATAATGAAAAATCCTCTTATTGGTTACATCATTCTAGAGCACAAAAGGGGAGGGTTTAAGGTTGGTTTAGAGTATCCATGGTCATTGTTTCCTTTTCTGTCCATCGTTGGTTGCCCACTTAGACTTTTACGTTTTCTACCTCTTTTGCCAACTGCAGGTGCAGCCTTCTTTGTACTGTGGAAACTGTTAATTACGGGCTGAGATTTAATTAGATTATCAACTACCCTTGTCTTGTCTGGAATTTCCCTTTTATTCTCAGTTGTAATTGTTACTGGGGCAGAAGATCCTCCTTCACTTTCGTTCTCTGCTCAAATCTCAAGAAGTGAACCATATGAACCAATCCAGGCTGAGTTATCTCCAACATTCATCGAATAGCCTTCCTTCTTCTTTATCGACTTAGGACTACACTGATACGTATTCTCTGCATATAGAAAATTTAATTACCCTTTCTACCTCTTATTGAGCACTGTTCCCTATATCAATTTCTTTGAATTTTTCAACCCAATTCCCAGGAAGAATTCAAAATCACAACTTTTATACTTAAGAAATTTCTCAACAATAGATACAATAAACTTTCAAATTCCTGCATAATTAGAAGAATAACTTGGAAAATAAGTAAATATTCGACTCTTATCGCAATCTCACAAGAATTTTGATACATTTCGAAAATCGCTCCTCCCCATTAATATAGTTCTTCAATGACTACTCATAAATCTCGACAATTTTTCTCACACTGGTTCATAATACAATCAATTAAAGTCTGAATTAAATATTCACGTCTACTGATTTAGATTTCCAAATTATCGATTGTTTCTAAAAGACTTTATCTCTAATCTCGGTCCTGTATTTAATGATTATGAAAAACTTCCAATTGATGAAAAGCCAAAATACAGTTGTTCATGTTTATTTTAAGAAGAATAGAGAAGAAAAATTAGTCATTCAATTCTGCTATGAGCCATCAGTCTCTAACTTCTTATCTGCTCAAACCTGTTTGAAATGGAGAATGAGACCAAGAAAATCAATTTGTTCTTGATTCGAAAAATAACTAGAAAAATGAGATTAGTAGATCTGATCTCACCTCTCCTCTACCAACTATCTTCCCCTCTACTCTGTCAGGCTTCTTTCGTCAGCCTTTTGAACTGTCTCTCTGTTTTATTCGTACTGAACCTGGCTAGATTTCTGGGAATATTCTAAATTTATCAATCTATTATTTACCCATCACTATCATAGCGCCATAAACGAGTATGGTGTTTCCTCCACACTCATTAAGTCCTTTCTTTTAGTTTATTCTCTATTAAATTCTGCTTGAGATTTTGGACTATATTATATATATTTTTGCTTTTTCATTGTTGAAGACATACCCTCGAGGGGAACACTGTGGCTAATAATGGGTCGTGTTAAATAGACTAGAAATTCTCTTATTCGTCCTTATTCTGCTTTTGTGCTAGTCCCAATTCGGCCGATAACTTGTTTATAATCAACTACCACAGTTAACAACCAGCTCTACTTTAGTTACTGTGGCTTGACTCTGCTCTTGGGTATCGTGATTATTGGCAGAAGCCAAATTCTCATCATTCCTGTTTGTATAGAGTCTAGAAAGGAGCATGAATGGAGGTAGGCTTGGAAATCTTTTAAATTTCGATGGCAATCCGTTTCAGGTTCAGCGAAAAATTGCGCCTAGTTGTTCATTGTACCCTATACCCCTATATATATATAGGGCGTAACCGATCAGATTCATTTCATGATTTAGTATAAGAGGTTTATGAGTTTCTATTTCAGGTGTGTTAGGTTTTTATCTTGTGATATTAGTTCATCAACATGAAAATGATTGAAAATTGTATAAGATGATATGAATATAACCAGTCTACTTCAAAGTAACCGGATGTTTTCAAATTTGTAAAAAAAGCGCAGTAATCGCACTGGTTATGGAACTCTCATTTTGAATGAATTTATGCCAATGCAGGGTGAACTGATTTCGTGATGAGTTTTATATTTAGTCATTTTTTTGGTTAATGATAGAGCCAGTAATTATCCCCAGAATAGCAAGTCTACTAGCGAACTCATATGCTTAGGGCATCTCTCTTTATGTCGGAAAGTGATACAGCCTCACTGATGAGAGGACATAATTCCATAAAAGATTTAATATATATATTATTACCCAATATACTTTAAAGTAATCACTATTTATATTTTTCTATTTTTTACAGCAGCAACAACGTGATGAATACAAGTCCTCTCTCCTGTCCTATTTGGCTCAATGGCTTCGCCCTGCTCAATGATTCTTGTGTTAATTTCTATCTACTTGTCAATAAAATAATTGTCTTTTATATTCAAACTAATAGTTTTACATTAATCAATAACAATTAAAAATCTGCTTCTGAGTATATTCTTTACTGAATGTAAAGATAGAAATTGAGATATTATCATTTATTGAGGAAGAAATGTAGGGGGTTAAAAATTCCATGAAGCGTCCACGTTGAAAATCCTTTCTGAAAGAAAGAATAAGAAAATTATTATGTATGTAAAATACTCATCAGTCGGTCTGTATATGAATTAATAGACGATAAAAAGTATGCTTTTGATGAGCTTTGTGCTAAAACAGTATCAGGAAGCAATCAGTCTTGTAATACGGAAGTGAGGATTTATCGATTAAAATTTTCTTTTTATCAAGGTACTCAAAACAACTCTCCTGCCTTGAATAAAAAGTATTGAGTATACTGAAAGAGTTGTGAAAATTCTTTTGTCCAATCACAGAGATTGATTGAGGATGTAAGCAGGAGAGAGAGTTTATTCTAATAGAAAGCAAAAGAAATTATGAGAATATGGTTGAAAAGGTGTGAAAACAAACGTGTCCCAATACTCATAATTGTTGGACTGAGCTTGTTAACATTGATGTGGAATGTGTATCCCGGAGAGCAAGAGATAGTCTATGAGAAGATGGAAGTTCTGAATGAATCCAGCAATGAGAGTCGAGTGAATTTCGAAAGGAATGTCGATGATTTGGAAAGGTTCACAAGTAATATATACCAAAAGGAGAATTAGTTTTTTTAATGTAGTTGTTATCTTGACATATGACAGAGTCAAAGTTCTCAACTATACCATCGAGAAGCTGAGAGGGATCCAGAACGTTGAAAAGATTCTAATACGTGCAAATGATGATACTCTGAAGAGTATTGACGAACTGCCTGATATTGGAGTACCAATTGAATTGCAGTATATGCTGGAGAGGAATTCATTGAATAATCGATTTATACCTGATAATATAACGACGAGAGGAGTATTTTCCATGGACGATGATGTTCATTTGAGGCCGGAGGAGATAAGTCTAGCCTTTAGGTGGGCACGATTGTTAATCTTTCTTATTTGTCTACCTCTAACCCATAACCCTGAATAAAGAGATTTTCACAAATGAGGACCTTCAAAGGTACTCTAGTATCAAAATGAATGAAGAATACTTTTTGATTATGAAGAGATCTATTTCAAAAGTTTGATAGACCTGATGTATTAGACTTTGGGTTCACTGGATTTATACTCTAGTAAAGGAAGTATCAAAAATATATGATAGATTTGGATGGTTTCTTTACAACCTAGTTAATGAGTTCAGTCTTGAATCTTTTTTGTTTTAAAATTAATAAATGTTCAGAGTTTGGAGGGACAATCGTGAGACCATAGTCGGCTTATTGGCACGTGTTCATGTGTGGAATGAGAGAAGGAAGGAATACGCCTACGTGAATGAGCATGAAACCTATTCGATGGTACTGACTGGAGCCAGTTTCCTACATGTCGTAAGCATATTTGATTAACCCTTCATGTCCCAAATTATTTTTTTTCATCATGCGAATGAGAAAATTTGCAACCTAACCAAAATAATTACGCTGATTCTGAACCTGAATTCCTTTTTAGTCAAAATTGACATTTTTTGGCTCTAAAACCAATTATCTCCTAAGAGATATCGAGTAGGCGATTGCATATCTGAAATCTACGTCTGTTGTTTTATGATAGAAAGTTTATTTATTTTTTTCTAAGACCTCAGAAAAATAGGTTTTCAAAAAAACGTTCTGAATATTTGACAACATTTTTAAAAAAATCACCCTGCATTCAAGTAACTATGGTGTGCATCAGTGGGCAGCTAGCTTTATGGCTTATACATAATATTGTAGCTTAATAAATTTCCTTTCTAATGAGGGGTTAACAAAGTGTTTGAGGTATCTTTCAGTTAAAATTATCTCTCGAGAAAGTGATGTGTTCCACTGGTGGAACAATGGGACATGAAGGGTTAATATTTATTAAACAATCTATAGAATCAGAATTTATCTGATTAATATCAAGGCTATAATGTCTTATATATTAGGTCTAAATTGAATTATACATGATATGTCAATCCATTCAGTGTAAATTTGCTTTCCTGATGAGATGGGCAATATTTTCACTTCATGCGAAATTATTAAAAATTTTATTCAAAATGAAGAATGATATTCGCGCAGAAGAAGCTAACAAACTTGTGGATGAGAGTAAAGCCTCAGCTGAAATTTCTCTTATTCTTGCTATCTACATGGCTCTCCATTATAGAAGATCAAAATTTTTATAGTATGACACAGTGAGAGAAATCTCTTAGTTTTATTGAAAATAAAATTTTAGCATATTTTTGTGGTGAATATGAATGCTTCCAAGTCGTCTCAATTTACAAAAGAGATTTTTGAGGGGTAGAAATTAAGGGGATAACTTTTACACAGGCTAAAAGTATCTATCTCCAATAATTCCAAAATGATTTAATGTGATTTCTTGAACGGCTTATTCATCGATAAGTATTTTATTTTAATTGCTGAACCATTTTAATAGAATCAATGTATTGCCAACTTGTCCAGAGAACTTCAATAAATTAGAAGTATTTGATAAAGAGATGAAAAGAGTTTTCTGAAGATTCATGAACTTGTTTCTGAATCATGTGGAAGTACTTTTAGCTTTTTACTCCTTCAAAGTATATAACATTTTTAATGAATAAAACATTGTCTGTAGAAATACTTGAGTACTTACACAAATCAGATGAACCGAGTGATTAGGGATATCGTGGACAAGAATACAAACTGTGAAGACATTGCAATGAACTTTCTAGTTGCTCACATTTCAAGGAAGCCGCCGATTCAGGTGAGATCTTTATTCCTAATAAAAAAGGAGGTCGTTTTAATTTGAATTTACAATTCATCATTATTTCTAATTACAGTGAATTCTCTAATATTTCTATATAAAAAAGACCAACTCGATAAAAAATAATCCACCCTCTACTATAAAGTAGACGTATTAAAATTATAATTGAAAAATCCCAGCCTCTACTTTCAGTCATAATTTTTCCAATGTTTTTTCAGTCACATGATTGAAACGACCTCATATTCAGGTTTGATATGCATAAATCTACCATATACCAACGTTTCAAAGCAACAGGTCCTAAGTTTACGATTTTGAGCATTTTTCGATAAAATTTATACCATTCGATTGAAAAATTATATATATATACCTTTCCACTATTTGTTTCTAGAAAAAACTTAACAGTGGCTAAAATCTAAAATCAATTTTGAGTTTTTTTCATTTCTTAAAAATCATCTGAATTCCAAAGCTTATTTGTGCAGGGCGTGACTTTGATGTGATACAACTCTGACCCTCTCCCCTCTCGGTGCAGAGTTTACACGGTAATGTTTACACAGACCCACTCACCCCCTTTCAAACCTTAGTAGTATTATTATGAAGGAATGGTTAGCGCCTAAATTTTAATGGTTCTCAATAAGAGTGGGAATCTCTGAAGGCTTTCAACAAAATATTTTGATTGCTCCAAAGTACAAAGTTTTTATCGGTTCTCTTTCTACGGTTGATCCGTACAATAGGTAAGGGTAAAAACTTGATTCCCCCTATCATCATTGCTATACTGTATAAATAAAAATCGATTTTTCATTCGAGTATAGGGGCAATAAATAGGATTGTCTTTGAATGAAGATGAGGACCCCATTGAAATTCATTCGCATCTCTCTCAAGAGGGTTATTAAGGATGGAACACTGACATATTAATGAAAAAAGTACACTGTAGAAATGATGAAGGAGGGGGGGGAGTGTGTGGCGTCTCTAGTAATTTTCATGTCAGAAGACCTCATCGATCAAGACAATGTTCCTATCGTATTTAAGTTGTTGTTTGACTTCAAGGATACAACTCTTTATCTATTTTTAGGTAACTGATCGAAAGAGGTTTCCATGCCCGTATTGTACACATAATATCTGGCGGAAGAGAGACAATAGGAACCAGAGGGATGCTTGCATTAACCATTTCTACAAGATCTACGGGTATATGCCCCTATTGGAGAATGATATCAAGATAACTTATTTTAAGGACTTTTAATCTTGGCCATATAAATATTACCGTACAAGTTGTGAATCAGTAAATAAATTTTTATGTTGATTTATAATGATGGATTTGAATAAAAATTGCTCTAATGTGAAAATCATACAGTTTCATCTTGGAAATGAACCAATAAAATGTTTAGGGTGAAAAATGAACGCAAAGAAAAAAGGCTTTAAACGTAGGAAGTTGAAAAAAACAAGATTTCTTTGGGGTCACCTTTGGATATATAAACATCACTATAATAAATAATTATAATTATGAATCTACTATTAAGTAAATAGGTTAGTTATTTTGTTTTAATTGTAAAAGAGGGAATTAAGTCTAATGGAGAAAAATAAAGACAATAAAAATCCAATGAAAAAAGTAATAATTTTTTCCAGGTTAAAAGAGAACTGATAAAAATCCAAAAAAAGATAATAATAATAATATTAAATATACATAAATAAGTTATTAGCCTGAATACATTTTGCGCTATGATTGCACGTAAAAAGTTGATAAATTAATGAATGAAAAGAATGACCTTTAGTCTTAATTTTTAGGATCCCCTCATCGTTAGTCAAACCCTAGAGCACACATTGGGGCACTAAATAACACAAAAGAATTCAGGAAGGAAGGGTAATCTGTAGAGAGTGAAGCATTGTAATGACGTTATCTTTTTTCCTCTTTTACTGTTATGTATGCTGAGTCAGTCTGAGAGGTTATATAATATATAACAGAGGTCTATAGATGATAAGCAATGCTAATGAAAAAAGTAACGCTGGATTTTATGTAGAGAAAATGCACAAACTGTACTGCTAGCAGTTAGTCTAGCAATTTTCTAAACAATTTGACGATTCGTTTAGAAGACCCGATCCAGGATAGAATTCTCGACATGATACAATTCGAAATTATTCTTTCTAAACTTTTCCCTTATTTGTGTTCAAACATTGGAAAAAGCAAAAATCTTCAAATTTGAGGTTTACATTCTACCGGATAATCTCAGGTTGGAGGTGTGATGAATGGCTGAATCGATGAGGAATCATTCAAACTATCGGTATTCTAAGAGTCTTGGAATAAATCATGGTTCTTAAAGTATCCCACCTGATTAACGATATGACAAAAAATTAGGATGAAAGGGTATATTTCATGACTTGAGAATCTTGGCTTCTTCCAGTTAAAATATGCTTTTAGAGACTCTAGTTATCATAGTCAAAAAACCTTGATTTTTTTCAAAATTCTTGCTACTCTTGAGTAGACAGATTTTAAATGCTATCTGGGAAGAGTGTTTCTTATTACATCTAGTTATAACATCAGTTAAAGCAAAATAAAATAGGGAATTTACTTACATTGGTGGGCTTACAAGATAACATTCGATCATCGGGAGTCTATAACTTTGAACTCGTCTAGTTTTCACCCATTATGATATTGATGCATGAAGCTTGGGCAAGCGGAGCAAAGTTTTATTCTGCATCATAGGGAGTTATTTCATTATTTTGTTGTTGAGTTCAGACCTGATTTGGCCCCTGAAAATACATGAGTTTCTAAGAACATTTTTGAAAATTAATCATCTTACTTAAGAGTAATAAGTTTAGTGTAAATAGAAAATGTATTAGATCTACTCAACAATTCAGCGAGAGAGAGAGAGAGGTAATCCTAAAAGTTTTATGAATAAATCCATTCTAGATTATCCATTGTGATAGGTGGGTGGGGGGAGTTATGCTTGAGATGAAGAGAGAAGTTGGATACACTAGACTTTTATCTGTAAATCTTCTTGAGATTCTATCTCACAACCCTAATTAGAAATGACAGTCTTAATTTACAAATCTATTGGGTAGAGATTGCCAAGGAAGAATAGTAATCTCAAAAGTTCTCTTATATCATGTAGAAGGAACTCACTTAATACTTGACTGGTAACAACAACTGGATCAGTAATGAGGATCATGCCTTGATTGGTGATTGGAATCCAGTCAGGAGGAAATCACATCAGGCTATCCTTTTTGGATTTGTGCATAACACTCGAATGGTTTTCCTGGAAGAATTAATAAATGTCCTTTTGCTAAGAATTATACATTAGAAATAACATAACCGACTCAAGAGTCATGATTACGAGAGATTACCATGCCATAGTTCATTCATCGTTCAACACCATGCCATGACACTAGTATTTCGGCCAATCAGGAGAAGATCGTGTCAGTCATACGCTCATGTTTCTTTTACTCACATTGTGTGTATATTACCCTTGTATTTGATGAATAGGTTAATAGGCCAATTAATCTATTCGTATCCTATAGAGAAATAGGTGTAATTAGTTAGTTTGTCTATTTAGACAAGGAAACTAAAATTCTTAATTACATGGTAGGAGTAAGAAATCAATCTAACATTTTTTGGTTTAAAATTCATTAAAAGATTTCATAGCCAGAGTTTGATATTATTCATTGAAAAATATTTTATGAGTTGTAAAAGTACTTTAAGCGTAGAATTCAAATTAGATGGAAGAAATATGCATGAATAACACGAAGAAGCCTTATATTTAAGGTATGAGATACACAGAAAAGGTGGAAATTTGTGGTAGAAAACACTAAAAATAAACTTGTATTTTTGACAGGTCTTATTTATTGTTTAACGTGCTACATTTGATAACGAAATTCATCCAATTTGGACATGTTTAACAAATCAGATAACCATTATCAGGTAAAATAAGTATCAGAAAATGGCACAGATCATTGAATTGTAGCTATTAGAGTATAATGAAGAGTACATAGTGAGGACGAAAAGTCTATAGTGCCAGTAGGAATGTTATCTGACTATTTAAGATAATTAATATGGAATCTAGATCGTAGGTTCCACTTTCAGGATCTGAAGAAAAAAAATAAAAAGTTATGGCATATTTCAAATCTAGCGATGGCGCCGAATTCCCACTTTTTTGAACTTTGAGTTGATAATTTTTGTTGCTTCAAAAGTGAGAGAGTGATCAAAAGTTGATTTTTAGAATCATGATTAGTCAAAGAAATCAAATATGCTGATTCAGATTTTGAGAATCCACTCATCTTCGTGTGAAAATCGAATTTTGATTTTTTGAACATTTTCACTACTTGAAAAACGAGGAAATTTTGATGATTCAAGATCCCTGGAAATTGGTGAGTCCATTGAAATTTTTATGGTAATTTCTTTGACTAATCATGATTCTAAAAATCAACTTTTGATCACTCTCTCACTTTTGAATCAACAAAAATTATCAACTCAAAGTTCAAAAAAGTGGGAATTCGGCGCCATCGCTAGATTTGAAATATGCCATAACTTTCTGAAAATTTGATTTTTTTCAAATTTTTTTTCTTCAGATCCTGAAAGTGGAACCTACGATTCCAAAAAATCATAAATTCCCATCTTCATATTAATTAGCTTTTGAATAGATGACTGATCATCATCCTTTCCTAGTTTTTAAACAGCATTCGATAAGGTCTTTATCTATTAAATATGCTTTTGTGTTTAAAATATAAACTCGATAATCAGTATAGAAACAATCTGCTATCAAATCTTGAGCTAGTTAAAAAAAGATTTACCAAAGCTCTCATCCAAACTTTCCTGTTGAATTTAAGGTGCTCCCTAACCAAAGAACTAGAGACTTTAATCGAAGCAATTAATATTTCGAAATTAAGAAACCCTCATGTCCTGGACAGAATGCCGGCGCTTTACAATGAAATCTCTTTAGGAGTTATGAGCCTTGCAAAAATCATTGAAATATTCCAGAATATCCACATTAATTTGACTCGATAATTGATATTTATATCTTGTGATTTTATATAATATAATTTTTCTCTCTAATATTTATTATCAGCGTAATCAATCCTAGCCATTGATATCCATTGAAAAAAAGTTTAAGGGACTTAGTGGGGTTAAAGTTTTTCATTTTTCTCATCGAATCAAACTTTATTTTTCAAATATGCTTTAATTATTATTCTTATAACCTTGATCATAAATCAAAATCCCCACAGAAATAATACAGTAGGAGTTGGAATGAAGATATTCATCTTATCAAATCATAAAACAATAATAATAATTACACACCTTCAAAAGGGTCTAAGGTCATGACTAAAGTAATTTGCATTTCAGCAAGAGACTGGTTTTTTCAAATAATACAAGAGAAAAATAGGAAGGATGTTTTTGGTTTTGATTGATGATGATCAAGACACTGAAGAAAATAGAAAAGCTGAACCCAATTCTGAGAATGTGGTTCATAGGTACAGATTTATTCCCAACCCCTTTAGTTAATGTTTTATCATAAGAAGGGGGAGGGAGAGATAAAAAAGTTTGATAGCTTTCCTTTGAAGTTTACACAATGCAATTTTTTCTCCAGTTCAAATTTCCCTTTCAAAAGTAAAAGGGGAATGTAATAATTCCCAGAGAACCATTCCAATCAGTCACTTTCTCTCTCATATTCTCTGATCAAAGATGTTGTATTAGTTATAATACTACCAAAAGATTTATTAAATGAATAGTAATGTAGTAATTAGTCATGGTATCAAAGGAATCAGAGATGCTCTTATCGTCAAACTGATAACGATCAATGATTTAACTAATATCCTTACATTGATTTGTTGTAACCGAGCATATGTATGTTAAAGTGAGGACATTTCAAGTAGTGAGAATAATAATAGAAATCGAAACTTGAATAAGGGGGGGGGGATTCAAGCCGAAATTACAAAGTTCTTTAAATTTTTATTTCCCCAGGATTGAAGAATATCAAGGATTTTAGATTGAGCTTCTCATCCCTTGACTATCTCGGCACTGAAATGTCAGAATGCTCAGGCTACTGTTCGGAAAAGATGTAGGGAGCTTAAGTAACGAGTCCTTCGGAATAAGACGATCTGAAACTAGTTGACATGGAGATAGGGTTCTTCAGGTTTATTTTTCTCAACTCCTGGGTTCATTTCAGCATGGAATTCAAGAAATAGATTTTTTCCTGACTATTGATTTTTTTCTTGTAAAAGTCAACTAGCTTTAGATCATCTTGTATTTCGAAAAAGTCCAAGAAAGAAAGACAAAGGGGGCATTAAAATCTGACATTGATGAATCAAGAATTGAATAACAGTAATACAGTAATAATATTTTCACAGGGTCTTTGAGGATAAAAATGAAAAAAATCATTTGTAAAGGAAGAAACGAACAAACAAGAAAAGAAGGGAGGAAATGTGTTTCTTTCTATTTACATGCAGCTCGATAGTATCAGGTTTATAGTGTAAACAAATCAGGATTTTCAAATAGAAGAGACACTCTCAGGGATTGTATGGAGAGGGGGGGGGGATTTTAAAGTACGCACAAAATTGAGAGGATAATACAGATTTGTACAGATTCCAACTTTACTGAACATTGATCATCATCATATTGGATGGAAATTTCCAACGCCACAAACAAAATGTGGCAAGCATAGGTTTTGTAACAAAAAGTAATCTCTTTCTAAACTTTAATAGCAAGATTCTACCTGATGTCAGAAGGAAGAAACACATTGAAATGTATTGCAGAGAGTAAGATGAAAGTATCATCCCTGGACAATATTGCAAGTTTCTTTTTCACTCCTTTTTTTGGGAGTGTGTAAGCATAATTCTGGATTTCACCTTTAAAGATTCAGCTAGTTGAAATATGACGATGATTATCCCGGTTTTCCACTTTGGCAATAGTTGATCTCAAGATATTTTATTGATTTCGAAGAATTGAAGGGGTTAAATACTGATTCATCATCGAATTAAAGATATCCTTTTGGATAAACCCAAGGACAAATTTTTATCAAAGACAAGTTTTTATTAGGTTTTTGGTGACTAGGGATAAGTGCTCAGGTCTTTTAGTATCTCCAATTGGATGCGGAAAAGTTACAAAGAAGTCATTGACGCGTTTCATCTTGATTGGGACTTTTCAGTGCACTGTAGCCAAGATTCTCAATGCTCATGAACCAGTTCGATTCTCGGCAAGATGTGTGACTTTTCCGCATCCAATTAGAAATACTAAAAGACTTAAGGACTTATCCCTCGTCACCAAAAACCTAATAAAATGAGACAAAACATCCGAAAATCATAAGGACTATTAAGTGAAAAGACATCGAAATTATCCTCCTGAAAGAAATTTAAAATCTCTTTTCCGAGGTGTAGTGTCTGGTTATCCTAAAGGGATATGATTCTACAGAATTTCGGATACTTTTATCCAAGACGAAATGACACCTGAATACTCTAGAACCATTAATCGATGATTCAAAAAATAATTTTAAAATTTTGCAAGTTCTCTAAAAATTCTCATTACTTATCACTAGAACATCAAAAAATGGGACGCTATTCCCTTTTTTAGGACCCTTAAATTTAAGCTCCTACAAAAATTAGGACTTTTCTAATATATTTAATCAAAGGGACCTGTTAAAAGTATTTGAGCTTGAAATTCCGATGCATATCTCGTAATTACTCGCATAGTCAATAAAAATGAGTAAAAGTAGATTTAATATAAGGGATATAACCAACCTTTTTCCAAAGCCTCTTCCAGACGTTTCGGTTCTGAGATAGTCAAGTACCTTCTTCAGTGGATGAGACGCTTGTAACCTGAACTCTCTTCAATTTTATCTATCTACCTATTGGTCCGGATCTAAAAAACCATTGAATAAACCTTAAAACCAATCAGATTGCCAATAGGAAAAATCAAACACTAAAAACCTGAAATTAACCATTTGTTAAATCAATAATTTATGAAAGTCTTCTTCTCTTTCCGTATAATAGTCTTCATGTGTGATGTAGCTCCTATTCTTGGCATTTCTAAAATGAATTGAATCGAATAAGGATTTGCAGAAAATACATTTGCAGACCAATGAAATGAGAGAACTCGAGCGGCAAAATTTTATTTTATGTTAAGGAGATGGTTTTTAAAGAGTTATGATTAAAGTTTGACTTAAAACAAAATGTAGGCCCTTATCAGGCCCTAATAAATTTCAAACCAAGGGAGTAATCAGAAATTGAATTGCATTCTCATGGATAGAAATGAAAATAGTCCTCAAACAGCCAAAAGAACTTTTGGGACTTTTTGATAACTTATCACAAAATCTAATAAAGGAAAAAAATAGAAAATTGAGTCAAGAACCTATGCTGCTATTCAGGGTTTCAATCAGAAACATCTCAAACTTGTAAAATTGAAAAATATTTTTTTTTGAAATAAAAATAATCCTGGGTCATTATCAGGTTTTCAACCAGGAAAGTATCTCTTCTTTAATCAAGAAAGTATAGGGGAAAGCAGCCATGGAAATGCAGTGGGCAGGGTTGCTTATCGCATTGCTTACTGAGAATTCTTAATTCAACTAGGTTGCCCATTGTGTTTATTTCCTTGGTTATAATCCGTCTTCTTTCTGTGTGTATCTCTTTTTATCTACATTGCTTGTCTTGAAATTTAATAGTTCGTGGAGATTTTTCAAATTCATTCGGCCAATAAAACATGAATTTATCATGTATTTTAATGGGCTTAGGATAACTAGAGTCTTTGTGTTTCTTAAAAGCATCATATCATAATGTTTTATTTCTATTTTCAAAAATGTTGAATAAATAAATAAATTGTATTGTCAAAAAGTCGATAGTTTAAAGCTACAAGAATCTATTACTATTGTAACAGAGAGAGAGAGAGTGTGATCAGACAAGTTACACGTAGTACTGCACACATGTCCTTTGAAATTTGACACTATTTTGTCAATTTCTTGGATCTTGTTTTGATTTTAGAGGTCTGATACGAGAAAGAATACAACAAATTGTACCGAAAAATGACTACATTTTCAACTCTTGTAAGACGTCCCAGTCAGGAGGCAAGCAAATCGGTTATTTTATTATTTTAATTAAACAAAATTCCTTTGACTCTAAAGAAGACATGAAGAATCAAGAAAAAAACCTGCTTTGTGAAAACATAAATAAAAGATAAGATGAGAGAAATGTCCAGAAATGTTACTATTTCCTGTTTTAAATCAAATAAAAGGGTTTCAGAATAAGAAATTCAAGTATAGGAAATAAATATGAATTTATATTTTTTGGAATAGGGAATCAATATTTTATGAGAGGAAAATTATTGCATTTCCATTTTTAAAATCAAGTTCAAAAAGAGAAGAGGCAATGCCTAAAACACTTCATGTCAATCGTTTAGAAATTGACCCAAGGAGTTCTCACATGTAGTTCATTAGAATTGCGAGGCATAAATTCATTCAAAACCTTAATGAAATTTGTAAGATTCTTTTTACAATTTTATAGTACTGTTTTTCATTGAATTATCGTAAAATACACTTCATTCAAAAACGTTTCTAATAAATAATATCATGTATGGCTAGAAGATGTTGAATGCACCATTCTCGTAATTAACTAGGGAGATTTTCAAAATTCCCCTAACTTGAAACTTTGAACAAGAAACGAAAATGATTGAAAAAAAATGTTTCTACTACACAGTCTTACAAATCGGACATAATTTTTTTCCACTCAATGATATTTTTCACTTTTGTAGGGTATTTTTCGGTGATTTCAGATATGTGCTTCTTAAAAAAATTGTAGAGTTTTCGAGTTATTCGGTAAAAACTGAAAACCCAAATTGCAGTGCTTTGCCTTTTAATAGAGGAAAACATGACTGAGGTAGAAAAACAAAAATGACATCATCTATAATTGAAATTTCATTGATTTTCATATAGGGAAAATGATCAAGAAATCGAAATTCAACTCCAAGACGATACTGAGGTAAATTATTTGATAGGATTTAGCATAATTAATTTCCCTAACTAATCTTGATCCTAAAAAATGTTTTTCTGACCGTTTTGCAACTTTCAAATCAATAAAAACTTTCAGTTCAAAGTTCCAAAAATAAGGGAAAATGAACATATTTATCTTAAAATTTTTCTTCGTAAAACGGTAAAATCTGGCGTCATGTTTCAGGTGCCAAAAAATCTTGAGATTTTTATAAAAATCATAGACTTTCA
Organism: Gyrodactylus bullatarudis; assembly: GCA_012064415.1. Lineage (NCBI taxonomy): Eukaryota > Metazoa > Platyhelminthes > Monogenea > Gyrodactylidea > Gyrodactylidae > Gyrodactylus > Gyrodactylus bullatarudis. The sequence goes on along the minus strand of SSNU01000247.1, from coordinate 271,533 downwards.
ACTTCATATCATTATTAGCTTTAGAAGGCAGTGATGCATTCAGGAAGTAAAAAATGTTTTACAAAATTATTCAATTTCACAAAAGCATGGATCAGAGTCAAGCTAGGTTTTCTTCAACCTCTTTTTCAAGGTATTTTTAAAATAAATTGTTAACAAGAATGACTGAAATGATTGAAATTTGTTTTCATTCGAGCAAATAAAGATGGTTTCAAGTTTTTTTCTTGAATGAACAGTCAATCTATGTTAACAGAATTCGATAGAAGAAATTCCGTTAACCTCTATATATATAGCTTTAGAGTTTGAAAAACAAACACACCTCCGAGTATTCTTTTTCTTCTTAAGGAATAATTGTTTATTTCAAGGTATTAAAAAGTGAACTTAAAATAATTAGTATTCCCCAATCTTATCTTTTTTCTTGATTGCCTTATTCATAATTGAAACCCTTAATCTTGACGGGATACGAGTGTGTACGAATTGCTAAGTGTCAAGATTGGAAAAACATGAAGATTTCATCGCTAGCTACAGTACTCCCTCTTCCATCTTCAGGATTAGTTTCATATGTGTCAGAATAAATTAAATTGGCTTATACAGTGTATGTAGAATATGTGTTAGAGATGATAATTATCTTACATTGGATAGAAATGATAAGGGCCGTATGTCAAAATATTCATCAACAATCAAAAAAGATTTACTCTCTGGTAAGGTCAAACATTACGAGGAGGAGAGGCGTTGGCCAAAGTCTCTAAAAGAAGGAATCCCTTATTTCTGCTAGCTGAGAGAAGATTTTTTTCACTTTTTTGCAAAATTCCCATAGAGAGTCACTACTAATGTGGGGTAGAGATATATTTCTCACACCATTGTCTTCATTGTGGGGCGGAGAGTTGAAGGCTGACAGCCTAGGGAAGTTTTCAAAAACGGAATGGTTGAAATACAATGAGTTTGTTTAATTTATATAGAGAAATGACAAAGCGTATAATTCCTCTCTTGTTAGTGTTTTTAATTTTAATTTAAACTTGACTAAGATCAATTTCCTCTTTAGTCTTACAAACAATTCTGTATATTCTTCACTGGATGATTTAGAGTGAGTCGGAGAGCATAAATTCCAACCTATTCTAATGATATACATGTCTTGTGGGTTCTGAAAGGATGGGTTTTATTGGATTTTAACCCTTCAAGTTACTTTCTCAATTTAAATTATAATTTAATAACTAATATTTGTGAAAGAAGAACTAATATTCTTTCGAATAATCTATGAGTTATTGAGCTATAATTATATATTGAGAATTTATGACAATTTGAAGATAACTAAAAGTTTTTGAAAAAAAGAACACCGTCTCTTGAAATCATACTAGAAGTTTCTAGACGAACAGAATATAAGTTTATCATTTTAACCTAATTCTATATTTTTTAGTAACTTTACGAATCCAGACCATGTTATTCTGATAATTTCTAAGGAGAATGAAACTCATTAGACTTCTATCATCTAAAGATGTGTGAAGCCAATAAAAATGGCTATTTTCAGACTATGTAAAACTATACATCTTAAAACGAAATGAAAGGGCAAGCGACTCACCCATAAAGTAATATAACTGGATTAATACGTAATTCTATTGATTAATAAGGGTGTAATTAAGTGAAAGGAAGATGACCTCATCATCAGTGCCTAGAAGAAAGATGTTAACTTGTTCAAAAATTTGTTGTTAATATGGAACAAAGATTCATGGTTATTCATGGCTTCGGGCAAAATGTAAACTGAAAGGGGTCATTCTTTACTTTTCAGGTAAGATTTGATAGAAATATACTTGATTAAAATATAAAACTCACGGAAAAAATAATCCCTTCTTTCATATTGAGACTTGAGAATAAATACAACGACTATTGGAATGACATCATATTGGAATTGTCTCTGATCAATAGAAAAATGCATGAGTCTTAGTAAACATTTAAACATTTTCAGGATATTATTAATTGATCATACAGCATAAAAGAAGAACTCTTTTTATTCTGGCTATGATCTAGGTCATGTTACTAAAAGGGACAGTTGTTACAAATGGATGTGGTTAGAAATGAACATTGCAACTTATAATTTTGAAGCCAGGTCTTCTTGCATTTATCTGATGGTAAAAAAATAGAATTGATTGACCATTCTAACCCATGAGAGATATCGAGCAGGCGATTACATATTTGAGATCTACGGCTATTGTTTTACGTTAGAAAGTTATCCCACATATTTTGTAAATATTCCTAGCCCCACTACACTTTTTGTAATTACCCTTATTTTCCCTTAAAATAAAACGTTCAAAATATTTTTTTAATATTGGACTAAAATTTCAAAAAATCGCCCTTCTACCTACTTTGGTTAGCATCAGCAAAAAGCTATCTTTATGAATTATACATAATTTTGTAGCTTGATAAATTTCCTTTTTCACTGAGGGATGAAAAAAGTAATTTAAGAATCTTTTAGTTAAAATTATCGCTCAAAAAAGGATTGTGTTCCACTGGTGGAACAAAGGGACATGAAGGGTTTATATTCTAACTGGAAGAGCATACAGAAGAATATACCAAAGTCTGGCGTTTATTTTACAGAAATGTAGTAAATTCAAGTTCAAGAAATAATATTTTGAGAATTATACCGTATATCGTTGAAAAGAGAATATACTCTTGTTCAAATAGGTTGAAAACTAACAAAGTTATTCGCTCAATTCCAAGAGGATAAATTTTTATTAAAAACTCGAAAGAACCATAAAAGTATCACTCCAGATCCAGATTGTGATTTCGAGGGATCAGAATTAGAAAAAATGAATAAATAAAACAGTTGTTTTTTAATCAGGGATCATTATCGATAATCAAAGTTAAGAAACAATTTTCGAAATTAATAAAATTCTCTAGGGCAGAATGTTGTGAGATAAGAGACGTCTCCTATGTCAGATTGAAGAAGAGGCTTAAGGTAAAAGAAGGGGGGATCGCTTACTATAAAACCAAACTTTGCCTTTTTCCCTTCCATTCAATTGAATTATCTTCAATCGAGGTTCAAAAGATTCTTATCAACCTCATGTGATGTTTTCCAGTGGAGAAAGAAAACAGAATAGAAAATTATAATAACAGGAAACCAAAGCCAGCTTCACGTATCGAGGACATAACCAATCTAATACAATTCGATTCATTCAAGGATTCTATAGCGTCAAGAAATTTATTCTACAGGAATTATTCTGTATCACAATTGGGGAGACAAGTAGGTTATCTCTGAGAAGTTTGAAATCTCAATACCATATTTTTGTTTAAAACGTTTTTTTGAATTATTCCCTGTATGCAATCATATATGCAATCGAGTGAACTCTCTCTGCTAACTCTATCTACCTATTAATATTTAATTCAAGGTGGAAAATGTAGACGCATTGCTTCTTTACTAGGACTCAACAGTCCAGACCATAACCAGGATTCGAATCCAGGTTTTCATCGTTACTATACTTAACCTGTGATCACACTTTTCTACTAGGCTTCATTTAAAATAACCTGTTTGTAGGTGGTGTCAAAACTACTATGGGAATGTTGATTAATAGGAGATGATATGGTAAAAATTTTATTAAAACTCTTTAGAAATGTTTGTGTATAAAGTTCCGATTATTTTTAATCTCAATAACTGGTTGATTTCTGTCTAGCTTTTGGATAACATCAAGGGCTAACGTCATTTTCAAGGGATTGTTGAAAAATTTCCAAGAGAATTCAGGTGATGGAAAAATTACTTGTAATGAATGCTTAATTTTTTTCACAGGGGACAGATTGAAAAAAAGACTAATTATTCTCTCAAACTTGGTACATGATTATTAACAAGTGATAGCAAATTACATAATCATAACATGCTTGTTCAATGTTCATCCATAGTGTCATGTGAAGAAGAATTTAAAATGTTATTATCTACAGATACTACAGGGATATAAATAGTCTCAAATTATAACTGGAGTTTCGATGTCATTGCTCGGTCACAATTATGATGAGAACACTACTGAGTATATAAGAGGCCTAAGAATATTGGTTTTGAGCTGAGCTATCGAGGTCATGTTTTAAGAAAATAAGAAAATCAGTTATTTTACAAATGAGACGTTATTAATACGTTTTTTGGGGGAAACAACTGGCATCATCTTTTTTATTTTCTTAAAATATTTTATATTTATCCTTAAAAGTCTAGAGGAACAAGTCTAAAGGAGATACATGGTTTTACATTGTCGTTCCAACATTACTAAATATTTATTATGTGTATGTGTCATGAATCTTTCAGAGGGTTGTCTTGAAGCCATCTTCTTTTACACCATCTATATTTGACTATGAAAACACCGTTTAAGTGATATAACTTTACATTTTGGACATGCAGATTTTCTTTCTCGCATTGAAGATGCTAACTGGGGGGCATAGTTTTTAAGAAATTAACAAACTACATTGCCTAGCTTCAATTATATAAAGAAGAACTTGTCAGACGTTTCTGATGGTATATGACGCCTGTAGGTTCTGAAATAATCCTTCCAAGTGTGGATTCCCTTCCTAGTTTTTTCAATGAAAAAATGCAAATTTTTAAACGTTATAGAAGAGAAATCTTGAGATTTTTCATCAAGAAATCGATCATGACTCTTTGAAATCTAAATCATGAGGCCCACTTTCACGATATGGACACGAGAAAATCAATTTTTATGAAAATCTAGAGTTAGCACCAAATTTCCACTTTTTGAACTTTTGTTGATTACAAAGTGATGAAATTAACATTCTCGAGCATAAAGGATATTTCCTCACGAAAATAATTTTGCTATTTTTCTCCTATTCAATACCGAATGCTATTTTTCCACTTATTAATTGCTATTTTTTTCGCTATTTCTCCGGGATAAGCCCTTGTCAGATAAATGGTTAAATGAGAACAAATCTTATTTTTCTTGATTGCTATCATCCCTTCATTTGAATTAAGCTGTTTTTTAAAAGCGTCTTAATCTGGTAATAGGGCCTGTTCTGAAGGTTTTTGATTGGTCGAAGAAAATTTTAAGCTTGAGAACACATTAAAAATTTTAACCTCATTCGTTCCATAATTAGATGTCTGATCAAACGTTTGGACGCAATTTTAGGTCTTAACCAAAAGAATTTTTTTACAATTTACTTACAAGTAGTACGTAACATATTTTTTCATATGCTATGAAAATGCAATATTTTTTTGAAAATTCTTTTCTGAAAAAATGCTATTTTGTGACCGCTTTAATAATGAGTGATTGTCAACTAATTCGTTAGGCCAGAAATATAGAGACTTAATCATCTTACATCCTTTAATTTGGTGTACTATTTAGTTTTTAAATACACGAATGAGCAGATTTGTTTCACTCAATGCATTAGTTGTTAATTTCTTGAAAATTCCCCACCTAACAGCCATCTCATGGATTAGGATCATTTAGAATGTAAAAAGATTAAAGATCCTGTAAGGGGGTGGGGTGAGAAAACATGGCTAATTATCAATTGCTTAGTGAAGATATTTACTAAGATGGGGATCATGTTCTTGTAATCTTTATCATATCCAGATTAGTCATTAGTTTGAGTATAGATCCAGAGTTACTAGTAATTATTTGAGCACTATGGTAACCACAAGCCCACACAAACTTGAAGAACAAAGTGGAGTGCATTATTCTATTATGATGAGTTCAAGCCATCTCCACTACTTCTACTACTACTGTAGTTATTGTTGTTATTATGTTACGATAATTCAAGAAAATACTATAGATCAAAAAAAGGATTTGTTATCAAAATTATTGATGATATATACAATGAAGAATAATATATATCGATTAAAGGGGTTTCATCTATAGTTTCATCTATATTAAGGTCCAAAACCTATTTAGGTACTGATTACAACAGAAATAATGATCTCGTGTTAGTGTTTGTGAAATAAGTCTCATGGATCAATTATCTTTGATGACTACTTGAAAGTAATACCACATTTAACTAGAAATATTTCGGTTCGTCTTATTCAATAGTTTGAAAACCTTGAGGATATGCCAGAGCATACAAGACCCACTCCCTGAGCAGCAAACCGCTGAACCAATGGAAGGGCATAAAAATATGCAATGTATCTCTATATAAATGTAGTCTGGGATCAAGTCTGAAGAGACCTGGCGAAATAAAACTTTTATCACTTATTATTATTTGTTTGTTCTCAGAACCTTTCTTACGAGTCTGTAGAATCGAGTAATAATTCTAAATATACTCTTGTTAGATAGATATCACTCATTAGATAAATTGGCCAATACTTTATTCATCGTATCACCTAGTTAACTGATTCTGTCTAGGTTAATATGGTTACTGTGACCGTAATTACTAGACTTGAAAGAAATTTCGTAAAACTTATGGAACCGCCTGTAATTTTGTTTAAATAACCTTTGAGCTATTTCTAAATAATTCCATCATGTCTGGCTGAGTCAACTCGTATCACATAAACAAAATATCGGAAATTTTCAAATTTTGAACGTTCTTAATATTCTCTTGATTTATATTTTCATTGAAAATGTCTTAATCTTTTACATTCAAAATCCAAGATATGAAAAACTATTTAAATGAAGTATTTAAACTATTTATAACTGCATAAAATTAATAAAATCGAATATAATTAACAAAAATTAAAATAAAAAACGTTTAAAATTTGAAAATTTCCGAAATTTTGTTCATGTGATACAAGAATCATTTGAAGAGTTGACTCAGCCAGGCATGATGGAATTATTTAGAAATAGCTCAAAGATTATTTAAGCAAAATTACAGGCGGTTCCATCAGTTTTACGAAATTTCATCCAAGTCTAATGGTTTTTACCTGATCAACTGTTTCAAATGTCAAACATATATGGTATAATTTTCATGAATTTTAGATTTATTCTTTTGTTAATTCCAAGAGAGAGAGAAGGGGTAAAAACAGAAGCAGACTTGATGAAGAGATTCCGTGTAGTAATCTAGTCTGACAATGGAAGGGGGAATCTCTCTACTTTGATGGATGGAATGAATAAAAAAGAATACTTTTTATCAGTACAATTCAAGTTACTACTACTATTTGCTAGCTACTATTGCTACAGGACTGTATTTTGGAATGCGTAATCAATGCATGAATCAATAGGAAATATGCTAATATTAAAATATTGTATTAAAATGGAGGGAACTGAACTGGCTTGTAATTCATTTTGAGGAGGAAATTTACGGTTCTAGAGCTGATCTATAAGAGCAGTTAGTTAACTATGGAATTTGATGAATCTCAAGCTAGGAGAAGTCGATATGAAAAGGAGAATTTTTCCATTTCTGACAAAAAAACTAAAGTTGGTTGATATGAAGTTGGGAATCTCCCACTTTCATATCAATAAATATTTTCGGTTCAAAGTTCAAATGGGATTTTGGCGCCAAATTGAAATTTGAAAATTGCCCATATTTTTCATAAAAGTATTTTTTTTCTTCAACTGGTAAAATTGGGGAACATGAGTAAGATTCCAAAAAATCTGCAACATATTCGAATTCTCGATGAAATAATCGAGATTTCTGTAAAAATCTTTGATTCCCAACTTCATATCAATTAGATTTAGTAAATAAGAATGAGATGTATTCATCTATGAAATCAACATTTTCCAAGAATATTGAAGAGAACTTGCGAATCTATTATCGAAGAGGCTAGAAAACCTGTAGTCAATAATCAACAAATGAGGGTAAATACTTCTCTAATGAATCATCATCCGAAGCTTTCAAATTGTTCAATTTGTGCGAAATGATATGCTCAATGCTCAATTTTTTGTCTTTTTTCATGCATGAATCTCAGCGTAGACACTTGAAACGTAAAATCGAAGAGGAGTGTAGTCAAAAAATTCTATAATCAAAGATGTAATTAACTCTAATTTTTATTGGTTTAACAATATTTTTTATGAAAGGGTTCAATGGGTTCAGAACACTTTAGGGACTCTACTCGTCATCATAATCATTGAAATTTTGATGAAGGAGGTCTCTGATAGAGTGATGATGAAAGAGTGACTCAAATTGTCAAGGGAATTTTGAAGCATTCCATAAAAGGAAGGAAGTTTTTTAGTTAAAACGATGTGCTCATTAAAAAGGTACTAATACCCACCCTTAAGAAATGAAGGTTACTCTTTTGTTGATAAACTTGAGGAGAGGATGAAAAAAGAAAAATTCAGAGAAAGAGTCACAAGAATAAATGGGAATTAAAGCTCATGGAATAAAGGGAGAAGAAAGTATGGAGAGTACTGCAGTGGATGATGATAGTTATATAATTATAATTATAAAAATGCCTTTTTCCTAACCCTCTCCAACCCAAGGCAATATTCCTGGGTATTTCTCCTTGTAGTTGTGTAGTAATATTACTCAACAAAATGAGAAGAAAAGGCAGAAGTGAGAAATAAATAAATTAAGAGAAATTTCAAGAAATTTTAATAAGCCTCTTCTGTATTATTTTCCACTGGAAAAATTGTACGTTTGGCCAAAAACAGAAAGAGAGGAAAAACAATTGAGAAAACGGCAATAAAAAAGGCAGATGTGAGAGGAGAAGCGAAATCCTAGAGGGAAATTAAATGTGAGAGAACAAAAGAGAAAGAACACACAGGCAACATCCATCAACCACCACCACCACCACCATCATGAGTCATCAGGGCAATTTGCTTAAACTCAAGTCTAATTCGAATGGACATTGGGAATCCGGGAATTCAATGGGTAGTTAATACAATGGTAATTAACTTGAGTAGACTGAGCACTTGTATTATGATTGTTCAGATCAAAATCTCACATGAGTCCATATGATAGAGATGAAATAGCTTTAACCCTTTCGATACCATAGCTAAACGAAGAAAGTTTCAGGCTTAATTCTCTCAGGGTCTGATTTATATTCAAATTCACATCTACTGGTGAGTAATTTAGAGAGAAACTTTGACAATGAAGGGATTTATTTGAAAGTTAATTGTTTCAAAGACTCAATTAATTTCAAAAAGAAAATCTTTTAAATTTCATTCGATCTTATAATAAAATAACCTAGATATTGGAGATTTAAGGTAAAAATGGGGTTGAAAATTGCCCCATTTTCACGAGCCTATTGATGGAACTGCTAAATGATTTCATGCATAAAAAATATGCCTTGTTTTGGATTAACTATTTAGCTTCTACGAAAATTAATCTTATTATCTCTGAACATTGATAAGTTTAATAATTTCGATCTAAAAGAACCATGAATTAAGGAATTTTACTTCCTTCAGTAAAAGTTCAAATATCTATGGCATTCTTATGCCTGGCTAGCAAAAATATAGCATGATAGCAAACTTAGATAGTTTGTATCAAAAAATAATCATGAAAAAATGTTTCAAAATCATTGGAGAAAGTCAGTTTGAACATAGAGGTCAAATATGACCTCTGGTATCGAAAGGGTTAAGTTCCAGACAGGAAATATATGTGTGACATGTTACTCTCTCAAGCCATGATTCTGTTTTAAAGAAACTGAAATGAATTTATTGACCACTTTTCTGAAAGAAGAACTAATATTCTTTCGAATGAGCTATGACTTAAAAAGCTGCAATATTTTATTGAGAAGTTATGACCATTTTAAAATGACTTGTTTTTGAAAAAATATTAAAATATATAAAGAAGGTTTTTTTGAAAAACCTCTTACAGCGATCGAAAAGAGAAAAGAAAGAAACTTTTATCGAGAAACCATACCCGTAGAATTCAAATATGTTATCACCTTTATGTCATCTCTTGAAACAAAATAGTTAGCCATTTTCAAGGTCTAAAAAGGGTCATTTTGGGGACAATATCTTCTAAACTAAAGGTTGGTTTTTGAAAAAAATTGCATAATCGTTATCAACATATTCTAAAACCCTACTAAATATTCAATCTCAGCGAGGTACCTTGGAAAAAATTTCTCTGGGTCTTTGTTTATCAATTATTCAATAAGAAAACTATTCTCATCTCCTGGAATCCGCCAAAATTTCAGCCCTGCCATTCGTCAAAATCGTGCCAGTACTAATTGAAAAAAAGTTTTTTTAAAGCCTACTTCCCCAAGGGGCATGGATAAAAAGTAAGATAACACCAAGTAAGTAATCATACCTGTAGAATTAGAGTATGCAATCGCCTAAACAGTATCTGCATTAGATAACTAATTTTTAGATCAAAAAATGACCCAATATAAATTGCGAAAAAATGTATTGTACAGCCCTCATAATGACAGCTAATCTGGCCATCAATCAATCAAGAGAGAAAGATATCGCCTACCGACATAAGAGAATATTATGCATAATCACACTTGAAGGAACAAGGAAAAACTATACATTTTTCTGTGTAATAATTTGGCAAACAAGGTCACTAGATATTTATCAGAGGCTTAATAATACACTCAAACAAGAGGGGTAAATTTCTTCTCTCCAATGGAGGATCATGTTTGAATGAGTAAAAGAAAAACAAGATATTACGCATACGTCTCTCAACCACATTCATATCCAGGGTAAAAGACATTTTTTGTTGTGGAGAGAAAGAGAAAACCAAGAAAAGTGAATAGGGCGTGTCACTAGAAGAGTTTAGCTTTTGTAAATGTCTCCCAGAAGAAAAAAACAAAATTGAGGACGAAAAACATTTTGTATCATCCGTAGAGCCTTTTCACTTCTTAGAGTTTGCAAAAAATCCAGAGATCTTGTAAACTAGTGAATAATAGATGGGATTTATCAAGTTTAAAAGTACTTTATATTCTCAAAAAGCGGATTGTTTATTTTATTCCTATCACTCTACTAGAACTATTTGGGATACTTCAATGGGCACGTGTGCTCAAGAGAAATGCGCAGTTTAAAAGACAATCAAATAGTAAACCATAATTATGCTACAGGAGATGGGTCGTAAATCTCATTGTTCTCTTCATTCGAGCACACACATCCCGACAAATTCTCCGATCATGTTCGTTCATTATCACATTCATCATTACAATGGGGAGAGGGAGGGTGAAATTCAATTATACTGGAATAAGTACAGATTTTATTCTCTTGAACTTGGTTAAATTTGAATGAAAAATGCAAGAGAAGACACTTGGGAATGCACTTCTGGGTTATTGTTTTTCACTTTTCCTTGCATTTCTATATTTCCAAACAGTCTTTTGGGTAATAATACATTTTAAATACGTAATTAAAATTGTAACACATTTATAGAAATAAATAAAGCAGTACTTTAGTCAATGGTCATGGTGTTTCACGTGACACATTTCAAGCTGTCTGCGTTTTGAGAACATGTTGCACGTGGGTCAGGGATAAGTTACTAAAGGCGATAAATTTCTTCTGTCAATGATACAAATATTAATTACATTATTGGTCTATTCGTCAATGACTCAGCAAGATTTATGTTCACACTTTTGGATTTGTTTGATTTAAAAATAACTTTTTAACCTCGCTGGCTGCGTGTTACTGTAGTTCATTTATCATCATGGCGCTAAATTTATTCCCTTTAGTAAAAATAAACACATTTTGTAAATTCCCTTTTTGGTTTTTTAATTAATTTTTTTCACGTCTTAATCATCGGAAATACATTACATTCGTAAAAAGAATGAAACACATTGAAAAATACAAAGGATGGATGGAATACTTCATCCTTATCAAGAGGGAATTACCCACTGATAGCAACACAGGGAATAACAACAAATTGAAAAGAATGAGGGTACGTAAATGATTGATTTATTGCAGTTAGCGTTTAGAATGTGTATGGTGTCTAGTCAGTTTGTGTGTGCGTGAGTGTTGTACAGACCCATTTACACACTGTGTAGTACATAGAAAAAGGGTTAATTTCTAATGCATAATACATAATATGATACATTTCAAGGTTATTTTTAATGAGTAATATCATACAGTATTAGTGGGTAAAAAGTATTATTATTATTATGAAATTCCATATTTTTATAGAGATGATAAAAAATTACATCCCAACTAGCACTATGAATGCTAGCATGTGAATAAGCGAATTTAATGATTTCTATTTCCAAATTTGATAGAAAGAAACTCTTACGATATAATATTACTAATCTGCACATTATAACTGCCTGATGATTAATTAGAGAGAGATTCGTGGAAACTACTTTTGTCCATAATGACCTATAGAGGAAATCTTGAGTGGCTATTAAATTCAAATCATTTTAAAACCTAAAAAGTTCTAAAAACCAATCAGTAAAATCGATTTAGTTCAAATTAGTTTCAGCATAGTTTTATACAAAGTCCAAGACAAAACTGTGTTCGCTTTTTCTAGTGATATTAAAGATGAAAGACTCAAACGCAAGCAGTTCACTTTTGTAAAATCATCTGGCATCTTCATACTTGATTTCAAAATGCTATCGACATCAGTAGAGTTCAGGTCAGAACCAATTTTACAGAAAATTAATCCAATTTTGTCTATTTCTTCCTCAAATATATATAGATTCAACTTGATCAAAATCAGAATTAGAAATAATTCTATTAAAAGATTTTCCCCTAATTAATCATTTATTCAGACGAGCAATTTTCATGAAAATCCACAGAAATTATCCATTGAAAATGTTTATTTCTTTCTCTCTTCCGTTCAAGAAAAAGTGAATGGGGCTCTTAAATCTTTGGTTGAAGAATAATTCAAAATGTATGAACTTTACCGAGTTTATTTCAAAATCTTGACCTTTGTTTAACATGATAACTTTTTCTGATTTACATGACAACTTTTCTGTATCAAATTATGTACTTCTGAAATTGAAATATTGGGCAATAAAAAGAGTTTAATACAACTGAGTATCTCTTTTAAAAAAGACAAAAGACACACAAGCAAGCGAACCAACTGGGGATCGGTGTAATTCGAAAAAATACTCCTTGTACAGTGGTGTAAACTTTTAATATAAAAAGGGTGTATCACTTATGGAAACGGCGCAATTAGATTTTATGAACTTTAATAAGAAATGGGCACATCTAATGACTCTCTTCACACATTACAGAAAATTAACATGACCTGCAAGAGAGAGAGAGAGAGCGAATATGCACGCGTGTGTGTTGGGACAAGATCTTGATTATGAATTAATATTGAGAGACTTGAAAACATGAGTTAGTTTTTTATCAATGATGAATAAAATAAATTAAATAAAAAAGACGGGAAATGCGCAGTTACGACTTTCCATCGGCTATCACGTAAATTCATTATGTACAGTTAAAGAGAAACACGTGTGTGTGTGTATATATATAGAGGGATTAAAGCATTTTTATGAAAGTTTATCGCCAATAATTAATAACTCACTTCTTTTGTTGTTTTGTTCACTGTTTCTGCCAACGTCTGGTGTCCTCAAGTGTACCATCATCATCATTCAAGGTTGGGTCTATCTCTCATACATAAATCCCCTGTTTCACTGTACAACATGCAAAAGGGGAAAAACATGCAGCATTCCAATTCTTGAAAGACAATATGGTAAATAAAAAAAACTTTAGAGATTTTTCTACGTCTTTTACCAGAGGAAAAACCATTAAATTGCTATATATATTTATTGTTATAGAAGTATTTGAATTCTTTTTACAATTTTAACATGAGATAATAATTTATATGATAACAATGCCAGTTAGATATGTTTATAGTAATCTCGATCGGGTTTGTTCTAAAACTAATACAATAACAAGTGTGACGTAATAATTGTTTCTTGCCCCAAAAGAAAGAATGAACAATAAATACAGTAATAATAAGTAGAAGTTAAGGAATTCTCAATGCGAATTTTATTTACAATCTTTTGATTATGAGCGGAGAGATTTGATCTTTTGTTCTTTTACTCATCCTACAGTTGTAGATGAGTTCATTCATTCATTGAGTAGACCGTCGGCCTCTCTCAGGAGAATGTCAGCCTTTTTCATGAGGTTTTTTGTCATCTCCAGGCGAACACATTTCTCACCACCGCCGGATGCGCCAATAATTGGCTTGGTTGGCAATTTACCTTGAGCGATTTCATTATTATGAGTTCTCGGAGAGTTGTAAGAGTGTGACTGATTTGAGTCACTTGTCAGGGGAGGACTCTGGTCGTAGTTATTGTTGTTGTTCAGTTTTTCATTAGATGACCCAGCATGTAGTTGAACACCGGAATCTTCACTCCCTCCGATCATGGCCACATTCTTTGAATACCTAATATATACAATAGGGTAATACAAACTTTTTAAGTTTTGAATGAATTTCACTACGATGATTGATAAAATTAACGTTTTTGAGCAATCTGTATGACCTTTCGGATGGGAATAATTTTGATAGTTATCTAAAATCCCTTGACTACATATCCTCATCATTTTCTGAAAATTTTAATGCGTTTCAAAGGATTTTTGGAAAGTGGGATATTTTGTATTACCTTGATATATACAATTTAGATGATATTTGATTCATGTAATACAATACCAAGATCATAGCTATTTTAAAACAATAACAATAAAAGTTTAAGAGAAACAAACAAATAATGCACTCGGATTACATTTTCCGGCATTTTTTCCGAAACTCTGATGTTTCTTCTTTCGGTGAAAATAGTAAAGTTTGCTCCAATTACTCTGTTATAATTGTAATTATATAATGTATATAATTCGAGATAAGAAGAATAAATTCTAAACGAGAGTAGAGAATCACATTTCTTCTTTGGACAAAGTAAAGAAAAAGGCACATGGAATTTCGAGAGAGTTTGATAAGACTGATAACATGGGATAAGTTAATGATGATATCAATAGATATAGATATAGTTAATATGATTTTTATTAGGAATTAGTAATTCGCGTAGTTTTTCTAACGAGTTCTTCAGAAATTCTTAATTTCTTTGACTCTTACTATTACTTTCATAATTTTTAAATTATTATCTTGAATGAACTTTTAACTCATCATTTTTGAAGAATTACCACTGATGATGCTTTGAGAACTGTACGTTTGGCTTTAATATCTTCTTTCATTTTTCTAAAATATGATCTAAAATTTAATCAAACGTATGAAATGCAGACTAAAACTACTATTTTAATATTGAAGCAATAATAGTACCCTCCGAAATCTATATAAAATCAAAAAACAACTTTGACCTTGGTAAAAATCATAATCTTAGAAAAAGTGGTGAGAATCCGATGGAATTGATGATTTCGAAAGAAGCGATGTGAACCCATTCAGTTCTCTCTCTCTCTCTCTTCAAATCTCAAATACGAGAGTAGAGTGAAAATGTAAAAGAAATAGTGACCAGATTCTAGAAGAAAAAGATCTCAAGTCTGAATACTAGCCAGCCCCGTTCCTAGATGAACTATTGTATTGTAAAAGTGAATAATTCAACCTAAATTGCAGAAATACTAGAAATATTAATCAATAAGCCAGGAGATGGAACACTTTTGATCTGGATTGAAACATAAGAGTACATCATGGAAAGAAGACAGGCCAGGAGAGATTATAGATGAACCTAAACAATGTTAGTGATACTGCTGAGATATTGTTTCAGGAGAGAAGAGAAATAAATCAAATTTTGGCTTGTTATTGAGGTGGTTCTTGCAGCCAACTCAAAAATCATTGATTAACTCATAAATTAGAGAATGTAAACCTTGCAGTTATCAAGGAATGATGTCCTTGTGTTCAAAGTTTCTCTAATACATGAAATTCTTATAAATCATCATCAGTTTGTTATTTATTTGGGTTCTGAATATTTTCAAATCTATTTTTCTTGATTACAAATACATAGACTAGGTAACCTTTTTTATATATTCGAAAAACAAGGAATAATCGATGAAATTATCAAGCTAATTCAAGTAAAGATGAGAACTTACTCATTTTCTCTCCGGATGATAAGGAAGGAAATTATTTTTTATGATTCGCAATGAAAAGAGTCGATAAAAGTTGCGATTATTTACTGGTATATGGGATAAACACTAGACAAAGGACTCGAATTAAGCAGAAAAAGTTTCAAGAAATTTACCATATCCGAGAAAGAGTTAAACTTCTAGATTTTGTGGTGAATTTTCTTCATGATGTAGTTGGAAAATGTAAATGGTTAAACCCTTCAAGCCCAGACAGGTAACTTTCTCAAGCCATAATTCTCTTATCCTTTCAAATGAACTATAGCTTATCAAACTACAATATTTCATTGGAAATTTTCGAAAAATTTTAAAAATTTTCTAGAAAATATAGAGAATGTTTATTTTGAAAAACCACTCACGGGAATCGAAGAGATGAGGAGTTTTTTGGACAAAGTAAACTCTAATAACTTTATATCAATTAGCTCCATTAAGTGATTCAATGTAGGAAGAATTACAAAGAGTTGAACTCACTTGGTTTGAGGAAAGTCATGTTTCTTTGGTATAGCAGCATAAACATAGGATTGATTGGTTGGGTTGATCACGATGGGGCCATTCTCAGGATTCAACCGGTTGATCATATTGACTGGGACAGTCGGTGATCGTGGCAGGGAATTATACCGGGAGAATATCTGGTGTTGCATCTGAACTGCCTCTGAGGAAGTTGGATTCAATTCAGGGAGGATAATTTTATTCTGACAGTCATTCGTTGATGTGGGATTCGAGGGGAAATGCTGACTGGTAAAGGAACGTGACATTTGTCTTATTGAAGAGTCCTTAAAATTAGATTATAATTATTCAATGCATTTTATATCGAATATTTTTCTACAGTCCTCGTTTAGATGATGAAACTGATTAAGTTTAGCTACTATGAAATATGCCAAGATTATGTGTTAAGAGTTATTTTTAGAATATATCCTTCCTAAAGAAGTGTGATTTGTTGAAAATACATTTAAAAGATATTTAGAAAGTTTTTTAGAAAACCTATTTGCTGAGGCCTTGTTTAAATATAGATATATATAACGTCGTTAATTCGAAGTCATGTTTGATGGAAAATGGTTATCCGGGCAAATTTGTGGACAAATTCATCAATCAACCTATGGTTAGAGATGAGGTTGTCGAAACAGAAGAGGTGGATAAAATTACTATATTCATGAAGCTTAACTTCAAAGGAGATGGTTTCAGTAGTGATATAAGAAGAAGACTTAATAATCTCATCGATCAAAATTATAATAATATACAATTGAAAATTGTATTTAAAACACAGAGATTGTTCAGTTTGATTCATAAGGATATACTCAAGCCTGAAGAGAAGACTCTATTAGTTTATCAATTCCAGTGTGACTGTGGAGCTACATAAGGATACCGCGGTTACTAGACATCTTAAGCAGGAAAACCACGTAGCTTCAATTTCAAATTTTTCCGTTTTATACAAAAACCCTGGGGATGACAGCATAGATATATGGGTAAAGGAGAAATTCTTTATCAATCAATACAAAGCCAATCTATGTGTTCAGAAAAACTATTCGTATAATCTTCAACTACCTTGGCCTATGTGAGCTTTTCCACTTTTCTCTACCCTGTTGCTATTTAATGGAGAGTTTTGGTGTTTTTTCAGCTTGCATATATTCTTAATTCTTAAACTCTTACTATTTTTTTCAAAATTGTAAATTATTATTTCCATTCAGTCTTATCATTTTTAAAGTGATACCACTGATGATCCTTTAAGAAATACGTATTTGGTGAAAATATATTATTTATTTCTATTTTAATATAATTTTAAGTGGATTTTCGGATGTATTTGAGAATTTACGTGAATTATTCAATCAGAAAAATAACGTTGTTAGAGAATAAGGATTATAAAAATTGCAGTGATTTTTATAGTGATCAGAATTATTAGAGTAATAATCTCACGCCAGAAGAAGAATACGACATGTATTCGAAATATTGTGTGAGTCCAGACTAATTTTATCAGGGTAATCTAAATGTTTTTTATTCTAATCTTGATTTTAATTTTCTTTCAAGTGATGAATTATATAATCAGAATTATTACTCTAATAATTCTGATCCCTATAACAATCACTGCAATTTTTATAATCCTTATTCTTTAAGAAATACTACACCTTTCTTTTTCTACAGATAGACCAATACAAGCCAGAAGACAGCAAAATAGTCAGGTAGCAAGCGAACAACGTTATAGTCAATCTATGCTGGACAGCTCCCTGAAGAACTACTTGGTTCAAAGTTATGACTAATATGCAATCGCCTGCTCAATATCTCTCATAGTTTAGAAGATAACTAGATTTTGAGCCAAATATTGCCAATTTTTCTTTTGAAATGATAAATTCATCAGGAGAATAATAGATACAGTGAATTGGATAGATAGTTCCTGTTCGTTTCAATTTTTCCTATTTATACCTTTCTTTTAGTATACAAGGGACCAATAATAGTTGAGTATTGTCTCAACCAATGATATTGAAGTAAAATTGACTGAACTCTATTATTTCATTGAATGTCTTATTTATAACTTATAATAATAATGAACGTAGCTGTAAAAATAATTTGAATAATTATTGTTGCTCACTAAATTCCGTGTTTCTCTATTAGATATAATTCTTTATTCATTTGTAAATTCTCCCAGGGTTTTCCCTCTTACGTGTGTATGTTTTAATCAATGTAGGAAGCATGAAATATCGTTTCATTCGTTGGATCAATAAAACTAACTGGGTTATTATTCTGAATTTGGTTCTGAAGGTGTTGAGGTGGATTACTGACAAGTATCGGTAGATGGGTATTATAATGAGCCTGTAGGGGCGTATTCATGAGGGATCGGATTTTTTTGCTCTCAACTGGTTGAAAACGGGCTATCGTTGCCGGCATCATCTCCTCGTACATGAGTTCATTTGAAGAGTTTGATCGATAATTGAAGAGTTGAGGCCCATTATTGCCACAGGTTCCATTAAAGTAGGGATATAATTTATTTGTTGACCCGTATATCGGATAGGCCTGTCTAAAAACAGATAAAAACACAAAGTTACAAGCTGATTTCTTATCTATCTATCTAGAAGGATTTTGGCACCCATTTCTTTCTCTTACACACACACGCCTTCTAGGAATAATTAAGAATAATAATGGGGATGGAATAAAAAACCGGAAATATATATCTCAATTTAGCATATATTGTGAGGGCTTGAATTAAGGTGATGTACACACCCCATAAATTTCTTTTTTCCTTTTAGTAATCAACCCCTTTTTAACTTTTATTTTCTTTCCATGATTAATTGTAATGAAGGTGTTTGTTTGTGACTCACCAGGGTAGTGTGCAATGATTAGGTATGTTTTCAAAGTTGTATCTGTGTTGTAGTGTCCAAAAAGGACCAAAATGAAATTGCTGTAGCTAGAATTGGTTTATTTTTTATTAGTGGTCATTTTTCTTGTCTAATTCAATGAAAATCTTTAGCTCAAATTGAAATTTGAAAAGGGACCATACTTTTATTAAAAATAAATGATCTGAATTCTCAATGAATAAATTGAGATTTCCGTAAAACTCATCGATATCCAGTTAATATCATTCACAAACGTCCTATCAACCTCAACTTTATAAAAATAGGGGAGAACCTTATCAGGCATTAATTCTGATTGTTACAATGTGTATAGGAAAATTGGGGAAATCTTGTAAAATAATTCAAGTATCTCTCTTTCTCTCGTTTCCATCTACACACACGACAATTCAATAAAAGTTTCTGCTTCAGCTTTGAATACTAATGATTATGATCAAAGGCAAATGCACCCCAGAAGAAGAAATGAAATTTAAAAATCGATATGAAAACCTTTCAGTCGAGAAGAAATATTGCAGATAAAATGACGGAAATCAAAAATGTATTTCTCGAATTTCATCATTGAATATTCCTAGTTTTGAAAGGATTTGATTTAATTCACAAAATTGGACAAAAATTGCCAAGATTCAAGATTTTATAATGGTTCCAGAATACGCTGATTTAAGAATTCTTTTAGTCTAGGAGATATTTTTTGGGTAAATCATTCACAGTTCATTGAAAAAAGAGGATTCGTTTTCATTTCAAAAAAGTGATATAAAAATTGTAAATTATGAGCCAACCTACAATTAGTACGAATAACGAGATGAACTGAAAATTTTTATTGATTTGAAAGTTGGAGGTTTATCAAAAGAGGTTTTTCAGGATCATGATTAGACAAGAAAATCAATCAACTAAATCTTATCCTACTACTTGAAAATCAATGAAATTTCGATTATTCAAAATCTCTCGAAAATGGGGTAACTGTCGGTGATTTGTCTTTATCCTGAAAAAACTCTTTAGATCAACCTCCCACTTTCAAATCAATAAATATTTTCGGTTCAAAGTTCGAAAAAATGGGATTTTGGCGCCAAATCGAAATTTGAAAGATGGCCATATTTTCCATCAAAGTATTTTTTTTCTTCAACTGGTAAAATTGGGGAACATGAGTAAGATTCCAAAAAATCTGCAACATATTCGAATTCTCGATGAAATAATCGAGATTTCTGTAAAAATCTTAGATTCCCAACTTCATATCAATTAGATTTAGTAAATAAGAATGAGATGTATTCATCTATGAAATCAACATTTTCCAAGAATATTGAAGAGAACTTGGCATATCAATTAGCTTTACTAGGATATAATCAAATCCCAGGATTAAGTCTGAGGAGACCCGACTAAATAAAACGTTTATCACTTATTATTCGTTCGTTCTCCTACCTTCCTTATGAGTGTAGATTCCAGTAATAATATACTGGATGAGGTTCGGCAACATTATCGCTCCAAATAGTAATTCTTGAAAACAGAATTACGACTGAGGAGTGGCTTAAAACTCAAGAGAGTCGTGTAGGAAAACTATGAAGTTCTTACCCATCCTGATAGAGCATAGGCTGTGATGTGCGCAGATAATGTGATGGTTGATTGGCAGTGTTGTTGTTATAGAAGAATTTATCGTCGTTTCTTGTCCTCGGCAGACACAGAACTGTCTCGAGGCAATTCAAATCTGGGTCATTATCGTTATCGAATCTTGTCTGATGATTGACATCATAGGTTGGGTCATTGATGAGGATTTGTGAGGTATTTTCAGGGTTACTCATTTCATTGCTATCTTGACAGCAGTAGCAGCAAAATACAAAAGACAGAATTGAGTGAGTCTTGTCTTTCTTCTTCATTTGGCCATCCACATCAGTGACCATGATTCCATTCCGGTAAGGATGCACATTAAACTTTCCACGTAAATCTGTGGAAAATAAAGAATTAGCTTGGTTCATCATCAAGTTTACTAAATCTTGGATTTTTTGAGAATCTAGAGACTTATTGATTGAATGCTAAGTTGTTCACATTGTGTACTAGGCTAGGGTGAAATTTTTAGCCTCATACTAGGACCAACTTTTCTGATAGAACTATCAATTCTAAGCTTTATTTTGTATTGAAGCAGGTGTCAACAATTATTCTGCATTATGTCATTCGGTTTTAAAAATCAAAAATTTTTCAAATCGCCGCTCAATTTTCAATGAATTTTCACTACGCAATCACTAAAATCCAAAATATCTCGGCCATTTCATGAGTTTCTTAATTTTTATCTTTTCATCAAAAGGGGCTTCCTGGTTAATTTCGTTATTTTATCATTTCCGTGGGATATTGTGGGAAAATTGGGCAATGAGATAATGGAAAATGACTTTGACGCTTTAAAATTATGCTAAAGGTGATTTGAGTACTAAAATTTATCAGAAAAGTAAGTCTTCTCGTTAGTTGTTCGGAGAAAAACCGATTTCACCCTAGCCTAGTGTATACTGTGGTTTGAACAATAAATTTAACTCGAAAACTTGAATTTTAGTAAAAATTGTAAAAATAATTCATTGAAAAATATTGGCGTGGATTTTTCTTTCATGACTATGAATTTTCGCGTTGGAAAGAAAGGCCAACAAAGGATGGAAGAATCAATTTTTTATCTCGCTACAAAACGAAAATTAATGAAAAGATTAGATTCTTCAAAAAAGGATGCAAAACAACTGTGTGGGGATTGAAGCCATTTAGAGATAAAAAGTAAAAACCCCTATTTCCAAGCAAGTCTCTCTGAAGCTAACTGATGTTGAATTGTTATAATCAACATTATTAATAAAGATTATCTATTTAGTATGTTGTATTTATTTATTATTAGAGAGGGAAAAGCATCCTGGTAGTTACTTTCTCCTTCCATTCTCTCTCTCTCTCTCTCTATAAAAGGGGTTGCCTTTGGGGGTAGTGTTTTTTATTTTCTGTCTTACTTCCAAGACCAGAGTGCAAGCTTATGATAATTTCTTTTGATTGATTGACTGATGGGATTAAGATTCATTTAAGAAAATTTTCAGTAATTTTCCCCTCTTCACAAAAAGTACAAAAAGAAAAGTTAATGGAAGTTGATTTGTGCAGATAAGCCAATCTTACTTGTCTTGGAGGTCAATAAATTACACAAGATTCGGATGAGTAATGTCAAGAAGAATTACAAAATACTAATAACTCTTTTACAATCCCAGGAATGATGATAAAGATCTTTTAAGGTGCAAATCTATGACGTCCTAAGTTGATACCTTTCTCTAGGTCTAGGTTGAATTTAGAGTAATTCTATTCAGAGGAAATAAAATAAAATTTGAATGAAAATATTCATTGAATATTATTCAATGTAGTAACTGATTCATAGAACTACTACTAGAAAAGTGAATTTTACCATATTCATTCAGATTTGATTTTATTTCCACTAAAAGTGATTGCTTCTTAACTCGACGTTGTATTTCATAAATACAGCTTAGACCTGAAAAAATACTAGAAATTCTTCATATTAGCAAATCAGAATTTTCCTCTCCTCTCAGCTTATTGTTATAGAATCTGAAGAAGAACGAGAGATGAATGAAAAAGACAGAAAAGTTTAGATAGATGATAAAGAAAATAAACATTTCTGTAAATTTGACGATATTCTCTCTCTCTTTCTCTGTTGTTATTGCGGCTAGATTGTAAAGGGAAGATGTAGGTAGGTTGTACAAGCGCAATGCAATTAAAATTAATTTGTTGAATAAAAATGTGTACTTTGGACAAGAGTCACTCGTGGAATCGAAATTTCGATTGACGGAATCTATCTATGATCCCCCCTTGAGTTATTTCAGGGTTTAACACTTGAAAAATATCTGCTCAAATCTCATTGGTTACTGCATTCACCCCTCCCCTAAAAACTGAATATTCTAATACAACTCCTTGTCGAGAAAAGAAAAGTAGAATCCTTTATCTTTTGAATTAAATATATCCACGTATTCTTAATTCTTACGTCTGTATAGGTATTTTCCCAAGGCCTTATAGAATTTTATAATTATATTGAAAATGTTTATGAAATTGTAGAGCTGAAGAGAAAAACTTTTAATTGATTAAGACTTCTGCATGCTAGATGGTTCTTTTGAATGCATAAAAATTGCTAAATTTGGTCAAAATCTGTTCATACTACCCTGGCCTATATGTGACCCTTTTCTTTTCATTATTTGCTACTAATGTTGAGTTTTCTTTCAGTTTTTTCCTTTCTAATCGCTCGAGCAAGTGTTGTGTTCCAATGGTGGAACAATTGGACATGAAGGGTTAATGATATTTGATACAAATTCATACACATTCAGGGTCAATTAACCCTTCCCACTCTGTTTTTGAAATTAAACCTCGAGATTGAGAAAAAGTCGAATTTCGATGAATCTAGATCCTTTAAAAACAGCAGGTCTTGTGAAAATTCATCAGTATTTGGTTAATTATATGGAGTTGGGTAGATCATGATGCAATTTGCTAATGAACGGAGTTTGTTATAACAGAAATAGGTCAGAGAGATGAGGAAAGTGAACATGACTAAGCCATGAAATAAATCAGGAAGCCATTTTGATGACAGTTCCTAAAAATATTTCCAACGACAACGAATTCAAACTGTCTTGTGCTAATTTTTCTATTATTTATTGCCATTCGAATAAATATGGAAGTGGAAAAAATCAAGCAAGATTCGATTTAGAGGTAAAAGAAAAAACATTAAACACTGGCGAAAGAAGAATTCCTAGGAAAATATATGTGAAGACAGGTTGAGGAAGAATTTTTAAACAAGTCACAAGTCAAAGTGTTTTTGGCTAGCTTGAGGTAGGGAGAGGTAGCTCTACAATAAGCCAGTAGTATTGAATTATAGAATGCTTTTTATATTCAATTCATTATTCTTTTCATCTTGACTAAATGAAACTGTAACAAAACAGGAGATTAGGATTATTAATCCCTGGTTACCACCAACAAAAGAGAGAGATGTAACATTCTCTATTTGACTCAGAATCTGGCTGGAAACCAAGTCTCTGAATGAAATTTGAGGTTGTTCAGTAGTGAGGTAGATTAAACATATCTAGGCTATTCAGATTTTCCTTTGGACCCTAGGGTTCAGAGTTATAACATCTTACAATTTAGAGTTAATCTATCTATTTGTACTTTTAATGATATACAATAGGATGAGAAATCAATACCACGTCAGGTGGTACAGGGGTAAATTGCTTTAATTTGGTTGGTTAGAAATATTCAAACCAATCAGAATGTACCACATTAATTCATCATTTCATGTGTGACGTGGGAAATCAAATATTTCGTTTAGTCATGCCAAGACGTCACGCCTCTACTTCAAATTAAGAAACGAGAAGAGTTTGGATTTATTGAACTTCTGATTATTTTTGGGTTATTATTATTTTTTATCACAATATATAATAGACCTAATTAACTTTATTGAAGTGCCTAAAACTTTTAATGTTTAAAAGTAAAGTAAAAATTGGGTATTGTTTCTATGACCTAATACGAATATGTGGACCAAGGATATTTTTTATGAGTAATTGATATAATAAAGAATATATAGAGACTTACGTAGATATTTACGCATAAGGAGACATCGTATGCAAAATGCAACATTGACCACAATGGAGAGGAGAAGTAGTGCCAAGAGGCCAATGACGAGAATGGGCTTTGTCAAATGCAATTCTGGAATAATAATTAAGATAAGATGATAAATAAATACCTCAAAAGTAAGTTACACATGAGAATAGATGAATAAATAAATTTGCTGACAAAATATATATTACATTATGAATTATTAACTATAGAAAAGAAAAACACCATGAAATTATTCTTGGTTATCTCGAGAGATTGATGAGTCGTAATGAGAGAGTCAACTAGATAGAATTATTGAATTAATTACAAAGACACTTGTATTCTTCTCAACATTCCATCATAGTATACAAAAAGAAATGGAAAGGGTTTTCTTATGCTAATTAGTTAAATGTGTGTATTTATGTGATGATACGTATTCGGGGAAGTCGCCTTACTCTGAAGCTCTCTCTCTCTGACCTTATCAGAATCATCATCAGAATTTTTATGACCAAAATAAGAAATAGAGAAACGATAATAAAAAGAGGAAAGCCTGTTAATTTATACGTTTGGGGAATTCTAAAAAGGTCTCATTCAGTAATTTTATCAGATGTCTGTATAGATACGGTCATAGCACACGTGAAAATTCCTCATTCTATATCATATAGCAAGCGTATAACCGATTGAGAGACGTTATATACTATTGTAATGGAATTGTTTTGAGGCCTTCCTGTAGTACATTTCTATAATTTTGATTCATCTTTGAGTTGTGGGGGGGGGTGAGAGAGAGAGAGAGGAGGAGTTGTTAGAAGGAATGTAAATGATTAACACTAAATACCAGTAAATTAATATTTAGTATATGTTTCTATTACAACATCATTTCTGATAAGCTAAAAAAAGTCTTGAGTCATCACTTCTGGAAAAAGATGGGTACTATATTTTGAGATATTAATTGTTCTTTTTTTAATACCGAAAAATAATTTTTGATTTGATCACAGAGAATTATTGATTGGTTAATCTGAGGCATGATATATATCAAGGGGTTTAAATGAAAATGTTTTGGAGAAACCAGGTGTAGTAGTCTAGACCATAATAATAATAATATTTTGACACAGGAAAATAGCTGTGTAACAGGTATTTCGCTCATTTATTTATTCAGACAGATTTTTGATATACAAGCCTGAAAAGGATAATTTTCTCCCATGAGATTAAAATGCTTAATCGTCAGAAGGGCATTTGGCATCACTCAAATAGGGACCCCATTCTCTCTTGAATTCATCACAGGTTAGTTCAAAAATTTATTTATTTAATTTTTTTAAATAGATAAAAAATGTTTGAATTATAAAATAAAAATTGAACTTGATAAATGCTTAATTGTGAAGGAACATGTGATCCAATATAGCGAGATATTAAAATTAAAATTGCACTTATTATATTAGTTACTTTCAAAACCCTGAAGAAGATATGAACATTTCAAAGAGATTCAGAAGGGTTCGAGAAACACAATCAAAGAGAATTTATGCTTCGAGATAACGTGACAAACACGAAAAGAAATGATGCATTTGTTATTTAATTTATCAAATCATTTAAATGCGTTGACAATGAAAATTACCCTTGA
The DNA here is from genome assembly GCA_012064415.1 of Gyrodactylus bullatarudis. Classification (NCBI taxonomy): domain Eukaryota; kingdom Metazoa; phylum Platyhelminthes; class Monogenea; order Gyrodactylidea; family Gyrodactylidae; genus Gyrodactylus; species Gyrodactylus bullatarudis. The sequence continues at coordinate 245,176 of SSNU01000247.1, read as the reverse complement.
AGAATCCGGGTAAGAAGTTGTCCTTGGCAGGTTTCCTTCCAAAGACACTGGTGGGATCGATGAGGTTAAACTTGGAATTCAAAAATGGTCCCTGATTCCCTGGTAACCTGTTAGAGACCTTGCGGGGATCTGGAGTTGTTAGGGGTGATGATTTATCCGAAGAGGATGGCCTGGCGGTTGTCGTAGTGGAGGTTGATGTTGTTGAATAGGGTGACAGGTCAATTTCAATGTCCTTCTTTGTTCCGGCATACGAGCAGGTCCACTTACCGGTGGCTTCCATCATTTGGGTGCTACCACTCCAGATAATTCTACAAAAAAAGGGGTTTTATCTATCTAGGTTAGGTTTATTTCGAGGTTGAAGATGAATTGTTGATGAATTTTTATGGGGGCTGTAACCTCTTTCAAATCCCTCCAGATTTACCAAGGTACACACTGAATTTATTCAATTTTTTATGTTTAATCATCATAATAAAAAAAATAAATAAAAAAATTAAGGGGAGGGAACCCTCTTGTTTTTTTTATGGAAGATGAATTGATGCCCTCCTGATTGACAGGCCCATCAATACTTTTTCTCTTGAAAAAAATATGAAATAACCAAGGTATTTGCGGTGTGAAAAAAGATGAAAAAAATTTAGAAAACAAAGTAGTAGTATAACGGAATCATTAGAATATGAAGAAGAGCAAAATGTTGAAAAATGCATATGTTCGCCCGAAGGAATCCTTTTATTCTACAAAGGCTTGAAGTTTATCCTAGAAAAGTTTGGTCTGTCCTATGACTCGTCAACTAAAGGAGAGGCCATCGGATGTAATGTAACAGCCTGAGTGAATATGCAGAGGAGCTAAATTTAAAACCTAGCATGCATTGTCTAATTAAAAAAAAAGATAAAGGAAGAATACTATTCTCTTGTAATATCTAAAAATATCTAATCAATTGTGAAGATCTGAAGAGAGAACGGCAAAATAAGAAGCGCTTTATTTCAATTTGCATCATCTTATCTTTGCGAGAATCTTGCGCGCGAAAAACGTCTGAATTCAAATCTATTTGGGCACCTGGCTGATTATTTATTTATCAGAGTATGGATTATGAGGAAAATTATTTTCAAAATTCACACTTGCTAAGGATTGACAAATCGTGATGTCGTTACACTATGCCTAATAATTGACTTGTAATGAATAAGTTGGGAAGAAATAAGGAATTACCAGAGTGAATAGGAAAAAATGGATTTGAACAAGTTTATATCAAGGGATAAAAATTTTTTTATAAAAAAGTATGCATAGTATTTTTTTCGATTTACTTCTCAGGACCCCCATTAGACAAAGAAAACAAAAATAGTCGTTGAGATGTTTGGAAACACTTCATTATCATGCAAAAGTCTGCTTTCCATTTCCAAAGCATTTTTAATAAATAAATTGATGATTCTTTCAAAAATGGAATAGTGATTATTGGTTTCTTTGTCTATTGGTGACGCTGAAAAATAAATTTTGATCCTTCTCACACCTTGAAACTCAAATTTTAAGAAGCCTATTGAAAATTGTTTTCGATTTTTTTCTCAGATCGGAGTGCCCTTTTGAATTGGTTTCCAAAAAAAGAAAGCCAGTTCAATGTAATAAAAGTAGTAGAAAATTAGGCCTGAGGACGGACGCCGGACTGAACGACACCGACAGAAATATCATCTCCTATATTAGCAAGATTTTCATCCTTTAAATCTAACAAATATTTGACACTGGATAATTCACAGTCTTGATTTTTCCCCTCCCAGACCTGTATTGGAGATTTGACCTGGGGAGGTATTTTTTACCCCTGAGTCATTCATTAGATGATTTTTAATTGAATTAAGTGAAAAAAAGACATTTGAGTATGTGTATAGAATTTTATAATGGGATATCTAATGCTTATTGATTCTGAGGAGGGGATTGGGTGGGGGGGGAGTAAAGATAACTTTATAATTAGTGATAGTTTTTGAGGGGATAGAATTATATGTATCATGTGATACTTGGATTTTAGTCTTTCTCGCATTCCGGAAGAGTAAAGATTAATCTCCAAAAATAAAGAGAGCTAGCTGTTGATATGAAGAATGAGAAACTACCATCAATGACAGAAAAAAACTCAATATTTCTCTCCGGATAGTTGGGAATACAAATTAATTTTCGAAAAAAATTTAATCTAGCCAAGATTAGGTTATTAGTATTTGAATTTGGAAAATGTCCGACCGTAAAAGTTATTCACAGTGGTGTAAAATATTTTTATTACATAAATAATTGCAATAACAGATACAAATAGAAGGCAAGACTTTTTGTAGAAAAATATTCCGCTCTAATGAAGTTAATGTGTTAAAATATTACAAAGTTTATCTACATTTATTTTATTCTATGTGCCTAGGCAGTATATCCCACAGCCTAAGATGTATACTTGGATTATTTTGTGGAAATAATTGGACTCACTGGTAGGCATTATCTTTGACCTCTTTCCTACAACTAATCTGATTCAATAGGGGGTTATCATTGCAGTTTTCTTCAGTGCAGACTCTAAGACATTCCTCGAAGCATCTTGAGCCGGGCGTTGTCCCATTGGCCAGAGGACAAGTTGTAGAAATGGGCGACCTCTTGGAATTCTTGTCAACTGAACAGATTATCTGAAACTTTTTCATATCCACCAAAACCTGTAGGGATATAGAGGGGGGTTGGAGTTTCTCCAAGTTTTTCTGATCTTTGATCTCTTCACTCTCGTCTACGAGGTCAGGTAGGTTCCCAAAACTATTGAGCATATCGTCCAGATTCGACTGCCCATTGGCTAGAGACCAACCTAGCAGGATTACCACAATTCCAATGCGGAGAACTAAACAAAATATGATTTAGAGAAATTGGCAATTTTTCAAATTGAGATTGATGATAAGAAGGAAACTGGCAGGCAGGAGGTAGTTCTCTCAAATCTATCATAGTTTTTCTCGAACAGTTTGATGGATTCTCGAGTTATTTCCTCGCTACCTTTGATGTTAATTGAATTAGAGAGTTGCATTAATTGATGGCCAATTAATTTTCACTGGAAGCTAAAGGCTAATTCTCGATTTGTAATTGTATTCACAAATTCCTTATCAAAAGTTGGGATATTTTTTATCTAATAGACATGTAAAATGACAAGTGTCCCAATTTGTTTCAGCATGTTTCTCTTTTACTTTTGCATTAGTCATTGATATGAGAATTTTACTTGATACGACTCTTTTTAAATAAATCTCATGGATATCAACATATCTAGATAGCCCTTTTGTCTTTTATCAACTGATGAAATGAATATGATAATAAACATAGATACACATCAAAAGCAATTTTACAGTTTAGTTTTTATAGTGAAGTGCAAACGGAGAGTGTCTGTAATTCTGTAAGAAGGAGTAAGGAATTGGCCTTTATTTCCCATCCATCCTCCCTCCCCTTGTTTCATAGAGGTGATGAACAAGTGTTGTTCGCATGTTGCTCTGATGCCTATGATTCATATACACACAGAGTATGAAATTAGTACATAATGATTCAGATAACAGAAACTGTACTGTTCCCATTTGCTTCTTATTCAAAAATAAATCTGATACAAGGCTTTAGTTGTTGTTATTTTTTTATATTTATTCTAGCAACTCCTCCCCTGTCTCACTCCCTGTAATCTTTCTCTTCACAGGCACGCGTATTCAACTCGTTATTCAAGTCTATACATTTCTTTAGGAAATGCTTTTGATACATAATATAAATCAAATTGATTTAAATGCCTTTCCTATCTGTGTAAGGTATTGCATTCCTCCATAGAGGTTATGAATGAGTAAGGCTTTATTCCTTATCAAATGATATTTTATTGTTGCTACACATTCCTGGGGCTTTCCAGTCTCACGAAGGTAGCTCATTGATTCAAGTGTATTTTGATAGGTATAAAAAATAATTAAAAACTTTGTCAAGTACTATAGAGGGGATTAAGATGAGGTTAATTTAGAAAAATTCACGCCAAAGCTTCTCTTCTTGACACTAAATAGGAGAGATAATTATAATATTCTAAAGTGTAAATCAAGTTGTGGAAGAAACAAGACGTAAGGAAACAATTATCTCATAACAAGGGAAATTCCAAGTGTATTTCTTGAAAATAGATAAGCCTGCAGAGAGTAGATATGGTATTCTTGAAACTGGGAGAGGGAAAACAAATTGGGATAGTTATTATTATTTCAGTGGAATAAATCTCTCTACAATTTTATGTAATCTGCCTACATGACGGCAGCTAATAATCCGAATGATGGATGAACAGACTTGTCATTATTACTAGCTAGTAGTATTAGAAGAGACTCAGGATACAAATAGTTCTTTCAATGAATTTTACTTATACATTGTACATACATGAATTAATGATAAAAGTTTGAATAATAGTATCTACAATATAATTACTGAATAAAATTAAATACTAATTAAAAAAAAACTAAAATGTTAATTCTGATAATTTTGAATGAAATATTTAAATTGAGAATTCGTAATAGTACTATTAATGAATAAGATTGAAAAAATAATCCCAAGTTAAAATATTTATAAAATTTTGAATGAAAACATCATTTTTTTCTTTTACGGAATGGTGAGTCTAGATTGAGACATACCTATTTTTAAAATGGATTTTTGACTGTCATTGAATAACTCGAAAACAAATGTCAATGCACCAAAAAGTTGTATCTAATTAAATTTAGCGTCTAATAAAGATTGAAAACAAAAAAGTCAGGGCATCGATAAGGTTGTAGGTCTGGTTAAGATTTATTTGGTTTTTCCACTGTGTAATGAATATTCTTTTGAACTTTTGAAAAATATAAGAGATTATCGAATTTTTTTTCGAACAAAAAAAAAACGTAAATTTGACCGTAGAAGAGAAAATGAATGAGCCTTCATATTTTTTTCTGGAACAAAAGGGGCTTGTTTCTTCTTATACGAATATAATTTACTCGTCAATTGTTAATAATCCATAAAAGACTAAGTGGAGAGAGACTAAGAGAGGAATGGCCATTTTAATACTTTGGAGAGGGTGGCACACACACAGACACACACAACTCATGACTCACATTTGACTTTTTTCTGTGTTGTCGTAGGGAAATTTCCAAAATATTTAAATGACATAGCACGGTTGTTATGAACTTATTTTATGGGCCCCCTCCCTCTTATTTTAGACAAAAATTTATTCGGCATTGAATGCAAGAATTTAAAAAATTTTATAGAAAATAGCTTCCGAATCTAATTATTATTATTAATGAATGCACCTCAGAGATTTTTCTCAGGGTAAAAATACATGAAAGGATATGAAGAAAAACTCACACGTAAACATAGAATCCATGAGCATTTCGATATTTTTGAAAGGTGCCGACTATACCAAACAGGACATATCCAAAAGTAAAATAGGTGAAATTTATGGATAGATACGACGTCAGAGAGAGAGACACACACACCGATATTGGGTAAATTTTTATTGTAAAATCATGCTTACAAATGATGTTTCTTTAAATGAATTAGGTATTCTTCTATTTCATTGGCCGAGAGCAAAACAACCAATGAGAGTGGTTTTTGACTCATGACAAGAAAGAATTCGTGTTTGGATACCTACAAGATAATAATTACAAGCAAAATATTTGATTTTAAAGTAAAAATTATAATTCTTCTATAGTTAATCTACTATTAAGCAAATTTTCTCATAATTCATAACACTAAATTATATTAGATTTGTTTATGAATAAAATAAAAATCACAAATAAACTTTCATCGCCTTCCCCCCTAGGTGAATGTTTCATATATTATTATTTAGTCTTGATATAATTATGATTACCTGTTAGTAGTAACAAATAGTCCATGTCTAAGATCACTTTGTTTTGTAATTACACCTCTAATTAAAAATCAATAAAGAATTCTATCAGTGAAGTGATTGTATGTGTCTTTGCAAGCATTGAGCTCATTTTTGATGATAGAGGGGCTTGTTTTCTTCTTTCTCTGATAATATCCATACATCTTTCCAAAGGTCTTGCTTCATGTCTATCTCAATTCTGAACTGAACTTTAGATTTTCAATGCCAGAAAGAAAACTAAGCTATCCACGAGTACAAAGCTAATGGATAGAGCTTAGAGGGTTTAAAAGCTTATGACCTGATGGAATCTTTAATGAAATATTAGCAAAATTCTATTAGATGCCAGATATTAAAATACTGAAATGATCAAGTATCCTCTTCAGCGGTACTTTATCTAAAAAGATCAGGATCATAATCACTCATTGACTCAGAAAAGAAGGTAGCTGAGAATGAAATGCACTCAAACAGTCTCAGAATTAATAATCAGATTATTTATTTGGTCATAGATAGACAACAACTGATCCATCGGGACTGAATAGTTCTTGAAGGGAGGTAGCAAAATCTGTACTGAAATTGTATTCCATCATGTGAAACTGTTGGGAAGTGTCTAGTTCATCCGGGACGATGAGTTTCCTTGAGTACTTACCAATGGCAAGATCCAGGATGTCGTACTGAGCACAATCCGATAAGGAGTCTTGGTCGAATGCCTGTATTTTTAATTTATCACCAGCGAGTAGAGTTATCGTGAAAAAGTCACCTTCTTCGCCAAGCTAAAAAATAGAAAAAATCTTTTGTATTGTTAACCCTTTCGGTGCCGAGACTATTTCACAATTTTTATAAAAACCAAAATTTAACTATGAAGATACCAAGTTATTTGACCAAAAATATTACTAATGCAAGTTCACCTTGTGGGCTTCAATTTAAACCTTAATTAATCCAGAAACCTATCAGACTGGTAGAGTTATGAAGGTTCAAAAAAATTGGAAAATGTACGTATATGTCCATCGGCACCGAAAGGGTTAAAAGAGAAAACTGTCTCGTAAATCTATCTAAAGTGAAGATGGCGATTTTTGAAATTTGGTGAAAAAAAATTAATTTTAAGCAAATATTTTTCAGGCAGTAAAAATTATCTATAGAAATCAAGATTCTACCATCATTATTTGATGGAACAAAGCGAATTTATTAAAAAATAAAAATTATGAGCCTATGGATTTCTAAAAATCTGAAGCAATTAGATGCTGACCAAAATTAGACAAAAGATACTAAAATTTGGGTAAATTTTCTACGTGATAATTGAACGATACAAATGGTTCCATTTTCCACTGTATTTGGCCATAATTGAATTCTCTGTATAAAGATGATCACAAGTATTTGCATTTATTTGTTTCAAACCTTCAGAGTCAATATAAGTTTTTAGCTCCAAATTTGAAAAATTGGGAAATTTGGGAATTTTCGTAATTTAAAAAAGGGCAAATATGGATTATTTTATTCCGAAAATTTGCATTCTAATTCTATTCTCATTGCATTATGGGACCATGAAAAATAATTTACGTCCCTGACTACCCGGAGAAAAATATTGACTTCTTGAATAAATTCTATAGCTCAAATGATTCCTGTTCAAGATTTATTTATCAACATACATTAACGAGGGTCTCTTCAAAGGCCATACTCTCACAGGCATCAGTGAGCTTCTCTTCACAACTAGAATTGAGGGAGAAAGATATCAGGGCCAATCCGGTCAGTTGGGATATCTCAAGGACTTGCATATCGAATTCTTCAACCCTCTTGTTGACATCTAAGAGCCAATTGCAGAATATTCCTCGGACATTATTCAAGCTGGTTAAATAGCTTATTGGCTGACAAACAGAGATCATTGGCAAATAGTAGTTGTCGTAGATGACACTTGTTCTCTCAGGGGATCGAGCATGTTGTTGTTGAGAGCAGGCATGATTGAAATAGTTTCCGTTCAAGACCAAGTCAGAGTTTTGATGGCTAGTCAGAACAGTCAGGTGGTCCCTGAAGTCATTGAAAAGACAATTTTTTCCTTGTCTATACTCCAGAAGACACTTGGGACATAAGTTGAACTTGATTCCCAAGCATTCGGGACAAAATTTGTAGAGAAGGAAACCAAAGTGTTCAGAAAAAACTGAAGACTTGGAATGGGATATTGTGGAATGATCATTCTTTGAAAATTGATCTTGGGGATATAGAAATTGAGAAGACTCTGGGAAGATTATTCGTTTCAATGAGAGTATTGAAATGGTCTTGTCTCGCTTGGAAATAATCACTCGTATGCAATTGTTGGATGGAGAAATATTGATAGAGATGAACTTCATGAGGTTGATTGATTCTGAGAGATAGATTTCAATAGGTTCTGTAATTATTAAACGCCCCTGATGCATGGAATCCGGTATTATGCCCATGTACAAATTCAATTCAGCCAGAGTTTTATTCTAAAATGGAAAGTTATTATTAGGGCCACAAATTTACATATTTTATATGTTTTTGAAATAAAGATCCCATAGATAAAAGATATACACCATCAATTAACTTGTTTATCAATCTTCCCGAAAAAAGTTGAACCAAATGTTATTTTATTAGAATTGACTAAATTCACCTTATTTATTGAAAAAATCCTAAAATTAAACAAGATAGGAAAAATGTATTGAAAAGTGTGGAAAAAAGTTTTCAGATGATTTATGTATTCATATTTAATGTTTGAATTCATTAAATAGACTCGGACCTGAAAGCGTTATCTCCAAATTATATAAAAATGTATTTATATAATACCCAAATTATGTTTGAAATGTGTCAAAATTTATAAAAAACATTTCTTACATGAAAATACATATTTTCAAAATTTTAAATACATATTTTAGGAAGTTTTTCGTACATATTTTTGTGGCCCTAGTTATTATAATAAAAATAAGAGAGAAAGTATCATATGTTTACTTGTCAGTAATTACCATTTACCATTTTATGTTTTTAATCAAAATATCGAATTTTATTAAAGGCTTTCAAAATGATGAAATTTCCAACTTTTTGATCAAGTTCAAAGATTCAGTTACTGAATTTCAGTATAATACGAGAGAAAAATTATTATTGAACTTACATAAACCAATAGAACAAACTGAGATGGATCGTTTTTGGATTGAAAAAACTTTACTCCTGTCGAGTAAATGAAATTATAAGGATCAAGTGACAATTTCAAGTCAAAGCTATAGTACTTGAGTAGCTTTTGATTCTTTTGAGTGGGTTTGGACCAGAATATGAGCAAGAGTTTCTGACTAAATGACAATGAAAGAAGGAATTCAGAATCTAAAGTGAAGCCTAAAAAGATATCTTTCTCGTGTCCTGGAGGGATCAGCTGATTCAAATAGAGTTCTGTTGTCTTCTTTACCTTGAATTCACAAGGCCTACCATGATATTCTGATTCATTGCAGACATTAATTAGAGATTGCTATTGAGAGAAATAAACATTATTGAGAAGGTTATAGTTATACTTCAAATAGATATTTGAAAAGAAGGTTTAAACTATGATGAATTTATTAAAAATCTATGCAACGTCCTCTACGTTCCCAGTCTCCGTATCTTGTTGGCTCAGGACCACTTGGACCATCAATTTCTTCTTTACTCCCCTTTTTCACATCATTTTTCTTTTCTTTAATAGCTTTATCTTGATTATTTTTTGTTTCTGATTTTTTTGAATCATTAGAGAGGGTTGAGAGAGGCGGGAAACGTTGAGAAAGAACTAGACTAACAGAATTCAACTTGAAAGTGCGCGTTAAAAACATTTTTAATGAATGAAATAGTGTATTTTGTTTGTATTTACCGCATGTATGTTTTAGCCAAGATACAAGATAACGTGGTTATTAAACCCCACAAATTCACCTATTCCCTTGAGAATAATCTCGAATTTGAGCTAAACTCAAAGTTTACCAACAAGATTGTTAAAAATGTTGGCTTATGCATTTGCTTTTGGGACTTGGTTGATACAGGAAAATGTTTTATAACCAACGGAGATGCCTCAATCAGTGTTACTGTCCTTTTTAGGATGATTGTATTTCGTCCCTTTATTGACGAGATTCTTGTCGGCTCGGTGAAATTTTGTGACAAGGCCGGAGTTCATGTTACTCTTAATTTCTTTGATGATATAATCATACCACCAGAAAAGCTCAGACATCCTTCTAGATAGTAAGTAATTCCTTAATCAAAATTATCTTTCTAGTGATCCCAATTTGGAGACCTGGATTTGGGAGTATTCATTTGAAGATGAAAATGCTGACTTGAAAATTGAGAAAAATGATGCGATTCGCTTCAAAGTTGTCAACGAAATCTGGAATGATCCTAACCCGAATGATGAGGAAAATAAGAAAGGAATAGCTCCTTACATTATTATAGTACGTATTGTATTTTTAATTTCTGAATATAAAATGTTTTTTGAATTTTCTTCTTCTGAAGTATGAAAAGATTTTAGCGTTTATAATATTTACAAAAGTTATTGATATCTGTTTTATTAATTATTATTATTTTAATTATGTAGGGATCAATTGTTGCAGACGGACTTGGCCTTACCTGCTGGTGGAGCTGATATATTTTTTTTATTTGCATTATAAATGTATTCTTGATTATTAAGAAATAAGTATACAATTATTTATATTCTGCCTTATAATATTTCGAGTAGCAGGATCTGCGAGAGGACAATTTGTAAGCTCGATAACTCTTAAGTTCTTATGTTTGATCAAATTGACAAATCCATGACTGGTTATTCCCTTGCAGCCTAAATAGAAAAACTTTAACTTGGAAATTTTGTCTACTAGGCAGTGAATCTTACCAGCTAAACTCAGATATATCAGGTCTGATACACCGAGTATATGTATAATTCCTGAATCGGTTATGAGGCAGCACCATCTAAGTGTTAAATTCCAAAGAGATTTCATGCACGATAAATGCCTAATTCCATTGTCGGTTATCATAATACACCTAAGAAATTTTTTTGTTTAAATTATCAGAAATTTTGAAAATTGTCTCATTAAAGGTAAACCTAAACAGCATAATCATCAATGAAGCTCTTGACACACAATTTCCTTACCTCTAAAATTTTGAAAGGAGTCAAAGAAGGATATCCTTTGAAGTTAGAAGTGAGTTGCAAGTATTACTATTGTCCTAGGTTACCGAAGGAAAATTTATCGATGTTGATTATAATAAGGAGAAAGTTCAAAACCTCTTGCCCAAATTGGAAATGAATGCTTTGACAACTACAATAGCCGAGTCTATAAAAGAGCTAAAAGACTTGCTCCCGGAACAAGCACCAGAAGAAAATAGTCCTGAATATGAGGATTACCTCAAGAAGGTTCATAGAGCTCTTTTTGAATACGAAATTATAGAGGGAAACTTGGTATGCCCTGAAACAGGAAGAAAATTTCCCATACACAAGAGTATTCCAAATATGCTATTGAACGAGGATGAACAAAAATAACTTGATAATTACAATAAAATTATCTTCTCAAGCATACTTTAAAGTAGTTATCGAAATTATAAATAATATTTTGGAAATATTTCAGGAAAACATTCCAAATAGGAAATGTAATGGGTTATCAAGAGTTACAATCAATAGGAGATTCACTTACTTGTCAAGTTTTAATGTTCGTAGACGTGTCAGATCACAAGCAACACACTCGAGACCTCCGTCGGTCAATTTGAGACACCAGGACAGATCCAAATGCTCGAGCATCTTAAAGTTTTCGCAGATTATATCAAGTCCATCGTCTGTTAGTTTTGAGCAACCGTATAGGCTCAAATGTGTCAGATTGTTGAGCATCTGGGCGAGATTTATGAAGCCCTGATTTGTCACCTCTAAGCATTGCACGAATCTGAGTATTTTCAAATTCTCTGTTTGCTCTTTACTGAAATAGGTGACCGCTCGATTTGATATATGGTATGCTTGAATGTTTAACTCAGTTAGATTTGGTAACAGCTGACAGATTGCAGCAAAACTTTCGTCTGCAATATTGATGCAATCGTAGATGGTCAAATGGGTTATTGTCGGCTGTAGAATGTTCCAGAGGCAGATTTCTGAGATATCATTACAATGCCGTAGGTCCAACCTCTTCAGGGGGACAAACAGGCGTAGAATTTGTTCAATACTCATGTCCAACATTGATGAATCGTAGATGGACAGAGAATCGTAAAAGGTGTAAGTTCCTTTTAAGAGGGATACAGACTCCTCAGTCTTACTACTACACGCCTCATCATGGCCAGAATTTGGAGAGGGAGGATCCTTTGAGTTGGGAATGATGGTTTTGATGCTAATACTCGAACGACAGCTGTTGGCCTCTTCTTGTATGGATGCTTTCATTGTGGTTGATGGCGTCAAAATCTTACCGCAGCTTCCGAGACTTGAGCCGATTCCAGAACTTGAACTTCTTGTACTGTTGAGGGAGTTTTCCGAGATATTCGAGTCTGTTGAGTCTCGACTGACTGAGGGAGGAATTTGCTTAGTCATTTCACTGGGTAGATCCTGGAAATCTTTGCATAACTGAATGCTATTCAAAATCAATGAGACATCTTTTTCCAAGACATTTTTCAAGCGTAACTCGCTAATATTGCGGAATATGCCCATACGAATAATCTTACTCAGTCCCATTTCAATGTCATCTTGGCCTGGGTTACCTTTAATTGTGGAAAGGAATCGATGTCTCTCCTTAAAGTCTAACAGGAGACACACTCTTTCATAGAAGCGCTTCTCCATTAAAAATTCCATCCATTTCTTGCAGACAAGGCAGCAATTGATGAGATCGCTGCCGTTCAATTCTTGAAATATTCTGTCCATAATTGAATCTTGAAGGAGAATATTTTTGAGGTTAACTTGTTTCCTATGTAGATGACGTCGCATGTAATCACGAAAACGACTAGAAAACATTCCAATTCTAAAACCGTTTGACATGCCAAAATCAACACGCATTCCCTGGCTGAATAGACGTTGTTTTATTGCATTGACAGTTGTACCTCTGGGGGACATTATCGGAGAGTTACATGCTGACGAGACACCTGTTCGTTGCTTTGGCGAATTCAACTCGGTCACCTTTTGAGCTAGCGAGTAAACTCGATGTGACAGAGTCGGTGAAAATGGTGGCATCTGAATTGGCGATGGTCTGGATTGATTCTAAAAAGTAATTATTAAAAATTTACATTTAAAAAAATCTGAATAAAACCTCATAGTTTGATAGAGTGATAGAAATTTGAAGATTTTTTTTGTAATCAATTATTCTGTATTAGTCTTTAATGGACACTAATAGACGAAATTATTTTAATCAATTTTATCACATTTCCATTCTGATATCTGATCACATTTCAAATTGAAGCTGGCTCAAATATATGATACCTCCAAAACCAGTATTTTGTGTAAAATTTTTGCCAGACACGCTGTAGAATGCTCAAGAATGAGTACTTGCTTTAAATCAGAATTATTTTCAAGTGTCGATACACATGCAAATTTCCTCTATCCAACGATATTTTCGAGCATGAACTTTTAAGTTGTTATGAAGATGCATGGAAATTTATGTCTCATTTTTACTTTTAAATCTATTTTTTTTATTTAATGTTTTATTGAAAAGAATATTTTCATTTTTTGAATAAGAAAAAAAATTCATTAAACAGAGGGGGAGAGAGAGAGAGAGGAATAGCGATTCGCAAGCAATTAAAATACTCTTTGAATAATTTTTCCTCCTGTGCAATACAAAGTGTACGGAATATTCCTCTTCCCTCCAAAGAAAAGATTGTCTAGCTTTTTCTAATGGAAATTTAATACAATTTCCTATGTTGTATTTCATTGCAATGAAAGGATTACATATTCGATTAATTCATACCCACTCACTATAAAAACAGACACTCTCTAATACAGATCTTTCAATAGGATTTCCAGTGTAGTCGAATTGATGGTCCTATCAAAAACATTTCATTGTGATAATCGGTTTTCTTATCTATAAGATTAAGACTAATTTAACATCGAATCTTTTTTACCTTAGAATGTTTTTTTTACAGACCAGAAGAAGGCACTTGACAATCTCAGTACTGAAAAGTCTGGTAAAGAGGTTTTGGAAAATTATCAATCTACGTTTACTGATATATTTTTTCCTGAAGATTTCAGTGATTATTTTAACGGATGTCTATTAGAAATAGATTTTGCAAATTATCGATTCTAGTTTGAGTCATAATTTGAATCGTCTCTTAAGGAGAGAATTCGAATGATGTGTAGAACAAATGGAGAAAAACCTTGTTTATGTACTGGCTACAATGGAAACAATGATTTTGAATTTGAATTTCATTTCAGCCCTTTCTCTCAAGATAGAAGCTGAAATATTTATCCCCTAACCATATTCAATATGCAGTATAAGTTAAACTATCATCTGCCGATATTTTCTCGATATTATTAAAGGGGTTCGATATCTAATCGATAAATTTATCGAGAAATATTCATTCTAAACTACATTTTCACCCAAAGGATTATATTAGAATTGAAAAATCTTTATTACTCACTTTTTCTGACTTGTATCGTGAAGACGACCTGAGGGTTTCCACATAGGGGTTGTAAAACTTTTCTTCATCTGACTCGGTCTGACTGCAATCGTTGTTTGAAGAGTAGCCATGCGGATTGGTAGTGATCTTCTTGGACCGTGGCATGACCGGGGAAGAGGAAGTCGACGAGGTGCCATAGCGATTGACAAATGAGTATTGTTGATTACCACCGCTAGAACTGTGATTCCCGTTGGATGGGGAGTTTTGTCGGGATGCCGATTCCTTGCCATTCTCGCGTATGTTGTTATTCAATAGGCTACCGTTCAGGTAGACATCAAAGAGTTTATCCACAAAGTTATCAGTATTCCTGTTACCAGTGGCACTATCAGCGTCAGCTTTCTTGTCTGATGTATTCTTTTGTGAGTTGGAGAATCGAAAGTTTTTCAAGTTATTCGATATGTCCACACAGACCTTGGCGAATGACGTCATTTTCGTTTGGTATGGAATATCTATGAAATTTAAAAAATATTAGTGTTGCGTTAAGCCTAAGTCGCTGTCGCTAGAAAATAGAATTGAGAAACTAAAAAGAGTCTAGTTATATACATAGTTTTGATATCGAAAATTTCATTAGAGCCTAAACACTGTTTAGTAAGCGATATCATATAATTTGTATTTTATAATTTACGAATATGAAAAAACTCAAAGAGATGTCTGGACTTTGCTGGGAAAATACTTCTAAAGGAGAATAATCTGTGACCCCTTGATCGATATATTTTAAAAATTTAATAATTCTACCCTTTGGAGATCTCTATAATGTTTTGATATAATATAAAGTAATAAAGAGGAATACTATATGAAATGGAAACAGGCACTACCTCTGAGAGAGTAAAAAAACCCAAGATCAACAATTTGTGTACGTGTTACCGTATTATTATTATTTTGTATATGAAATGCGATACACAAACATTGAGGGTGAGAATTAACAGCAGGACTTTGGTGTGTTCTCTTTCATTCTCTAATTTCTTTCTACTACTGTTCTTCTATTGATAATTGATGATGATGAAAGAGAAGCAATAGAATAATATGCTTGTGGGGATAATTTGGAGAAATATGGAATTTTCAAATTATGTATTTTTATAATTGGTAAGGGGGCACCTCTTTTGATCCGGAATACAATTAAAACCACTGTAGTTCTTTTAGGAGAACAGAAATGAAAGAGAAAAGTGGAAGTATGCTTCACAACGTTGAAGACTGGGTTTTGAATCTTGGCCATGGTGCACTAATGAGTCCTAATAAGGACGAATAGTTTAGTTAAATACACAATATAACCTATGACAACACTTTGCTACAAGTTCATTTTTACTTTACTTAATAAACCTTATAGCCTGACAGGTAATATAGTCTGGCATTGTCTGCCTAATCAGAAAATATTCAAGAAGATGACCGGTCAACATTATAGTTGTGTCAGCCAATGGCCTTTCGACGTTGATTATCTTCACATGTCTTCACCTTCAGTGGTACGATAAACTCATCAATAAGACAAGAAGGCCAACATTAGACGATACATTTGAATTTGGTCAATGAAACCTTAATTTAGTTCTCATTTTGAAGAATGTAAAGTGTACCTTCTACAGTTAGACGAGAGCAAATCTTTTGTTCTTTTTATCCTGTAGCAAGAGAGAGACTCCTTAATTTGAGAGGCATCTGATATTTTTTATTGAAGGATAATTAATAATTTCCTTCCTTTGCCAGACAGACTTTTAAGATTGCTGCTATGAATTTGTATTTGCTTCTTCTAGTTTAATATTTTTACATTCGATTTCGATTCGTACATCATTTGTATTTGAATAGATGAACCAGATTTGTATGCAGAGAGTTTACAATTACACACTGAAATAATATATAACTACATTCGCCCTTTCTTATTTGTATATTTGAATAACAAACTGTGAAAAGGGAGGTGGGGAATTCAGATAAAATTTAGATTAGTCTATCAATCCACTTTTATATATGTAGGAAAAAAGACTGAAAAGAGGTTTCATACAGGCCCGATAAAATCATCACTACAATCAATGAAGAGTCTCTCCGTAGACTACTACTGGATTGTATAGATTGTGTATAAGAAAGACAGAGTTTACTAACTGTTTTATCGTACAGGTCTCAAACTTTTATATTCTACTATATTCTCTAATCTGATTGGAAAAAAACTGACAAAGAATAGAACTTGGCGGAAAACTCAAATTCATTCCAGAGGTTAGTTTCAGATTTGAATTTTATTCAACCAACTAAGCTTGCTAAAGAAACAAAACAACCCAGGCTGTTGAAGCCTATCAATTTAATAACCAGCCATTGGGTTAGAATTATCTGGAACTGGGACTGAGCTCTACTATGAGATTGATTTCTATTATTTTATTCACTTTTTACAGCATTGAAAAAGAAAGAATAAAGAATGATTGTTGAAGTAAGTAAACGTTTGAATTCAATTGACTTTTTTTACCTTAGGAACTGCATATTCCAACTCTTTGTAGAATTATTATTCCAAACAAATAAATGGACAATGAGTGAAGTTGCTTGAACAGAAAGGTTTAGTTTTACTAAGAAAGGTCAGAGTGCTGCAAGTCTGTCCCAGAGAATGTAATTCTTCATAACTCACATTCAATCTTTTCTCTATTATACCGCTGCTTGAGTTTTTACAGTTATTTTAACGCAACTATTTTTAGTTTAGGAGTTATCGATAAGAAATTGGATCATTTTTTAACCAATAATCGGCTATATTTGAAGCTTTTTCTGAGATAAAGTATGGGTGAATTCTACGGGAGGATTAAGGTTTTGGAAAGAAACTTTCTGAGGCTTAGATGAATAATAATGAGTTATTTATCAAGTGGCAAGTGCAAATTTTTGTGAACTTCAATTACACACAAAGACTTTGTAAAAATACTTTTCTAAAATTGGATAATTTCTAGGAATAGATGCAAACATAAAAACTCCCTATGTACCCACAAAAATAAGTATTAGTAGTAAAAATGTATTGAAATTGCTCAAAACACTTGTAATTTTCAATGCCCTGAAGAATGCTGATTCTATCTGGTCTCACAAATAAAAACGAGGCTAGCAAACAGGCCTAAGATGGTAGTCGAGAGAAAGTCTCTCCACCACTATCAGCATAAATAATTTAGAGTGTATAGAGAAGACCCTTTTATAAAGGACAGATGAAAAACACACCGCAAGAGTAAGTATGAGTTCAACCTATTTCATTGTGAAAGGAATACTTCCCTGAAAAGTATCATTGAGTATTTTGTCAGAATTATTAGATTCTCATCTTCAAATCACCTAGGTTTACATATTAGGGGTAGATCATGAAAATCAAAAAATTAGAATATTGCGAAGCTTGGACCATCATTAGAGAGATAATTTCATGCTGAATCCGAAGAAGAAACCTGTGAATAATGTCTTCAAGTAGCCTGCAATTTTTGCTAAAATCACACATTTTAATGTTACTACTTAAGAGCAGAATAATTTAAATAATTAACATCTAAATCTAAAAACACTGTAATTTCTACATGTTGCTTATTCACAAAAAACCAGTGTGTAGGTGGTGTCAATACCATGGGAGTGTTGAGTAATAAGAAACGAACGGGGGTTCTGGCCAAGTGGTTAGAAGCGTTGCCTCACAAAGTTGAAGATCTGGGTTAGAATCCTGGCTATGGTGTACTGACGAGTCCTAACAAGGACGAAACGCGTCTACATCTGCCACCGTGAGTTGAATATTATTTGACTCTCTTATGGTATTGACACTTGCCGAATTTCTGACATCTATGCGTGATAAGACAATCTCCATCAAGTTAGATTCACATGGATATAGTAATAACCAGTGACCACACTTTGCTAGTAGGTTAATTGTCTAATTAACACCCTTATAACTGGTGTCTCAAATAATTTTTTTCTAAAAACTTTAAATCGAAAGCTTTGGATAATTTTTTATAAACCTAATTGACATGAAGATGAGAGTTTACTATTATTACAAACAACTCAATATTTCTCTCCAAATTCACAGAAAAAAATAATTTTTTGAATTCGTAAACGCTAATTCGTAAGAGCTAATAGGATGTGGATATTCGAAAAAATTTCGAAAAAAATTCAATCTGACCAAAATGAGGCCAATTTTTGGATTTCGAAAATCATCGAAATAGATAAAAAATTTTGAGCTAAAAAGATGATATGGTGGAAATTTGGTGTATTTTCGAAATCCAAAAATTGGCCTCATTTTGGTCAGATTGAATTTTTTTCGAATATCCAAATCTTATCCAAAAATTCAATTTTCTTCTGTGAATTTGGAGAGAAATATTGATTTTTTTGTAAAAATAGTAAGCTCTCATCTTCGTGTCAATTAGGTTTATTATTAACAAGAAAAAGAGCCTATAAATATTTCGCTAATTCCGAAAATCTAACAATGGATCTCATGCATGTTGGGCGAGCACTCAACTTTTTAGTCCAACTGTCCATAGAAATCTGACTACTTAGTCTATCAATAAGTTTGTTCAAATAAATTTTACAGTATTATTCCCAGGTTTTTTCTTCTTCTTTGACTTTTACTTTACTGTATACCAAAATGAATATTTTTAAATATAAGAGAAGCTGAGAACTCAAGCTAATTCTTGTTTTTTTTGATACCACCCCTATTACATATCAAGTCGGTGTGTAATAGACTAATTGCCTGAAAGGAGAAATTCTGTGAAATAAATAAGCCTGACTATTCACTTGACTTTGTGAAACTCTCATTAGAAACAGCAAAAAAATGAAATTAGTTATAGGAAATAAAGATTTTTTCGATAACTCTCTATAGCAGTAATAACAATACAGTAGAATATTTATCATTGGAAATATATTATTATTTTCTTGTTAAATTATCGATCCAAAGGTGTATCAAGTGAACACAGAAATTTTTTGTTTTTTTTGCCACAGAAAAATTTGATTTTTTTTACACACACAAGGCATGTATCTTCTATGCTGTGATATGGTTTTGTTTTTTTTCCATGACTAAAAATGGAAATAACTAAAGTGTACATTTAGAGAGAGAGATGAAAGTATACAAAATCTATTATAATTCCCCAATAATACAGCTATAATTCCATCAGGGACGATCTGACTTGATGCTATCAAAATAATAAATAGACAAGGAATTAACTTCTTTCACTCTTTAATATTTTTGATGAAGTTCGACAGTATTAGACACATTATTAGAGACCGAATAAATCGAGTAGGTTGGTAAAGGATAATGGCTTCATTCAATTATAATTATAGTTGATGACAATAATCAATATCCAATGATAGATATCCATTATTGTTAGAGTCGTAAACATCAGTATGTAGTTCTGGATAATACCCTTTTTCCCTGGGGAATATTATTTACTCTCTCCAGCTGCTAAACGTACATAATGCAGAGTTGTAAATGATGCTACAAGAGTAGTTTTTTTCTGTTCAATTATACACTGCAATGATAAAAGTGTCAACTATTCACTAGCCCAGGGTTTTCGTAAGATTCGTAAAACAAATTTCAAATGATTGACAGGTACTTTTTAAGGAAATGCAAACTTTTGAAAATCTCAAGTATCGTTTTTCATCGTGTTATTTTATTGAGTAATGTCTCTATTACAACATCATTTCTGAATATCTCGAAAATCAGGCTTTCAAAGCAATCAAGTACAGGATTTGTTTTATTTTGAGTTTTTCTTGTTCAATCGCTTAAGAAACAAGATTTGAAGGTTTTCCAATTGCGTAATAACTTTAGTTATACCTAGAGCCACAAAAAATAATACCTAAATTTTTTTTGTGATCTAAAGCTTTAAAATAATGCATAGTGAGTAAGCTAATTGAAAAAAGGTGATGATTTTAAAAATTAAACCTTGAATGTGGTAAATTTGGAATTATTTTCATGTTTTAGTTTAATTTCAACATATCCCAAATTAATATTAGATTCCATGCTATAATGTGGGGATCTATAAAAAAGTTTTACATGTATGTCCAGGATTAAAGAGTTAAAGAAATAATATTTACAGTAATTAACCAAAGCTTTGGTCCTTATAAATAAATCTGTGACAATAATCAAGAAAAAGTCTATTGATTTTCTAAATTAACAGGGATAAAACACTCTCTGGATTTATGAATAAATGGAAACTTTGTTTTCCCAGTGTATTTCCCAGCGATAAACAAATCTCTTAGGTAGTTCATGTCTCGAGTGAATAGCTCCGTTTTGGGGAATGGGAAAATAAGGATTTAACTTGATTCAATCATGATTATAATCAAAAAAAGGAAAAAAGTTAATTCTGAAAAAGGTGGTGGGAGGCGGAGTACTTTGGTTTCTGGACAACCCCTTCTCCGACATTCATTCAGTATTTTTCACTTCTCTGTTTAACCCTCATCCTCCCCACTCATTTTTATTCATTCAGAAAGAAAAATGGTCACTTATAAGAAGACATTTAGTGTAATTAAAAATATTCAAAGGTAGGGGGAAAAAAACAAAGATGAAAATAACTCTGGTATTGCCCAATTCTACGTACGTATTTATCAAAAGGTTTTATTGCCATCTATTCAAGATATCAAGTGAACTACTAAAGGGGAGAGATTATCTCAAATGAAATGGGATACCCTATCCAGACATTTTATTTTTTCAAATGTAGATAACATGTGTATTTCAATGAAAGAGTTACTCAGAAATCAATTTCTAATTCCCTACCTCTATTGATAATAGGGGTAGAGTATTGCATCTCATGTTTGGACCAACATTAGTTAAAAGATTTGAATCTGTTTGCTGAATCTCAGATATATTCCGCATTTTCTATTTGAATTTTATTTCCTTCGTGATAGTCCGAAGAAAAAGTTTTTTTGTAAAAATAGTAAATTCTCATAGACATAATGAAATCTTCTTGATTTGGTGAATACAACTGTTGGGACATTTCTCAACTACAGTCGGTTCCAAAACTGAGTGAACATTTGAATTCATAGCCTATATTTAGAATATACCATGGGGATAAAGTCCAAGAACTCAATTTTCACTCAGTTTTAGAACCGACTGTACATAATTTGACTCTGAAATCAAGTGAATTAGGCTGAAAAAATGAATAAATCAGGAATATAAATAAATTTACATGCTATAAGACTTAAACATGAAGAAATGGAAGAAATTTTATATTCTTTATTAACCCTTCAAGGTCCACTGGGTTATTTCTATCACACATCATCAGCAACTCGTTATTATTTATATAAACCTCAGAAAATACTTGATTTGTCCCCTATTCGATAAGAAATTTAATAATCTCCTGGAATACGCAAAAATCTTGGCTCTATCATTCGTCAAAATCGTGCTAGACCAATTCAAAGAGAGTTGAATTTTTTCAAAAAATTAATTTTTGTTTAAAACTGTTTTTTGAAAACCTACTTCCCAGTGTCTTAGGTAGAAAGTAAGATAACCTTTATCGAATAATCATACCTGTAGAATTCAAATATGTAATCGCCCGAACTATATCTGCTAAAGCTACAAGAATAGCCTGAACTCGGATCGAAAAATCTTATTACTCATAGAAAAAGGTATGTCTGGTGCATTGAAAGGAAGATCGAGACATGTCGAGTTCTACTCGTGAGATTATTAAAAAATATTTTCTTATAAATAATAAAATGATTATTATATGCATATTCATCCTATATTCATTAGATTAGAGATCTCTTCAAGAAATATTCATTGATCTCTTTCACACACTTGTGCGTACGTAAACTAAACATTCATCTTACCTGATATATACATACATTTACATATATTGTGTGTGTACGAATATATATCTATTTATTATTTTAATTTTTACAATTCAATCAGAATTAATTTCATGGCGGGAATTAATTTCGGAAATTAAAACAAATAAAAACTGAAATAATATTTTTATTGGGTTTTTCAAGACATACGATAGTCAAGGTAGCGTCTAAGAAAATGAAATCAGACATGAATATGATGATAATTATAATTATTATTCTAATAGCTGGGGATTTTCAGAATTGCCTTCATATTTGAATATTCTTCGTGGATTTGTTAAATATTACAATTCAAATTATAAAGACTTGCAGTCTATCAATCTATTATAATTTGGTATGGTTTTTGAAAACCTATTAGTTGAGGCCTTAGAAAAATAAACGCCTTCTCGATATAAGTCGTAGTTTAGAAGATGAACTAGAAAAAAATTAATTTATGGAATGTTTCACCGTTTCTAATCGAAAATAAAGAACTGTAGACAAGTGAAGCATTCGAATTCTCTGAAGCTCATTGAGATGTAGACTACTAACGGAGATGATCTTCTTCAGATCTCAACCCCAGAAATAGTTAGAATTGCAATATCGATTAATGAAGCCGTAAAATCATATTATATCTAGGTGGATTAATTTGTTCGAATGGGAGGGAAGCATGTAACACCTTCTTGAAACTCTTTTCAAGAGTTGAATAAACATATTTTAACTAGCTATTGAAAGATAGTTTTTCCTGCAGAAATTTAAAGTACATCTCTATAATTTATAATTGGCAAAGGAAGTGGAGAGAGTTCAACATGATCCCGGTGCTAATTAAATAGCTCGAAAGTATAAAGGGGTTGATTGTTTTAATGAAAGAAAAAAATAGTGCAAATTCCTCCACACACAACTCTCGGTTCTCCCCCCTTAGAATTGTTGTTTTAATAAAATGAATGAATGAATGGGGAAATCGAAGGGAAATCGAGCCCTCCCCACTGTTCTACTTTCATCCTAAATTGATCAGAGTTCAGCATAGATGTGAAATGTTCGGCAGATAAACAAAATTTAGAGATCAACTTCTTGTAAATAGGAAAAATGGACAAATTCAATAAGATATGGTGTAAGATTTATCGTTGATAATTACGAAATGTTAAGATGGAAGAAGCACTTGTAGGTTTATCATCTTCAACACTCAGTGTGTCTCTTAATTTCTAATGACTGATTGAGAGATGGATGGGGTACTTGGAGAATCAAGGGTTTCAGTGGTACAAACACTTGGAAAAGAGAGAGATATCATTCGTTTCATAATTGGAAAGAGGAAGGAGACACACTCACCCACTTAGAATCTGCCTTGTGAAAATTTTGTTTTTTGGCTGGTTTGATATTCTCCAAAGTATCTGTTGAAAGAGACAGTGAGGATTTCAGCAAATCGAGAATAAGTATACAAATGAATTGAGAATACAGTGAATTCTCTAAAAATATATATGTCTTGACACTCTACATAAAAGTAGGCATACATAAGTATAGAATTTTAGTCTGTAAAAGTTAATCAAATTCATTTCCAAAATTTGCCTTTAGAAAAGAAGTTGCAATTTTCCATCAGTTTTGGCATATTGGGATTGAATTTAAGAAATACTTTCTCTAATGACCTAAGGTTTAAAATACCGGATCAGATAATACAAATATTTGACCAAAATAAAAACATATTTATCTTGCAGTGACTCTATTCTAACATCAAATGACTAACTCAATGAAACTTACAATAAATTTCACATATCCAAAGACCAAGAAAGATCTTATACTATAGTTTCACCCTCATTAGGGATCGTCAGTAAGGCTTACGCCTGCTCTGAGAATCTAAATAGGGAGGCTTCTGAAAAACTAGCAGAAGAGTCTAGCAAAGCTCGATGTTGAATAAATAAACTTAGTATAAGTAGTTAGGATAAATAAATCTCACACAAACAAAGATAACGTGGGTCGGACTAAATGGTTGAGTGCTTGCCATACAAGCATAAGACGAGGGATTCGATTCTCTGAGCAGGCGTAAGGATTACTGACGATCCCTAATGAGGGTGAAACTATGGTATAAGTTCTCTCTTGGTCTTTGGATGTGTGAAATTTATTGAAAGTTTCCTTGAGTCAGTCATTTGAGGTTCGAATAGAGCTACTGTAAGATAAATATAAGCAGAAGTCTCATTAGATTAGAACTGAGCCAACTATCAGTTCTAGATATGCTGATAGTTGGCTAATAGGGAGGCTTCTTCCTATCAACATACTCTAGCATTACTCAGGATTGCATGATACTGAAAAACATAATTATTGATACAGCTTTAATGTTTCTTGTATGCATAAATAATATACGATAAAGAATATTGTTACATGCTATAATGTATAATATTGACCTAGATTTCGTAGACTCTGAGGAATGCAAACGTACAAATGCAAATTGGTGAAGTGAAAATCAAAAAGTACCGAAAGGGTTTATACCCAAGTGAAAAGTAGAAGTGCGTTTAATGCTTCCACAGTTGAATATTGCTCCTCATGACGACCACTTTTTAAAATTGGAAATGAGAAATGAGCTTCATGATCTAGATTTCAGAGAGTATATTTATCAGACTTGATTTCTTGATGAAAAAAATCAGAATTTTGTAAAAATCACAAATTCCCATCTTTATGTATTAACTAGCTTGAGATTAGTGGCAATACTCTCTAGACTCTTTAGATAGATCAGGATCTGAAATATGTTTCCAAACATTGCTTGAAAAGAGTTATGGAGGGATAACTTTTGAAATACTCCTGGTAAAATAAAAACAAATTTATCACAACTGTTGAACATATTGTACTTTGTTTAGAACTTCTGTTATTCCTGCTGTTGTCTCACCTAACACAACAGAGAATAAGAAAGGCAAAGACAGGGATTTGTACAATTTAAAAACTCTAATTCACCAGCAGCAGGGGAAATCAACAATTTTTTCATTTGAATGAATATGTTGGAAAAGCAGGAAGTGAGACACGCGAATTTCCCTCGAATTACATAGCGTAAAGAAAAGTTTTAATTTCAAAATGAAAACTGTTTTACTACACTCAAATTGGCATTTTATTTTTTAAGTGTTTTTGATCCATGATATCATAGCAAGATTTAATCGGAATAGAAAAGATACATGGCAAACTCAGTACCGAGACGTCTAGTAAAAGGTTATGATTAAATCTTCACTTTTTATCATATATATTGGAAGGAACATGAAAAAGTTGGCTCATCATGAGATGATGCGTACATGTAAAAGATAAGATGGAATAAATATTCCAGGAGCCAATGATTAATAGAGAGAAGACGATCGATAGTGTGATCTAGTTGAATTATTATCGAATTTTACTCAGTTTGAAATCACCAGAGTTGACTATAGCTTGGAGAGATAATATGATGAGGATTAAAATTCAATTTGCTATAGTTGATAGTTATTACGTTGTGTCACTTTATTTCCTCATGCATTTGACAGGTAATCTGATGCTTTCTGCTCGTACGCCTTGTCAAAATCAATAAAGTTATAAATTTCCAAAGGGAAGTTTTCTTTTGATCAGGTGTTTTTAGGTAAGAATCAAATATTACAGGCACACCAAAGTGACTGAACAGCTTCCTGATGGCTCAAACTAAAAGAAGACTTGCTAAAAAGAATTTTAAGAGAGATTACAACCCTCTCCCCCTATCTCAAGTAACAAAAGGGTCATCAATCACGCTTGAACTTAAAAAAAATTTGAGTCCAAGCTTTGTAAATAGGAAAACAGAATGAAAAGTGATTCTTCTGGAGTTTCTACGAATGTATCAAGCATCTTTTTGTCTATCTGGATAGCTTTTTAATGATAGCTGATATTGTTCAATGATTACAAAAAAGGAAACATGTGATTGTAAGAAACATTTTGTTTGTTAGCACATATCCCTCTAATGATGATGATACGTGCAATAATTTTCCTATATGTCATTTGTAATTAGAAGATTACAAGAGATATCTTTTCACAATGACATATTCCTTGTATTTATATCAAATTAGACCAAGATGAAAATTTTAGATCGTGACGGACTTGTTCGGTTGAGTGATAAGTAGGGCAATCAAAATGCAATCTGTTCCGGAAATAATTTTGCAAATGTAATAGAAACTCGAATATTAATTATTTTTAAACCAATCAGAGTAAATTATTGATTTTCATATGTATCTTAGGATCTATCGTATGAATAAAAACATTCATTTTTACACAGAAGAAACCAATAAATCGGATTGGACGAAGATATCTTTATTCTCGTATATTAGTCCAATATGCTCAACACAATTCATTGGCCCAGGACTTCAGAGAATCAGCAAGAGTAGCACAGGAACTTTATCTATAGTAAATATATATTTGTGAAAGATAAACGCCGAAATTTAGATCAAACGTGATCTCGCATTGTTTATCTATGAAAGAGGAAAAGTTTTCTGTTGAAAACATGCTTGCTTTATCACGCTATTATTTGAACAAGAATTCTTGTTGCAAAATATTATCAATTTTCAATCCTATACAAAAAGCAAATCGAAGAAAGGTGCCATCTATTTTAGAGAGTTAATAAAGAAATTAAAAAAAAACAAACAAAGAAATAGAGTGCCTCATTGGCAAGAATAACTCGAAAGGAAAAACATTTTTATGGTGCGTCCATCAATTGGTGATTTTAGGGAAATCAAAAAAAGGTGGACCGAGGCAGATGGATTTTATATGGAATAATAAGTGTGTGCTTTGATTGACAGGCAAAATAAAAGTTTTTATTATTTCTTCTTTCTGTAATCACTGAATAAAATCATATTTAGATCATACAGGATTCATTAGAGGATAATTTCAAAAAAATTTTCTTTTTTTGTACTAAACTAGGCCAAGCTGTAAGTGACTGACAAACAAAACTAATCTGATTAAATTACTACAGTAATTGAAAAGTTTTTGTTTTCTATTTTAAAAGGTACGATTTCATGGGGATTTATCAAAAATTGTTTGATGGTAAACCTTCTAGACGTAGAATCAGATCGAATTAATTGTCAAATGAAAATAGTGTGATAAAAGTTTATGTGCCGAATCGGATCTAAAACTATGGGGTGATATCGAGAAGATGATTACAAGTTTGCCTTTTCTAAGGGCTCAGCAAATAGGTTTTCAAAAAAATCCACCACATATCAAAGTGGAACTAGGCTAAATAAATGGGAATTAAGATTTCATTATTTGGCCAGATAGATTAAATAACATCTAATTGATTAACTTTTAAACTGATACAGAAAAGACAAACTTTTCAGACTCATTAAAAACCAACCAAGTCTATTGTTTCTGAAGTGATTTCCTAGTTTAATTGTGGATAAAAACCCATACAACAAATCCACCTACAGACTATACAGGAAAGTGAGCCAACATTCAAATTAATTAATTGATACCATGGGTTTTTCTGCTTTCCATTTATACTATTTATTATTATTATTATTGTTACTATTATCAAGGGTATAGAGATCGATCAAGAACAAAGTACATTTGAATCGTAATACCGACGTATAGTCTCATAGTCTGAATCAGGGAGAATGCATGGGAATGTAAACTATAGAAGCAGAGAAAAAACTAATCAGCAAGATTAAGTATTTCGAGCGTAAGAAAATCCATCTTTTAAATAGGGGAATGAGGAGGGTGGGGTTACTATGTGTTTAATGGAGTAGGAGAATAATAATGATATAAATATTAAGGCAAGGTGAAGGCATGTCTGCCTGAAAATGCAATCATAATCCTTTGGATTTTGATGATAAATCCTGTATTAAAATTCAGCCTAATAGAGGATGAAGATTATCAGAATACAAGATTTGACTCAAAGGAAAAAAAATTATTATTTTCGTCCATAATTGAAAGAGATTCGTACAAAATCATTCCCTCAGGCTTAGATTAAAATCAACATCGAAAGGCCAATAATTAGAAGCAGAAATGAAAGAGCAAACTACTGCCTAAAAGTGGAAAAAGATTCAACAATAATACCTGTGTACTTTGTCATTAACCCAGTACACGTAAGTGACAGTAAGGACTTGACTATGTCTGAAACAAAAGTTGGAGGGAGTCTTTATAGTTAACATCCGGTCTATTGATATTCAAAAACGATAAAGCTATTTTATAACGAGATAACTTCCTGTCCTCAGTATGATTCCAATTACTCTTCTATTCTCGCAAATTTTGATCCAGATAAAGTTTTTTAGAGATATCTTCAAGGCAGTGTTGAGAGGAATAACAAAAAAGCATAAACGAAAAACTCTTTGCATTAGAATTTGGAGAACTGACAGCCGAGTATGAGAGAGGCAAGAGAGAATTAAGGTAATAAAATTTCTAAAAGAGTATCATGATTTATGTCCAAGATCAAGGGAAAACAAGGTTACAGAGAAATAAAAGGGATATAGGAATAGAAGAATTCTCGCCAACTTAATCCCACAGAGCAATCGGATTGAGTCTTGAGATTCCCTTTCGAAGCAGACAAGTTATACACATAAATTATCAAGTAATAAAATTTAATCCAAGATTATAAGGAATAAACTTTATTCAGGACGATTTTTCTCATACATCTCTCTCTGTGTAGCGATGAATTTTGAGTAAGAATTATCTTTTTTTCCATTAAAGTAGGGTGCTCAATGAATCGGTAACCTTACCTACTTACCAGATTGGGAAAGTTTTCCAGACACAAATCCGTAAACAATCTTAAGCTAGCTGATATCAAGATGGGAATTTACTGTATATTGTACTGTGTTCTTTTGAATTAGTCTGAAAACAAAAGATATCTAGGGAGGCTACATTTGTTAAGTTAATAAATAGACCTGAGAAAGAGATTATAGCATACGCTTTTTCATAATTTTTACAGCTTTGTAATTGATAAAACTAGGTTGATCCAAGATCATTTCAAAATGACGGGTATTTTCAAAAAAATGAATAAGAGTAAATATTTCCTATGTCTAATGATGATCCTGAAAAATAACGTTTGTTTCCTCTCAGACCTTGAAATCAACAAAAATTTTCAACTCAAAGTTTAAAAATCACGCCATCTTGAATTTTAAAATGTCCCTAAAATTTTCCAAAAAGAACTTTTTTTCAATTTTTTTCCTCAAATCAGTAAAAGTGTACATTTTGAATCAGTTACCGAAAAATTTCGATACCTTGATGAAAAAATGAGATTTTTGTTAAACTCGTGAATTCCCAAATTATCTTCTTTTTAGGAGGGTACAAGTTTGATCAAGTTCAATAATAATATCGAGAAAAATAAATATTGTATTATTTATCGCTATATTCACTCATTTATTTCAAGAATTCTTTTCAAATGTTAAGGCATGCGGATGGGAATATTTGGACGTAAAACTTTTCACTCATGAGTGAGCAATCTAGAGTCTAGGAGAGAGGTAGAGCATAAATCTTTGGCATTACAATGCCCCATATAGATTGGCAGATTGAGTACACATTTTATGGTACGATATGATTTTTAATCATTGTATCCCCATTTCCAGATCAAGTGGGGGGATGGTGATGGATATGAACATCAGGTGGAAGGGACAATTAGCCAGACAATTATATAGTTTCTATTTTCTCTCATACAATTTAAGTAAAAGTATGAGAGAAATAAAATATTTCCCTAATGAAGAGAGGAGAGATTTCTTCTTTATGATAAAGACAGTGCAAGTAAAAGTTTGACTGAATTATTAATTTTATTCCATATTATCTATATCATATCGAATATATATATATATATATTCATGCAAAATAAACAAAGTCGTAATTTTTCTATATTAGAGATCACCTGTATAAGTTTGTGCTAAATGCCAAGTCTCCAGAATGAGCAGTTCAAGAACAAGGTAGATTTCTTGAATCTCCTCAATAAAATTAAATTAATAACAGAGACAGGTAGAATACGTAAAAGTGGGAAAACAACGATGGAAAGATACGCCAGAAGGAAACAATGATCTTAGTGACAAGCTAATTACCCCCCCCCCCATTTTTTGTGCTCAAATCTAAAGATAAAAGTTGGAAAGAGAAAGAATTAGAATTTTAGTCTGATGAGGTTTCGACAATTTAATGTTGTATGTAGAACTCAAGGTAGATTTCTTGAATCTCTTCTCTATTGTATCAATTAATTAATTCCTTTGAGTGTAGTTATAACTGGTATAGAATATATAAGGATGGGCATTCTTATGTCATCAGATAAAACAATGAAACTTTATTTATAGAGAAAGATTTTGACACTTCCTTCCCTTCTATTCAAACCAGAGAGATGGAGTAAAAAGAATTCCATCATTTGAGTAGTATTGAGAAGCTTTCAGACTATTCTTTGTTCTTAATTTGGCATTCTCTTTTGATAAGTCATCCTATATAAATATAATGTGTCTAAGGAAAAATTGAATTACTTTGCTATATGCAGTTTTAGAGAGGGTTAAAGAGGAGAACATCTCGGTAACATCTGTGGACTAGGTGCAACATGCCTAAAAACCTTTGATCGGAGGGATCAAAAGATGTTTATGAATATTTTTGATCAACAGGTTAGGCCTCTTCCGGAAATTTATAAATTATTGATTTAGCAGGCGGTTAATTTGATGTTGATTTTTCTACAGATCATAAAATCTGGACCAATAAGATTAAATAAATAAATAGAGCTAAAGGAGCCATTCAATGATATAATGAACAAGATTTTGAATAAAAACAAAAAAACCTGACCACTTGTTCAAAAGATGATCCCTATTTCTATCAAGTAGCAGCTTAGTAGACATTTACATTTATTGAAATTGAGGTATTATTGTTATTGGTATTCGATATTAATTGGGGAATGAAATGAACTTTCTGAGGCTTCAGTTGGAGTTCTAAATCGATTTTTTTCAGGGATCAGAATTAAACAAGAAAACCGAATATCGCCATTAAATTATCGAAAGATGCACATTTTTTAAATCATCAGGATTTCATTGATTTTCACCAAACTATAATGTAGTTTGATACGAAACAGAAGCCAGACTGGTGTGTAATTACACTCTATATAGATGTTTGAGACCACAAGGAATATCTTTATTTCCGAATACGGAAAAAATTCAATAATTTTCCAACATTAAAGAAAATAGAGGTATTTCTGTTGGGATGAAGAAAATGAATTTTGAATAGAAGGGAATGATTGAATTGTTCCTGCATGAGAATATGGACGATAAAGTCTGCAAATTCAAAATGATTGCGTGTTAGATGGAAATCGATTGAGAGTAAAAGATTATCGAATGTAGACCAAGTAATGAATATAGTATCGGTCAAATTCATCGTGAAAATTTGAGCCGAAAAGAGAGGCAAAGTCACACCTTGGTGAGAATTCACTAGAGATTTCTTGAATTATATAAATTATGTATATTAGAGTAGGCCAAATTTTTCAACTTTTCCCAGTCTTAATCTCATTTGGAAGATTATCGAAAACTAGGCATTTTTTCCTATAAAACCATACGTTTTCGAGTTTGTTCTGGTATACAAATCTCGATTGAAAATGACAATTTTTAAACACGCGCATAGAACATTGTTCGGGGAAAATAAAATTTTGTATTATCCTAGTATGTATACTCAGTCTATCAGAGTTGACAAAAAGGGTCAAGAGTTAGAGTAGTACTCTTCTTTTCTTCCATAGATTCACCAAAGGTTTTGCAGAAAACTATACGACAACAAATAATAATAGATAATTTCAAAAACTACCGTGTAATGTTACGAGCTACGAGGGACATTTTTACCATCTTCATCGGAATCTGAAATATATTGGGATAAAAATTCATGAAAACTAGGGATCTAGGTTTGGTATCATCAAAGACTTTGAAATATAAGCTTATCCTTAATCTCTTGGATTCTACATAGGATTCGAGATTAAAGACTGCCATGTTTAATAAGTAACAGCCTTCTAGATTTTGAAAAAACCCTACATGCATTATTACATTTGAATAGATTTGAAATAAAAGAAAGAAGTTTCGTCAAGAATTGAATAATCAAAATTTATAAAATCAGTCCAAATTCTAGACGCTAGATGTGGAAAGAACTTTTACAATCACTATTTTGTATGCGAGTAGATAGACCTTTTTTGAAATTGAATATCAAAACAGAGAATGCCATGAGTGGTCTTGTGAGCACATGGGAGACTGTCTCGTCAGAACATGATCAACCTACGATGGATTAAAGATTATTAGATGATTTACTTGAATAGAATGCTGAGGGGTAGTTCCCAAAATCTCATTTGATCATGTGAGTGAATTTATATAGTGAAATAATCATTGAACATTTTTACATCATCATCAACGGTTACCACCTCTCCCTCCTTTTATATATCTTTGGTTTATATTTTACCTCTTTCTCGCTGATCTGGATCTGTCCATACATACAGAGAGTAATTAGAGTAATAAACAAAGTAGAGAAGCTTGCAAAATGGAAATAAAATAATAAATCTCGTCTAATCTATCCCCCCCATTAGATTGCGTCCAAACGTTTTGTAGATGATTTCTATTTTCAACTCAAAATTTCGATGCATTTCCATAGAGAGATACTCGTTTTATTTTTGAAAAATACATTTTCAAGGAAACTACATAGGGTATGAGAGAAATCTGTATATAAGGGTACTTTATAGATGTTGGGAAATAATCCAAATGGTGCAGATTTACTACTGAAGCATAAAGAGAGAGAGAACACACTGAGATAAACAATTTACAGTTTTTTTTCTTATTCCACAGTACAGTAAAACGATGAATCCCTGTTTGGTGTTATGAACTGTGGTGTGGAAAAGCTTAAATGAACAAACTTCTAATATGGGAAGACAACTATAGCAACACACACTATACAGTTCTATAATAATAATGATAATGATGATAATGATGATATATTAAAAAATAACCACACTTTATTGTTTTTATTTATAAATCTTAAATGAACTATACACACACACACCAGAATGTGTGCGTGTATATACCTCATCATAAAGAGAGCTACCATGGGGTTAAATCTGCCCTACCTATTGTATTTAAAAAAAACCATTTGTTAATAAGAAATGTAGCATTCAGAATAGAAAACGCATTTGGGTTCATGACCTGTTGGGAAATGTTTCCATGTGAATTCAATCATTTACATCAATTCTATGATTTTTTACAAAAATCTCATTTTTTCATCAGGATCTTGGAGACATTTTACATTTTGTATCTAGACACGTTTTATAGCATTCCTGAAATTAACTCTCAAGCGATGAAACGAGGTGAATTATTAGATCAGATTTTGCATAATTGTGATTTTAAAAAACTTCTCTACTACTGAAATATAAGGACAATAGATTAGAGACAGACGTACGTTTCTTTTCTTGATATCCATTCGATAGATGTTCAAGAGAGAAAAAAAAATCAATAAAGCATAATATACATTCCTACTAATTATAGTTAGTGATATGAGTGAATTTTGGAGGGGAAACCTACAAGAGACTCTTTTTCCTTGGTATTAACAAGTTTTCACACTTTTTCTTGTTCTTGTTTATTCACAAACTTTTATTGCGTATTGGAATTAATAAAGGGAATTTTTACATCATTACATATCATGTAGTTGTACATT
Organism: Gyrodactylus bullatarudis; assembly: GCA_012064415.1. Classification (NCBI taxonomy): domain Eukaryota; kingdom Metazoa; phylum Platyhelminthes; class Monogenea; order Gyrodactylidea; family Gyrodactylidae; genus Gyrodactylus; species Gyrodactylus bullatarudis. Next base: position 211,440 of record SSNU01000247.1, on the reverse strand, counting down.
CAAACTGTTGGATAAATATCCAATAAAATGTACATGTGTGATTACGACTAGGCATCTCATTTCTTGTTGCTCTTCATTCTGTATATTATAAATTATTCTACATGAGTGTATGGATAGATATACTAAAAGGAGTTGTTTCCCCTCTTGAATGTACAGTGTACAATTTAGTTTATTATTAATTAATCACAGAAAGTATGTTTTTATTCAGTATTAAAGTACTGGTTAATAAAGTTAATTTAAAACTATGCACATGTATTTATATATTTGTATTTTTGTCGAAATCGATGAATCATTGAAATGAACTACTCACCAATAGAGAGAGAGATGAAGCAATCCTTGTATTGTTTATCTGGGAGGCCAGATCTGGCGTCACTCACATGTGAAGAGAAAAGGAGAGGGCTGTTGATACTGTCTCCTGGTTATAGTCCTAATTTCTTGATCTGTTCAATAAGAGTGCAATTTCTTTCTGTAATAGAAAAAAAAGAAATAATTAAATATAAAATTACTATTGTTACAGTTCAAGGATAAAAAGTTTTTAGTACGCCTATTTTAACATACATAAGAAGAATCTCTTGAATAACTTACAAAAATATACATGCAAGGCAGGAGAGCGTGAAAAATTATGAAATGAAAAAGAATACATGAGAATACGTATTTTGGGCCGGAAAGGTAGAAGCTTAATTCTAATTGGATAACTATTTTGGGTTTTTTAAATTAAATTTTAGAATTTTTAAAATCCTCGTTTAGTTGATTTGAAGTATAATTATATATTTTTGTTTTCCATATCCTTACCTATAAGTACGGATATGATTAGTTAACGAACTTTTACTACGATTCGGTAGAGGAAAGCATTGTATTTCTAATGAGTTGGTGTACAATTTAGAATAGTATGAACAGATCATAAAGCTGAGGCGTGCAAGAAAAAAGGTAAAACAACAAAAAATTTTGAAACAAAAAGGGGATAAAAAAATGCCTTTTGATAGCAATCTCGCTTCTTAGATTCTTACTAAACAGATTGAATGAGATGTTATAAAATTGTAAGGACTACAAGGTAAGAAAATGGGGGGGGGGTGTTATGGACTGTGAGGATGATTATGGAGGTAGGGTGAGAGAGACAAGAGGCATACACCTCGTAGAGTGGGAATGCATGCCTAGTAGTGATTATGATGATTTTTTATGATTGCAAAAAAACAAGGAGAGGAAAATGGAATTTTTCTGTTCATTCACTATGAAGAATGTAAGAGATGCATTGCTACTGGTACAATTCAATTTAGTTCAATGATAGTTGAGAATAAAGTTCTATAGATGATATTTTCCCAGATTTTTCACCTATCCTAGACTGAAATTTCTGCATTCTTCTAAAGGCCATTGGAGACGGTAAGAGATTTCAAGGATTTATAAGGTGATCACATTTCTGACTTTTACGGGTATGGTTTTTAGATAAAAAGTTTCCTTAATCTCTGTGATGTTTTAAAACAGAATTATGGCTATCTGTACCATAAATGACCCAATGGGATAAAACATTTCAAGTAGCAATTAACTGAATAAGAATCTCTTGAGTTCTTCGATTTTGTATGTGTCTATTTATATTTGAGTTCATCTTGAAACAAAACCTCTGATGAGTAGCAACTGTTCTAAGTGAACGCGAAGGATTAAAAAAAAGGCTTTGACGAAATGGTTTGATAGGATAGATTTTGCAAATTGTCGATTTTTAACCAAGGTGATTTTCTGATCAAGCTTGAAACGACGATTCTAATGATACATAGAACGTACGGTCTTACTGATATATTGAAAGACAAACGAGGTGAAAATATTGTATCAACTTTCACGTAGTAGTCAAAGATTTTATTGACAAACAAGGTTGCTATTTATTTTGATCAGAGCAAAGCTTAAAAATCAAAATTTCAGGGAATTAAGAAATCCAAAGTTCCTTAAAAGTATAGTATCGTCAACTTTTTCCATAACTCCATAGTGTAGTTATGTTTTTTTAAATGGCAAGTCACATTAAGAGACAAGAGAGTAGGATCCAAAAAAGAGATAATCACTATAACTAGATGGGCAATCATACAATCAATAATAATACCAATACAGATAGATGCTACTGTGATTAATTCTGTAGAGTCTATTTGGTAATGAATACAAGTTATTTATTCTAGTCATGTTCAATACATGTTCCACTCAGGGAATTTATTTGTTTGTAGGGAAAAGATTTTACAAAAACTCAAGAAGGATCAAGGTAGCTTCATTGAAATAAAAAGATGAATTTTATTCTTTATAGAATATACGCCAGTTAGCTTAGAAAGCAGATTTTTTTGTAAAAATCACACCATGTACATTCCCAATTTGGCATTAGCAAGCTGGCAATGATGGACAGATTTGACTGGTATTGACACTCTTCTAAAGGCAGACGAGAATTGCATTTATGGAAAAATATTAGAGAGGAAGACATTAAAAATCGTCCAGAGATCTGACTCAATATCCCTATGTTTCTGAGATTAACTAAAAAAAGTAGAAAAGTAGAAAAAGAATATACTGTATTAACACCAAATGTACATTTCTCAAGGGTTCATCAGTAGGGTCTCTTTGATAATGACAAAAGTTAAAAGATGAATGAAAATAATAATTTACAAATTATGAAATAAATGTAAGCTGAAAAAACACCAAGAACTCTTCAATAAATAGCAACAGTGGAGAGAAAAGTGAAAAAGCTTACATAGGCCAAGGTAGTTGAAGGTTATAGGAATAATTCTTTTGAACACATAAGTCTGGTTTATATAGATTTATGAAGAATTTCTCCTTCACCCAAACGTCTATACTGTCATCACTCGGGTTTTTCTATAAAATTGAAAAATTTTAAATTGAAGCCTCATGCCCTTCCTGTCTAAGATGTCTAGTTATCGCTGTATCTTTCTTAAGGTGATCGTTCCCTCTAGTTGACAACTTTCTGATTGTACGTCCTATATAAGAAGATCCGCAGTCACATTGAAATTTATAAATCAATAGTCTTCTCTTCAGGTCTCAGTAAATCTTTGTGAATCAAATTGAACAATCTCTGAGTTTTAAATACAATTTTCAATTGTATGTTGTTATAAAAAGAAGGAAATTCGAACCATGAAAATTAAATGTTGTTGCCTTGCAATTTTTCTAAACTATAGCTGTGATACCATAAAATGTAAATGAGGAAACGTGAAACATCTAAAATAAGGTTAGATCTTTTTTCCCCCCAGCGCCGTGAATCTTTTTGTGATCAGAGGGATGTAGTGAGTGGAGTATCATGTGAAATTCTAGACTATGAAAAAGAAAAAGAACTATGATGAAGAGACATGTATGAAATGTATGTTTTGTTCTTTGTCTCTTGTTCTCTATCAAAAGGATGAAATTCGATATACACACAATATAGTAGGAGTAATTGATCTAGGATATTCAATTCTCATAATAATTAGAATGGAACTCAAATTCCTCCAAACAGGAGAAAGAGCCTTGATGTACACTCATGTAAATAGTACAATTAAAGACACATGATTTCAGACAAACTATTCCTCATTAGGGGAAAACAAGAAATTCTTATGAAATATGAATGAAAAAGATTTTAGAAACTAATCATCAGAAGATGATTTTTGCATCCAAGTGTGAAATTATCGATCTACGCCCAGTTTTTTTTTCATCGAGAAATCAAAGATTAGCGCGCCTCAGTCATTTGCAAGGCCCAAGAATTTCCCAAGAAAACGGTCCATTTTACTACAGGGAGAGGAATAAAAGAACATTCAACTGCAGTAAAAGGGAACAACTATCAAAATAAACTTTAATTTACATGTGTATGAACAGTATTTGGAGTTGAAGGAGTTCTACACGTACAAATTGATCTACTTCCTTCTTTCTATTTATCTTTCCATTGATGTGAGATTAAAGTACTTTTTATTGTAAGAGTTAATCCTTTCTATATTCTCAAGTCATATTTATTTATTATAACAAACTAGATATAGGAGCCTACATAACGGTAATAATACAAATTCACTACAGTTATATTATATGACAGTTGTACACCACTAATCTAATGGATAACCAGGTAAAAGAAACTAATATGTACATGCCCTGTCTATAAAATAAATAATGATTTCAAATGAATATTGTATTTCATTTGTGTAGAGAAATCAGAAAGATTTTATACACATGAACAGGAAAGAACTTTTATCCTAGACAATGAATATCTCTAGAAAGAGGAGTGAAAAATCAAATGCCTATTTAAATTTTAAGAAGAAGCTCACAGGAAAACCCATTATTTGTATTGAAATTTCGATACTTTCAAAGTAGTTAGTCATGCCGTGTAAACCTTTAGGAGTTAAAAGCCAGATTGTTTGTTTTTCTCAGAGCTGGTAATCTTTTGAATCAACTGGAAATCAGTAGGATGTTTGTGAAGACAAGAAAAAAACACTGATTGATTCAGTTGTTCATGGATATTGAAAGTTTTTAAGGGTTTAATTATATAGTAAGTAGAAATATATAGAAATTTTAATATTTTTGCCGTATGGTGTTAAAAGAAAAAGGATTCGGTGTCTGGAGTAATTGACAGAATTGAAAAAATAGATATCGGAATAAATATCAAATGTTTATCCATAGATACTACAGGTAGAAAATAAATAATTGGAAAGGAGGAATTCGAGGTTTTTGTTGATTTTCTTTTGACTGTGATTGTCTTTTAAAAGACCAATTTTGGGGTAAACTATGGGTGTACACTTGATAACTCAGTCACCTTGCATTTGGGTCTTATTTAAATAAAAACAGATGTATGAAAAGATGAAATTGAACAAATGTCTTACAGCTCAAACAGAACATCTGGATTGATTGAAAATTCTTATATTGAAATTCATTCATATTTAGAATCTTTATCATTGATATTTTGGACAAGTTGAAATCTAAAAAAAATGAATGAAACAGACAAATTTCCATTATTTGATCCTAAGAGAAATTATTGAAAAATTTTAACCAAGTAATTCTTTAGGGAGTTGGAGTTGTCCGGCATAGATTGACTATAATTAAGAATTTTTCCATGTTCTTAATTTGAAAAATATATCATATAGAATAAATCGTAAACCACAAATATAAAAAGTGCCTCACATATATTAATTACCCACCAATATATATTCCCCTGGTTAATTTTGAAGATGGGAATTTATGATTTTTCCACTATTCTCAATTTTTTCATCAAGAAATCGAATTTGATCATGATTTTTGGAGTCAAGATCATGAGACCCACTTTCACACTATGAAGAAAAAATGTTCTCATGAATCCAAAATTTGATTTTTTGAAGTTTGAGTTAAACAACTTTGCTAATTTCAGAGCGAGAGAGGGATCAAACGTTAATTTTGAGGATAACGATTAACTTTAAATAAATTTGTCATTTTTTAGGGATCTTGAATAATCAAAAAGTCGATTTTCACACAATGATGGGGTGAAACTCAAAGTTGGATTCAGCATACTTGATTTGTTTGTCTGATCTTGATCCTAAAACTCAACTTTCGATCACTCTCTCACGTTTTTCAACTTGGATATTTGAAATATGTCAAAAAGTTTTATTGAAAAAGGATCGAGTAAGATGTCCGATGACACCAATAATCAATAAAGAATGGACAAGGAAATTTTATGTTGCTAACATGCATAATTATAGTGAAGGCAGGAGAAAATCAACTGATTGATCAATCAGTGGTGAGCAAAAGAATGTCTTGCCTAGAGTTTTTGTTTGTTCTCTCAGTCAATTCTGTTGTACACACAAAATATATATATTATATTTATTATTATCAAAATAATACACTATAAATAGATTTGCTCAGTGTAAGTCTATCCTCGTCTGTTTAAAATTAGAGGAAAAATCAATTAATGAGTTTGAATCTTTCATTCCAATCTTTAGCTACCTTGGCCAAGATGAGTTTTTACACCTTCCTCACTATTTTTGCTGATTTTCTTTGACTTTTGCTACATTTCTTTCATGATTCGTAAATTATTATTATCTTGAATGAACTCTTAATTCTTATCATTCCATAGATTATTGCGAATGAAGCTTCGTGCATTACTAATTAGTAAAGTAAAAGTTTTTACATTGAATTTACCTGATAAAGATTATGCTTTTCCTTTAATTGATGTCTTCAAAATCTAGACTGTAAGTCAAACTATAGACCAAATTATTACATGTCTAACTTAGAGATGGGAGTAGGATATGTAATTTTTACTTTCGAAAGGGAAAAGAGTGAAGCAGCCGAAAAAGAACATCCTGAATATTTTTTCAATGATCAGAAGAGAAGTTATTGAGTGAGAATGAAATGTTCGAGTACATTATATTCACACTCAACTTAGCTCGGTTGTTATGTCTCCATCTAGCATATAAAGCAAGGAGCGATTGTGAGATATGTTCTGCTTGTCTCAAGAGTTTCAAAATCATTATTTCCCCTTCATAATCAGTTCAGTTTAATTCTATTTAGCCAAACGTTAAAACTTTATATTGTACAGTAGGCTAAGGGGAATTTTTTTTCTCCAAACAACTCACGAGAGGACTTACTTTTCTGATGAATTTTAGTACTCGGATCATGTTTTGCATATTTTCAAAGCGTCAAAGTCATTCTCCATTATGTCATTGCCCATTTTTCCCACAAGATATTCTGGATTTTACTGATTGCGTAGTAAAAATTAATTGAAAATTGAGCGGCTATTTGAAAACTTTTGGATTTTTAAAACCGAATGACATAATGGGGAATCATTTTCGACACATGCTTCAAATAATGCTTAGAATTGATAGTTCTATCAGAAAAGTTGGTCCTAATGTGAGGTTAAAAATTTCACCCTAGCCTAATGTACAGTATAGTTGGGAACATAGAAGCTTCAAGATTGCCATTGCTCCCAAACGAAATGATCCTGAATGATGTTCAAATCAAGGAGGATGGAATTTTACGATAAATTCAAGTTCATTTGAAAGATAATCATTATACCGAAATTTATGAATCAGTGGACAAGGGTTTCCTAAAGGACTCAGTGTTATATACTGGTGTATTGTATATCTTAAAAGGTATTTATCGTGATTAGCCTGAAGGTAAGGATGAAATTTAGTTTTTTGATACTGTGCCAGCTTAGGAAGAGATGGAGAGATTGAATATTTATGAAAATGATACATGATGATGGGAACTTCTAAATTTAGCATAGAATTGAGAATGGAGGTTAAATACCAATGCTAACAGGAGTGATCAGTTTAATTTGATGTATACTTCATGCATTTTATTTCACAATATCGATAAAATGATGTGGGAGTTAGCTGATGTTTCCGAAATTCTCAATGACCTATTTTTTCCTGGACTCAAGCTGTTAATAATGGTAGGATTGATACAAATTCAAGCCAATGAGAATGAGCCGAGAAGAATCAAACATTGTCGCTAGTCGGGAAGAAACGGAAATCATTTAGTGGGCAATTATCGTTTGTGAAGAGAAGATAATTTGAATTGTACTTAGCCTTGGTGGCAAATCTCAACTCTGTCCCTCCAGAATTGTTATACAATTCATTAAAAATAAGAGAAATCTCTTTTTTAATTAGTCAGAAAATAAAAAATATTATCAAGTCATTTTTGCAACTTTACTAGTTATTATATTAGTTCTTAACGATACGTAATACCCTATTTGGAAACAGAGGAAAATCAAGATATGAGAGGGAAGGGAGCTCCTTAGAATATATCTTCAATATTAATCAGAGGTGTCAATACATGGGGAGGTGGGAGACAAACTTGGAACTAAAACGCGTCAGATATCTAGATGACTCTAGACGAATTTCAAGGGATGGTGAAGTAGAAAGATTAGAAGAGAAATCAATAAGGGAAAATGTCAAAAAGTATCTAATCCTTAGTCGATTTCTATATTTGATATCCAGAAAATTCTCTACATTGATATTCCATTAATCAAAAATTTACTCATCTCCAGTCTAGTGGAAGAAAGTAGGAGTCTAAAAGATGATATCATTATGTCCCCAGTCGTAATGCAGGAGAATTGTATTTTGGAAAATATCAAAAAAAATAACTAAAAACTTTAATTCATCTCTATAAAATACATATGATAAGATATTATTTAAAAATTTATCACCCATGACTATATACATGGAAAACGGTCCATTTACGTGTGAAAGTCTACTTGGAAATTGTTAAATTAGAATGATCCAAGATGTATGTTGAAATGATGGTTTATTTTACAAAAAAATGAAAAAGAATAATTGAAATCAACAAACATTTCCAACACAAATAAGAGCCTATCTAACACAACCCTAGATACATTGGAAATCGAATAAACAAGTGTCAATAACAAAGGTAGAGGTTAGAAAAAAATGTCAAGACTTCATGTGATCTGGTCAACAGCACCTGTAATGCCAAGAATGAAGAAGATTCATGCCAAGAGAGTTTAAAGTGCGATACACCAAATTATTCAAAGTGATACACAAAGGTAGAGTTGGGTTTACAATCAACTATTGCTGTATTATTGCTATAGTTATATAAACTTCTTTATTATTAGTGATAAGCGACCAAAAGAGGAAAAACATTAACGCAACATAATAATTTCAATATCCAACTATAAACTAATACTGACTATAAACAAAATTAGCTTTTTTCAACAAGATTTCTTTCTTCTTCAAACTTTCCAGCACATACAATGTATATGAGAGGTCTTTATGTCCTCACCTGTTTATTTTTGAATGGATAAGGGTGTGTGTTTATAACTTGAAATTGTTCTAGGCTTCATTAGAGTGTATTTGCTATTTTGCCCCCAATTTAACCTTATTACCTGGTGAGATTATTGGGCGAAAAATTTGAATGAAAAAACCTATAGAATATTCTTTCTTTTGAAAGATTCTGGTAAACAAAAGAAAAGATGGGCATATCTAATTGTATTGGTGAATTGATTGATTGATGAATAGATTCTCTCTCGGTCTCCTTTTCCGATTATTGATTCTTACCAGTTTAAATCCGATATAAGAAAAAGGCTCAAATTAATGCCTGATTTAGTTAAAGATGCAAAAGTCGAATGAAAGCACATCCATACACCGAGTTGAGGTATACTTTTATTGAATCATAAAATGTGAAAAGAAAACAGAAATTATGACAGTTAAAATCCCCTGGTGAATATACCTACCTTGCTTCTCTACGCTCCTTATAAAAACATTGTCCAAAGAAAAAAAAATAAAAAATTTAAAAAAAAAGAACCAATACATTGTAGGAGCTTAAAAAAACATTGTTTACCACCAGAAAAGATATGGGGTTATGGACCTAGTTTACATGGAGAAATGTGTCTTTTTTGATTTCACGGCAGGAATCATTGCATTCCCCTATGCACACACACTGAAAAACATATACTATTCAAGTTTATGGATCTAGCTAGTTGGAGGGAAAGGACGGAGTATCTTGTTTATTTCCTAGTACATTTCTACTGAATATAACATGAACTGAAGAATGAATGTAAGGTGTATTTCTTCTTTTGGAGAGATTAGTAAATCTAATACGGTCACTTTGAAATCAAGAAACATATTAGACAATATCAAGTAGACAGGTGTGGTTAAATTAGCAGATTACTTTTGATATGGTATATTTATATGGTTTGTAAAATAATACGCTTAATACGAATAAACTGTTATTTTAAAGCAATTACTTTTAGTTCATGGGTTATCGATAAAATATTGGGTCACACTTTTAGATCCAAAAATAGGCAAACTTTGATGGTTTAGCAGATAGAGTTCAGGCGATTGTATATTTGAATGGGTATGATTATATTCGATAAAAGTTGGATCAGAACCAAAACGTCTAGAAGAGAGGGATTTCATGAATTGCTCCACGTCTCAAGAATAAAAGGTACCTAGAATTAAATGGATGAAGAGAGAGAGCGTATTTCTCAAATTGCAAGCATATTTTTTCTTCCTAGATAATAATATTCCGAGCGAGAGTGGTATGTTCTCCACAAGAGTGGAAACAAGAGATGATCAAGAGACTATCTTGTACCAAGGGTATTTCAAGTGTAATTGATTAGAATTCCCTATATAAATATATGAGAGGAGAGAACTGTTGAAAAAAATATTTTAAAAAGTAATCATACCCGTAAATTTCAGAGATGCATTCACTTGAGGACTATCCTGTTAGGTTTGAGAGATGGCCAATCGATAACTCTTGATTTTTTGCTATTTGTACCTTTTTCACAGAGAGATGAGACGCTTGTAGCCTGGACTCTCTTCAAGTTTATGTAAAAATCTTAATGAGCCCATCTACAAAACATGTGTAAGAGTAAAGAGAGTAGATATTGCAAGTAAACTTGTAAATGACTTCCAACAATGAGACATTTCGATGAATTTGGTGAGTATACAGTAATTAGATATTGAGGATACAATTAATCAGTAGTGAGATGGAGTTGAGATTGAGTAAAGTAAACAATGCTAGAATAGAATGAATAGCCGGGATAGAGGCTCAATGAGAGACTATATATATTTATATTGACAAGATAATTAAATATTCCAACTAGTAGTAACTGGGTATGATAACTCTTTTGCCATCATTAGAGTATATTTATTAGATTGTATAATAATTATAAATTAAACAATAAACAAATGGCTTTAGCCATCTTTATTCCAAACAAGTAAGCATATATAGTATATAGGAATGTACAATGTGAGAGAAAGTTGAAAGAAAAAGGTAATGATTTCTAAATTGGCTATTCGTCTATAAAGGATAAAGTCTGTACAACATTTAATGTAGACACTTTTATTTGATTATTCTAACCGAGTAAAAAGAGTAGATGATAGAGAGAAAAAAAGAAGTGAGAAAAATCTAACAAACAATTGATCAGCAATGCAGCTAGAGAAATGAAACAGGTTTCATCTTTTGCATGGAGTGAATTCATCTCTCGATTGTTTATAAGAGAGTTATTGCGTAGGCTTGTACAAGACTGTCAACATACCCTCTTGCATTTATTGCACAAAATGACAGAAAAATGATATGAAAAAGACAGACAAGTGAGAAGAAGAGACATGTGAGAACATTGTTTGAGCAAACAATGAGATAGGTTGAGAAATTCCCCAAAAGAGAGAGATACAGGCAAGAAAATTGGGCTGAATTCAACCTGAGGTTATCGATTAGAATTAGTTAATGACACACGTAGAAGATTCAAGATTTTCACACACACACGCACACAACCCCCTTTAGAAATCCTAACCAGTTACAATGGAAGGGTGAATAAAGTATATGAGTCATATTATTCTTTTCTAGAGTGGGGTGTTAGAATACAAAATTATAATTATATACTGTATTATAATATTTTGTACAAATGGAGTGTATAGTTCAGTGAATTCAGTTCTCTACCTTTCTCTGCAAATCCCAGACTCTTGAATTTTAAGGGAAGAAAAGTAGTTTGTTTTAGTTATTTTTTTTATTCAAGGAAAAATTGGATATTGTGTAGGTGAGATTTCCATGCCCGACTACCCTAGACCGCTGTTATCCTCATGTACGTTATTCAAGAGACTTTACTATCCATTGTTTACCGTTGAAATTGAATGTTTTAGAGGCCAGAAAAATAACTCAGATTGTAAAAGTTATATCGGAATTCGGTGCCAAATACAATCGTAAATGGAATGAAAAACTACACGAAACTACTGTGTTTAAAAGGGCCCTGAGAAAAATTTAAGTGGAAAACAATGTCAAAAGAAATACTCACAGTTTAACCAAGACTTTTCTAATCAATTTGTTTTCCCGGGAATGATTTTTCTAATCCTGTATCACAAGTTCATTAAAGATTAATGAGGCAGATTTTTCGTCTGTATTGCTGCTTAATGAATTCCCTTTTTCTGTTCAATACTCTTCATGTATGACAAATACTCTCAATTGATTCTAGGTTAACTCTGATTGGCCATCCTCCTCTGAGCCAATTACATTCGAGCAAGAGTTTACATTGGCTATTCCGGATTAATACACACGCATGTGTGTCTGCTAGCGGGATGAATGCCTCCTTCCTTTTTCTTTGGCAAAGAAATTACATTACAAGTGATTACTCATACAGAAAAGTATAATCTAGTCGATACCTCAGAGAGAGAGAGGGAAATAAAAAAGAATAAGAATTAATTAAGTGAGAATGAATACATTTTTATTCAATGAAAGTCTACACAAATTTCATAATTCCATGTCCATTTTTTCTTCAACATTTTCTGGGATAAAATACCACTCGCCATCATCAAGTTTCTGGGATTTTATTAAAATACTCGGATAGAGACTGGTGACCATTTCACAGGCATCTTTCTCGTGAACATCTTTTACCTTTTTCTTTTTCATATCTAAATATGCGAGGATTTCCACTTGAAACTCTGACATTTGAACGTCGAAAATCTTCAAGATTTTACATTGTTCTGGTGTGAGAATTTTACCCTTTTCACAAATTAGATAATTACCTTCGAGGAGAATGATTCCCTTTTGTAATTTGACTGGCAATTTCAGGTCTCTCAGGACCGTGATCATGGTATGTGGCAGCTTGTGTAGAAGGCCTGCTTGAACTCTGACAGTCTGGGCAGCTTTACTACCGCATCTACTGAATTCTGATGAACGATATTGGTTGAAGAATTCTCTCAGGTAGTTGATGCTGTGATTTGATAAGACCAATGAAACCTGACCCTTGAGATGCTGAGCGAAAATGTGAAAGTTTTCAATTGCCTCATTTTCACTGTTCTTTCCAAAGACAGTCTTGATCAATTTGTTTTTGGAATAAATAATGGTTGAATCTGTTAATTCTTTTCTTATATGGGAGACATTGTTATTCCGGAAATTTTGGAACTTTACAGCATAAATATAGTCGTAATTTGGAAGGATCTTCTGAATTTTTTCCTTATATTCATTTTTTCGACCAGGCTTCTTGGCTACCTTGGTCAGATCAACCTTTTTGTCTCTTTTAGATTTTGGCATGAATTATTTTTGAAATTATAATTAATTCAAACCACAGTAGACTATTGTCGACAAAATTTGTTTTACTATAGTCTCAGTTTGGTTAATGAGAAAATTTGTGTGTAAAATCTTCCACCTTACAAATGGTTTGTGATAATTATAGTCAAGAAAGAGTTCTCATAGAGCATATTAAAGAAAAGTTTCTAGTTAATGACTCTAAAGGTTTGACAGAATTCGTTGAGAAGAACCTGCAAGACTATTATGACAATTCCTGGATTATAATTGCTGAATGCTTCGCCTCTCTAAATTATGAGATTGAAAAAGAGAACTTCGAGATGGATAAATGCTTTGAAAGTCTCTTGATCCTCTTCAATTTTCTCGATGATATCGATAAAGCAATGATTCTTGAGACCTACCTGAAATCTGTCAACAATTTTATTTGTCTCTATTTTATCGCAAGACTGATGTATTACTTTAAAGAGGTGATTTTCAAGAGAGCTCAGTCAAAATTCATACCTTCAGATCTACAAACTGTCCTCAGTGAGAATTTAACCTTTCCAACAGAGTTTGAAGAGTTTGCTCTTGGCTCTATTCTTCAATGTTTAGAAATGCTAGGGAGCATTCCGAATAAGCCTGACTATTCTCAAATTATCCTAATTTGCCTTGCACTTTCGTTTAGTTCAGAAAACCTCTTCAGAATTGAAAGAGAAATTCACAAGTTGGAATTTTCCTTTGCTCGAACTGCTGACAGTGAACTGAAGAGATTAGTTAAACTCAATATAACTTCATCTTCAATCCCAAGTCAACTCATTCCTCGTGTATTTTCAGTGAAAAAGGTTACTTTAGATTTCATTAGTTCCATGGTATCTTTAGATGTATCATCCCTTGGCAATGTAAAATGGTTTGATTTACAAACTTACTCCTTGAGATTTGTCAATTTTCTTGTTACTCAACTAAAAGAAATCTCACCAGACTATTTAATTACCTGGGATGATTGGCAATGCAATAATCTCATGGACATCTTTGGATTACTATACAAATTTGCTCAGCAAGACATATCAGGTCCTGAATTTCCACAGATCATCAAGTCGAGTCTTGAAGCGATGAAAAGGTTGGTCACCAAGAGTGAGAAGAGGGCCAGAGAAAGAATTTTCCTCCACCTCTTCTCCGAGAGAATGAACGTTGAGCATTCTGGTGTGAGGAGTTACCTGATCGTGATGCTCAAAGATGAATATCACACCACTTTGAATGGACTCAACTCTGAGGATTTGGACAATTTAATGTTGGTTAATCAGCTGAAGGATAAAATCTTTACATTTCCAAACAGAAACCTTCCAAACCCTGAGGTTCTTGATGACAATCAAGCATGGCTGTCGAGTTCCTTGAACTTTCTTCTTTACCTCTTGTATCGGGATAAGACTTGCTCCCTAACCCAGAGAATACTCAGCCTGATCCGAAAGGATTTGGATCATCAATTTTTGTCGCCATTGTCATCGCAGATTGAGAAGACTGTCAAGAGTCTGAATGAGGAACTTAATTCCGAGGAAAAGACAAAATCAATGCAGAAAAGGGAGTGTCAGAGCCAATTGTTCAAAATTCATTTGCTCAAGGACACTTTGACTAAGGTCCAGTATCTATTACAGAATAAAGACTAGAGAGATTATGAATAATATGCTTTATTTTTATTTTTTCAACCTGGATCCTCCATATTGACAATTCTTTTATCCCAAATTTCTTCCATTTCAGATGACAATACTCACTTTTCGCAATGGTTTCAAGTTGACCAACTCGATACTGAGGGCAAGTCAGAGATATCAATCAACAGCCAGTCTAAAGTCTGAACTGCCAAAGTCAGATCTACAACTAAAGACAGAAATTATGGATGCTTCGATTCCATTTGTAAGTGATAATTTAATTCTGTTCTAGATATCCCAATATGGCTGGACCAGGGAGAGTCTTGAACTAGGCTGCAAGGAGTTGGGCATGCCAGAGAGTTATCATTCACTCATCATTAAAAAGGACACGATTGACATGATTCTGTTCTTTTATTCCTCGCGAAATACAAAATCTGTTGACTACATGCAGAGTTGGAGGTCAGCCAATGAACCACCAAAAGCTGTTAATAATAACACCACCATGATTAGTAGTAGTCCTGATGCCAGCTCTCAGGACCTCATAAAAGATTTACCCTTGGGTGTTCCCAAGGGTTGGCCAGAAATCCCAAATGAAATTAAGGATACGGAAATTCTTGATAGATTCCTCTACTCCGTGTTGAAGAACCGATTAGAGATGATAATCCCTGTGATTGATAAATGGCCCCAGGCCATGGCTATGATGGCTAATCCAATGTATGCACCTAGATCACTCCATCTTTTTGCAGAACTTGTGGATGACATTTGGGCAGCGGCCGGGGACAAGTCATCTGACGTGAGAAAAAATGAGATTTATCATTTTTATATTCCAGATGAAATGGTACGCAAAGAGAATGGCTGTGGCCTATGTCTACAACCTCTCCGAATTGCATTTAATCCAGGACAATTCGACAGATTATGAAAAAACATGGATCTTCCTCAATAACAGACTAAAGGACTTGAGAAAATTAAAGGAAAATGACGTAATTCAATAATAATAACATTTTAAAATAACATTCTAGTTAAAATCCACAATAAACATGATGAAGGAGACAGTTGGAGTCTTCACAAAAACAGTGAGCAACAACATCTGTCAAGAGATTGAATTCTTTGAATAAAATAATTTTCCCTATTTAGACATCAAGCATGCTCGGATTGAGGAAGTTCTAACCAGCTTTCATGGAACAAAAAGAAAATTTACAAAATGTATCATCTCCACTCATAAAAATAAAAAAATAAACAGTATAATAAAAAGTTAACTCACAGAGGAAGGATTTTAATCTATATTTTGTTGTTGTGCACTGCTTATGCCTGGAGAAGTGATGAATGTCTGATTGATTGAATAACTTTGAATGAAATTTTTTAATACATTTTTTACTCTCAGAATTTGGATGGTATCGAAATTTCGTGTCACAGTTTGGAATCCAAAATTGATTCTATTTCAAATGATTAGTCTACAGGCATTCTATTATACGATTTTAATTATTCTCTGTTCAATCCTCGGCAAGTTTGCAGGGAGAACATTTTCCTTCCAACTTGTTTTCAATGATACAGAACTCCGTGTTAAAGATACCTCTGGTATGTGTACCATAATGGCATTTTTAATAACGTCACTTTTCGTTTCGCTTTCTCTCTGGAAGATAGTAAGTTCAAATTTATCAGATGAGGAAAGAGGTTTAAGCATAATTTTAATCCAATTTTAGGTAATGAGATCCAAGCAGTGTTTGGATTTTTCAGCGACAATTCATTTCTGGCATTTAATTGCATGTATATTTTACAATGTCGCCTTTCCATCTTCTATGGCATGGTGGCTTACAATTTTATTCTCAATTGCAATTTCAACTGGCTTTGGAGAGTATCTCTGCATGAGAACAGAGATTAAGGATATTCCTTTAGAATCCGCGTTTGTTGCTTAATCTTTCAGAGAGGAAAAAATTTATTAACCATTTTGTGAAAATATATCAATGATGCTAGTGATCATTTTACTTTTCATTCTTATACAAGAAGTACCATCAGGTTTGAGAAGAAGGAACTTACATCATCACGATGACCATTTGGCTAGATCGCGGATTTTGAATTCAAATTTTTATTTCGTTGGGTGAATTCAAACAACAACCGATTGGGTTAGTTTTTGTTTTGTCCAAGAGGGTATTTGAAAAGTTTTGCAATTTCCTCTAAACCTAATGGCTAAAAATACTACAGATCATAAATTCAGGAAGATAAATGTCGATTTAATTGGACAGAAAAACTTTAGTGAGGACGTTGAAGAGCTAGTTTGTAACTTTTCAGAGAATGAAGTTTCCAGTCTTATCACAAAGTAATTTAACGAAATTTCAACATTTTTAGAGGTCAAATTAACGAGGCTATAAAATATATTCTTACAAACTCTCCTATAAATTCAAAGGACGCTGAATTAAAGCAGGCTGCTTTGAGATCCCTCATAAAAACTTTCAACGCTTCCAAGACTAGCCAAATCGATTCTGCACTTGAAAACCTCAACGAAGATGAGATCGACCTACTTATGCAGTACATTTACAGATGCTTTGAATTTCCCAAGGAGTGCAGTTCAAACTGCCTCTTCAATTGGTACGAAAAGGTATTTTCTATAGGCAAGTATGGATCTATTATAAGGACTCTCACAGAGAAACGACGTGTTTAACCCTTACTAACTCACTGTGCTCAAGGAATTATGAATTATTTAATTTTTATTTAAAACATATTTATATTAATAAAGATTTCTAATAAACGGGTGCAGTTTAGTTCAACTTGCTTGAATCATTCTAGGCTGATTCAGACCAATTTTTCCTAAATATTAGTAATCCTCCCCCTTATTTATTTCAATTTAAAAAAGGCACAGAGAGGAGTGAACATTTTCACACAGGTCTCAATGTGTGAATAGTGTTAATTTTATCTACTCTACTATGAAAACTTGTTCTCAATTACCTGATAATTGTTCATTAAGTAAAAATAGAATCAATAGAGTGATCAACTTTAAAAGTAGTGTTAGTTGATGATTTAATTCAAAATGATCATGATATTCGTAGAATTCTGTTGAGTACTAATCAAAAAAATAATTTTTAGGTTTTATTTATTTATTTTTAAAAAGGATAGGATATTTTTATCAGTTAAATTTACAGAAAAAAAATAAAATCTGGTATTTTTCACATTAATCAGTATCAATAAGCAATTGTACTCTGAGTTTACATTCAGACCTCAAGGATTTCTCCAGAGCGTTGACAAGAAACTTACTGCTCGTTTTAATGCTGACAACGTTGAGGAGGCGAGAGAAGCGCAGGAAATTATTTAACTCTTCCAAATCAAGCCAGGTCAATTGATCACCTAGGTTGAGTTCTTCCAAATTCCTCATTCCTGATAGACAGTCCAAAAGGACCGAGGAGCTGGCATGATCCGTGGTCTCTGTCAGTTTTCTCTGGGGTAAATTCAAAATTTTCACACTATCCTTGTTAATGTGGACGACAATGCTCAGGAGGGTCTCAACATTCATCCATGGCCCATTCAAATGGCTTAGGTCATACTCATCCAAAGGCAATGAAAGACCTAGATGAAATGAGATAGAGGTTTAAAAAAAGTAATTGACATATTTCATACCGCCTAAAAACAATCACTTCTGGACTTTGAGTTAGAACAACAAGCATATATTTGAGTGATAAACATTATATTTCCCCGGGTATCTTCAGACTCGACCCAGGTTAACATATAAATACTAAATATAATAATCAATTGGGAACCTTTTATTGGTTCGTTTCTATATCTGTAGCTTCTGAACTTACAACTTTAATTAATGGGATTATCCTTCAACACCAATAAGACCAAAATAATATGTCTTAGCGATAACATACTGCTCGGCCATGACCTGAACACACTTCTAATTACTCAAATTAATGATCTTGGACTCAACTAGATCCGAAAGCTAGACACTTGCGTTCATGCAGAGGATACTAAGAATCATACTTTTTAAGAAAGTTTGTACACTCCCCGAACCTCCGACTTACACTGTATGAACATCATGACTATGGCAGTGCCCCCTCTCTCTCTAACATTCCTAAAAGTCCCCAGAAAAAGATTGAGTATACAATTTCATCTTGTCCTCTCCTGATTGGATCTTCTCTCGTATAGTGAACATTTTCCGTTGTCCCACTGGTTTCAGTAATCCTTCTCCAGACATAACATCCCCTCAGATTTAATTTCAATTTATTTATTCAACTTATTCAATTTTAAACACCAAACAATGTACCAGATAATCATTATCCTTTTATACGTGTAAAGGCAAAGTGTAATGCGTATTCTTTGAGAATGCAATTGAACTTACTGAAAAATTCAAGAATAGTATCCTTGTTAACATCGGAAAGGTTGAAGATGCCGTCAATTTTCTGTATTGACTTTCCATATCTCCTGCAATAGTTGATAAGGCTAGATATGGAAAAGTTGTAACATTGATTCAGGGAAGCATGTTCAAGAATTGAAGAGCATTCGGGGATTCTGGTCAGTTCCTCATTCCCGGAGAGGTTGAGGGACTTTAGGCTGGAACGATTGAAATTGAAACATTTCGGTTGGAGATCAATCTGACCCTTGATCTTGTTCCGTGAGCAGTTTAATTTGACCAAATTCGGCATTACTCTGAGAATATGCCAGAAGCCAATGTCTGTTATTGAATAATTGTGATTTAATCCGGAAACATTCAGCTCAGTTAACATGAGATGATGGTCCGGATTGAATTGGCACCAGGCCTCATCATTGAGTTTGGTCTGACTCAAATTGAGATATTTCAAGCTGGCCACTTCTAAAGAGAATGATTCAGAAAAGAGTTAAACACACCAAGATGTTGAATTAAAACTTACTCAAAATCGAGGGCAGTGTATCTTTGTTGACGGAACTCAGGTTACTTAGACTAAGATGGGTCAGCTTTTTCATATCTAATAAAAAGTAAGTTTGTTGAAAGATGACGTACGCATAAAGTCGTTGAGAGAGGCCGGTGGGAGAGATCCTGTGTCAATGCCATTCAGGGAGAGCTTGCGTAATTCATAAAAGTTTTTCGCAACATGGGAGAATAAATCACCTGTCATGAGGGGATAACTGTCAAGGTTAAGTTCCTCTAATGAGCTAAAATCAATAAACAGAAATCTAAAATCTAACAATATTTCAAGAAATCCGAGTAGTTAGTATTGTGGTCATGAACTTTTATCTTACAAGGTTTGAGTATGTAATTTGGTTTTAGAAATTTTGTAAAAAACACACATCATTCACTTTTCAGTAGAGGAGCTTCTTTTTGGAATATAAGAAATGTTTAGCTTTCCGGGGGGTGAATACGATGCTAAATTTTATGTTATTTTCAGTGATGTAGCCTCTAAATCAATGTGTTTCTAGGTCTAGAAGCTATTAAGCTTTATTTAAAGGTGGTTTTCACTGAATTTCAATATACTCACAGCTCTGATTGGTTAATTAAGTAAGAAATCAGCTATTTCTAAGCCTTGAATACTATTTTATTCATTGAAATCTCTATAATTATAATCAAAAACAGTTTTCAGCTAAAAACTATGCAAATTTATGAGAGGGAGGAAGGAATACTCACTGTTTGAATAGGGCAGCAGTTTTTATGTTGACTAAATTCTGTTCTTTTAATATGACGATAATTTTTTGACATAAAAAATTGGGCAAAAGCGTAGTCTTGAGGTCATTGAAGACTTTGACTTCACCCGGTGTTGCAATGAGACTGGAGTCCTCTTGAGTTCCGGGTATTCCGATTCTTGCACTGGTACTCACCTGAATGATTCGTGAAATGATTGAGGTAATGTAATTCAAGCATAGATCTATCAGGTTGAGTGGATTGTAGGCTAGACCGTGAATAGGATGCTCCTCTACCAACATGGGTTTCTCCGATTGTTCTAGATTATTCAGAAATCGTTGACCTAAAATTAAAAAATTTTTTGGCGCTTACAGTGCAGTAATGATAACATGGAAATTGCAGCCAGATTATTAGTTGATATATCTTGGGAATAACTTGGTACTAGGATAACCAGAAAAGGGCTGTATTTTGAAGTTATTTTTTTTAGTTATTGATAAAAATTCAACCATGAGAATTACAGACAACCTGAAGGTTCGAAATTTTATCTTCTTATTGAGAAACCTTCAGGCCCTGTCTGATTCATTTTTCTATCAATCAAAGCTTACATCTTAGGGCTTGTCTGTGGTATTTTTCATTTTTCTACCAAAATTAAAATGGACAGCTTGTGAATTGCAATGAATAACTTACGACGTTCTTGAAAGTCTCTTTCACGATCTTCATCATTGAGGAAGACTTGATCTGAGATCCTCTGGCCTTGACCCAAAAATGGCGATTGAGGATGTTCTCCGTGACCTTCATTCAAGTCATTTTCGAGATCATTGAAATCCGGGTCCATGTCATTCTCGTTTACTGGTTCATCTACTGGCATGGGAAATAAGTCATTGTGTTCTTCTTCTAAACTATCTCTATCCTCAGGTTCATCGAGGGCTTCGTTTTGATGTTCTTCCCTTGGAACATCACTGGGGATTTGATTTACTTCGGATCTTGATGTGCATAATCGACTGTCTAGAAATGTTTTTGTTCATTAATTTGACATAAAATTGGTTGAAAAAAAGTGTTTTGGAATAAGAGTTGAGAAAAAAGTTTGCTATTAACAAGAGTGACTCACTATGCCTAATGAACAGGGTTGAATTGATCAGATAACTTAGATGAATCAGGTTCTCTCCTTGCTTCTCGAATAGTTCAGTTAGGTTGATTTGTTTCCGAGGAAATGAAGCAATTTCAAATATTAAACACTTTAGGGTTAGACTCGGCTCTGAACAAATAGATGGCATATTTTTCACTAGACCATCGAGAATATCTATCAACTCTTTAATCTTTGATTCGTTTGTGAATGAGTGAACTAAGGGAGTTGAATCGTTCATGTTGAATCGAATTCTGAAATTATTACCCCTGTTTGAATCCTGGTTATTTGAGGGATTTGGGGAGGAGGAAACCTGAAATGATGACGGCTGTACAGACCGATCATCCCTGATTTGATCGAGGATCCTCTTTTTATATTCCATGTCTCTCTTTTTCTCTTCTAAGTTTTTTTGATAGAGAGCCTTGGCTTCTTGTTTTCTCTCTTCAACTTCTAGTTTTTCGTCTTCATTCAAGTTTATGGG
This sequence comes from Gyrodactylus bullatarudis, assembly GCA_012064415.1. Lineage (NCBI taxonomy): Eukaryota > Metazoa > Platyhelminthes > Monogenea > Gyrodactylidea > Gyrodactylidae > Gyrodactylus > Gyrodactylus bullatarudis. The sequence continues at coordinate 189,691 of SSNU01000247.1, read as the reverse complement.
AACGAAAGGTAGTACTGGGGGATTTTTGGGTAGAGTGTTTAGCTTTAATCGAGGAGTTTTATCCCGTTTTTCACTAAGAAAATATAAGTATTACGCAATACTTACGTGATGAAATCAATTATTTCATTTGTTGTGAAGAATCCTTCACTATGGGCTTGTCTGATCTCATCTAACGTGTATCCCATTTTAACTAATGCATCTATATTTTCCATTTTGATCAGAATAGTACTGATTTTGACTTATTTTTTAAAATTTATAAAATCAATTGAAGTCTGAAAGCAGCAAAACAAGAACTTGTACACGTTGCTTGAAAATTTTGTTTGTTTAGATTTTGTATTTATTTTTTAATTCAAATAGGCACTTTCATTTGTTATTTACATTTTTCCTTTGTTGTTGTCCAGAATAGGCTTAGATAATATATTTTCAGTTGTATAGCTATATTTATTCATTTATTTTCTTTCGTGATTATTGTCATATTATCAAACTAAATTATTCATGTATTACTTTGACAACAACGCCACTACAAAACCTTTCAAAGAGTGTGTAGATATGGTCCACAAAGTCATGCTCGATAACTGGCACAATCCATCTTCAGGATATCCCGAGGGAAAGCTTGCCTATCAATTGATAGAAGAAGCCAGGGAGAGGATTTCTGAATTTTTAAATTGTTCTTCTTCTGATTTAGTTTTTACCTCTATCGGAACTGAGTGTAATCATTTGGTATTCTCAAGTATTATTGAAACATTCCCTAAGCCGCACATTATCACCTCATGTATTGAACATGAAAGTGTGATCAATGTTTTGGAGAGGTTTCACAAGGATGGAGTCATAGGTAAGTCACGATAAAGTTTATTCTCTAGATTTATCCATCTGTCAAGTTGATCAGGATACTGGTTATATTAATCCTGATGAACTCATGAAATTAGTACGTCAGGAGACCCGCTTAATCTCAGTAATGACTGTTAATAATGTTACAGGAATTGTTCAGGTATCTCGATAATTGCTCAAAACTATTTGTTAGCCTATAAGAGAGATTGCAGACCGTATCAAACAGTACAGAGATGAGAAGGACTCGGAGATATTTTTTCATACTGATGCTTGTCAGAGTGTAGCGAAAATGAACCTAGACGTCAGTTATCTTGGAGTGGATTATGCAACCATAGATGGCCACAAAGTGATTGTAGTATTTCCTAATCTCTAGTTTTATGCTCCCAAAGTTGGGGTACTTTACGTGAGAGATTGCCTAAAAGTAGGCGGAGCGCCAGCCCGACCAACGCTCATTGGTGGTAGTCAAGAGAGGAATCTTCGCTCTGGCACACAAAACACTCCTCTCATAGCTGGCATTGGTCTGGCAATGCAAATAATTCGAAAAAATTTTGATAGCTACATTAGCAAGCTAACCCAGATTCGAGAAAAATTTGAGCAAGAGCTTTGCTCCGCTTTCCAAAAGGAACCCTTACCCAAAAGTAGCGAGTCAAAAATAAAATTGATCATTTTCGGTGTGGACAAGTGCAGGGATGAAAGTAGATGGAGAGAAGACCTGGAAAAGAATCCTCGGAGAGTTTCCAATACACTAACCATTGCCTTTGAAGGGGAGCCATGGATTAACAGTTGGTTAATTTTTAATTCATTTAAATTATTATTGCATTGCTAAAAGAAAAATTAAAACTTCCTCTTTGCTTTTGTTCCATTAAGATGTATGTTGATTGATGTTCAGTGGCGTTCAGTTTTTCATTAAGGATAAGCCAAAAAAATTTATCCTTCCTTCATTTCATGCACAGATTTCTATACGCCAAAGATTTTTGATTTACAATTTTGTAACTCTGTTAAAGGCAATTTAGAACAGAGGATGGAAGGGGTGGGGTTGAGGAAGGCATTACAGCAGAAAATTGTAGATTTTATTACTATATTAAATCTTAAATTTATACTGATCATATCTCTTTCTCTCTTCACGTGGAAAGAAATTAATTTGGGCATTTTAAGTTATCAGTATCATTATGGGATGATTTTCAATTGTAATGGGCCGGTCAAAATTCTACTTTTGACATGTTGCTAGTAGTAATTTTTTGTCAGATAAATGGTAACATGATAAAAGAAATCTCATTTTTCTTGATCACTACTATCATCTCTTTCTTATGATTCGTCTTTTGTCTGATTAAATTATTCTTATAATTTACTTGGCAATATTTTCAATTTGTTATTAAATGCTATATATTTTGAAAATTTTGTTATTTTTCCTAAAAAATGCCATTCCGTGACCGACCTAGTTATTACATTTTATTTTTGTATTGTAACAATTTTAATTTGTAAGGATTTTTCATTCAACTAAACACAGTTGGATGTTGGGCAAAGATTCAAGGGGTATCGAGTTTTTCGAAAACAAAAGAATGTTCAGAGCATTTCTTGTCGATGGAAATCCTTCTCACATTTCAAGGACTATATAGTACTATTATTTTAGAACTCATTTTATGACCTATTGAGTAATGAGCATAGAAATATAGTTTAGATAAGGTATGAAGGATAGGTATGAGAGATTATTAATAATCCAGCACACCAAGATATTCATCATCTTGACTCTCAACTTTATTGCAAATTGTGAAAAGTAGCGAGAGAGAATACTGACTCATGAGATAATGTTGATTGCTCATACCAGAAGACCAGTTTAAACATAATTTTCATTTTTAAGGCAAGAGGATTCTGCACTTTTGTCCCGAGGTGAGGGCTTCACGTGGGGCTGCCTGTCAATCGTTGAAGAGACCTGGCAAAAATCCCAACCTAGATGGATCCGAAATTCTCATCAAACATGGTTACTCCGATCAACTAGCAGCATCAGCTATCCGTTTGAGTTTTGGCATTCACAATTCTTTCGATGAAATCAGACCAGCTGTTGCCTTGATTCATGCTGCTGTAGAGAAAGCTCTGGAAGAGTTGATGTGACCATTTTCATTACACGTGTCTTGATATATAATTTACAAACTTTTGTATTGAATAAAACGAAATCGGTACCTTAATATTTGTATTTCTTTGTCAACTTGAAATTCATGCAATTCAGTTAATCTTGAAAAACAAGTTTAACGGCTAAATGTAACAACAAATTTTCATCATATTACTTATCAGGCGTGTCGACACAGCAGATTGACATTTGACGAGCACCTAATGATATAGCCAGAGATGCGTGTGAAATTTAACTCTTGTTGAAATCTGTTTAATCTAGGTGCTTCTATTGTTGAATTTAATCTGTTTAACTGAAAGCCAGCCTGAATTCAAAAGGAGACTTGTTAATACAAGATTAACTGAATTGCTAGGGAGTCTTAAAAGTTATCTGTGAGGTGAAGAATTCCAGAAGAAAAGAGTCAATTATATTTTTGACGAAACTCTTTACACTTTTGACTATTTCAATTCTGAGAAGAGCAACTTTCCTTGTAATGTAGAAGATTTACGAATAGATGGCCACTCAAAATTTTTTGGAATATGCTTGACCTGGCTGCATATATAATGCACATGTTTATACAGCCGACAAATAAAAAGAAATATTCTAAACGAGAATTATTGAGAGTATCAAGTATGCAGTTGATGAAGAAGCCAAAGAGAATGGAGGAAAACGGAATTAGATGGGAAAAAATCAGTCAAAGCTCGATGCTATCTCTATGCCCTAGATCAGTTGACAGAAGGACAAAAAAAAATGTGAAGAGAACTTTGCAAGCTGACTTCTATCTGTTAAAATTGTCATCTATATAAAACCCTTAAAAAAATAACTTGTTCATTCTATATTTCCTGATTTTCCTTGCAAATAACCTGAAAACTATTCTCAACATTTAAATTGGGATTTGACTATAGTCAAAAGTGTAAATTATGGAAGAAAGAGTTAAATATTTTTTCACCCAAAAATATAATTAACTCAAGAAATATTAATACAGCCAATAACCGAGAGAGTTTCAGTTTTTCATTCTAAACCTAGTTGACATGAGGATGAGAATTTACTATTTTTACAAAAAACTCAATATTTTTCTCCGGATTCACAGGAAAAAAATAATTTTTTGAATTCGAAAACGGAATGAGCTAATAAGTTGTTGATGTTCAAAAATTCAATCTGACAAAAATTAGGCCAATTTTTTGATTTCGGAAATGTTGATCCTAAATATCAGTACTTAACTGCTTCGAATCATTGAAATCGATGAAAATTTTGGATTCAAAATTCGAAAAAGTGGAAATTTGGTGCATTTTCGATATTAAAAAAACGGTCTAATTTTTGTCCGATTGAATTTTTTTTGAACATCAACAACTTATTAGCTCATTCCGTTTTCGAATTCAAAAAATTATTTTTTTCCTGTGAATCCGGAGAAAAATATTAAGTTTTTTGTAAAAATAGTAAATTCTCGTCTTCATGTCAACTAGGTTTAGAATGAAAAACTGAAACTCTCATGGTTATTAACTGTAATTGCTCGGATCGGATTCATTTACTCTTTAAAGTTAGGTCAGAGATTGTTGATTTTGGTTGATGAGGGAATCTCAATCTGAATAAATGTCAGAATGAGGACATTTTTGTTGCCATAAAACTATTTCTTTTGGTAAATGGAACAAAAAAGATTGCTGGCTAATCTGCGTAAATTGTTTTTTCCTCTTGGTAAATAATAATAATTCAAATTCCCATACAAGTTTTCCTTACCAATAATCTCCCCTGTCTAAATATGCATCTCTACCTCTAGTATTCTGCTATGTAACCGAGATTTCTTTTTTTTCAGCAAGAAAAAATGTTCGTTAGTAAATGTAAGTGTATTAATGATAATGTGGAAATCATCATCATAGTTTAGCTTAGGAAGACGATCGATAATCTCATATGAGATAAATTTACAATTGAGTTTATCTCAAGTTTACTTTTGCCCCAGATCAGGACAGATCAAGAGACTACGTATGTATTGTAGAAGAAGCTCTCAATAGGTCAAGAATTGTAAATCCCATTAGACAGGTGAGAGATAAACTATTTTAATTTGGGGGGGGGGGTATGTTATCTATGCCGGATTTGCCATTGGTTAACCTCATTTCTGGCCAATCGAATTACGTGAGGGATATTCTATTCTTCTTGAGGTGAAAATAGTCTATACTAATTTGAAATGTTATTTAAATTGAAATGATTCAGTATGTCTTGTATATGTTGTTGATATCATCATTATCATTATTATTACTTATTATTAGTTGATTACAGTTAGTTTTGTTATGTTGATTACCTGAGGGTCGGATGTGAAGGAGTGTTCTATCTTACAGTCCATGAACCGATGTGGCTATAATGTTATATCAAGTCCACCACCCGACGTTGTGCGAATAACGAGGCATTTGAGTGTCAACGAAAGATTCTATTACATTTCCACAATAATATTCAGTGTCTTGGGTCTGTATCTTGTGGCGACAAGTGGATTAGTTTTGTTCATTCATATTGGCCTTGTAGAGGGAGAGGATGCCTCTTCGTTGAAAACTGACAGTGTCACATTCATCATGAAGCAGGGGAAATTGTTGAGTTTAATTTTATTCATATCGGCAATGATACTATTAATAATGGCCTTTGGCGTTTGTTACTTGTCCCACAAGTCAGAGATGAGGTTTACGTCAAATCGTATCATTCTAGTCGGAGATTTGGACGATGAACAAGAGATAACCTGTTGTGATTTCATTCGAGACTTTCCAAGGGTTTGTTTCAGCTGTAAGCTTATACAATCATCAGATATTTTACAGGATTAATTGGAATGCAATGTACAAACTCATTTGTAAATAATACAATAATAATTTAATATTATTAAACAAGATTACTTTCTTCACTACCTGTTAATACCATATTTTGTATTATTGATGTAGAAACAAGGTGAACTAAAACTTATTATTATAAACGATGTTATCCATCAATCAAGGAAAAATATCTCACACACCAGATGCAGACACATGCAATGTAATCGCTCTCTCACATTCACTCTAGGAAGTCTTATCATCATCATCATCATTAAGCCCTGCTTCACAAATTACACCATGAATAAAGTTCTCTTTTCCCACACACACACAAACCCCTCCTTTCAAAAAAAAGATTCAAAATGTCAATAAAGTAATGATTATTTTTCCAAACTAAAAAGTATTCAACTTGAAGGGAAAAATGAAGGAACGATGGTAGTGTTGTAGACTTATTTGGGCTTATACCTGTTTATAGTTTACTCAGAGATTATGAGAGCTCTTTGTATCGAATCATCCTTAGTTAAAGGGGATATCTCGTACATGAGTTAATAATCTGAATACACTTGAAAGTATCTGAGTGTATTTGCAGAATCATAGGGATGTATAGTCAAAAGAAAAGGGTACAATACAAAAATATTTAGATTGAAAGAATAACTAAATTTACAGTTGATATGAAGATGGTCAGGAATAAATAATCTGGTTTTGAATTTCAAAGCATTTAAATACTGATATTTTGGATCCCAATAAGACATGTGATTCTAATTTGACTATAGAGGTTTAGAGAAATACTTCTTTGTTATGGAAAATCTGAATTTTCACGAATTCTTGTCCAGTCATATAAAACTGCAATCATTGTAAAACCAAATCAGCTTAAAACTTATTTAATAATTCCTATAACCTGATAATACCTATAATATCTGATTGTTGTGATGTAACTGAAGTTAAAACAGTGTATAATGTCAGATTTCAGGCCTAAACTTGATTACTCTAAGACTCTTCTCTACGCATCTTGACTAATCCCAGAGTTTTGACGAAATATCTCGATAGGCTTATAAATTTGTTCAAACCATATCTCATATACCCTTATACATGGTATGAATTAGGACATTGAAAACTACTATTTTATTTGTCTCACCTAATTCATAGCTAATTCAATTTTAAAGATTAACCTAATTGACACAAAGATGAGAATTTATTTTTACATAGTACTTTTCCAAAAAACTCAATATTTTTCTTAGGAAAGTTAGTTCGAATTTCGAAAATGAACCAAATATCCGCTTCTTCTACTTTTGTGCTCAAAATTTTTATCGATTTCAATGATTTGAAGTGGTATGTCCAGATATTGGAGATCAGCATTAGACAAAGAATTCGAATCCGGCTGTAGAAATTCACAAATATTCGTCATTGTTGTGCGAAATCACAAATTTTGAATTTGTTGATTATCACGAAGGGGAATGATCCAAAATTTTTAAGTTTAACTGTCTAATTCTTAGTCTAATGGTCCCAAATACCAGCACATAACTGCTTCAAATCTTTGAAATCAATAAAATTTTTCAATGAATGTTCATGTGGACGGAAAAGCTTGTATTGTCGGGTATCATTATCATTACATGGTGAGAGGAAGACTTGAAATTACATATTATTTAGGCAGAAGGAGTGCAAAACTTTTTATTCTATAACAATAGGGGGAAATTAAATAAATACTGTTTTTAACAGCTCTCTCGCTCTCTGGTAACAAATGATGGATTATTCATGATTCTCCCATCATTATTACTACTATATATATAATATACATGCTCTAATTTAGGGAGAATGTCTAACGAGGAGAAAGAATGGGGAAGCACATTAGAACAAAGCGTTGGATACAATTTTTGTGTTATACTCTTGTTTGAAAAGACAACAGATTTGCAAGAAGAAAGAAAGAAATGATACATTATTGAATAGCATAAATTGCATTTTGTCAAAAATACAACATCATCTTGTAAGGCCTAATTTTATTACCTTTTATTGACATGACCTTTAGAGTGAGTGAGAGTGAGACAGTTTAAAATTAACCTCTAATCACAATTGTGATTGCTATTTAAAACCTGATTATAAGGGGGTTGTATCCTAAAGATTTTATACAATCTCAATCTTGACTGGCTCAGGATAACAAAGTAGCTACAATAGCTTAAGGTGTTCTAAATTATGATAAATAAGAGCTATAGAAATTATCTAATAATAAAAGACATTAAAATTTTGGAAAGATTATCTGTTGATTTATCATCTGATGGACAAAAGTGTGAATAAGAGATAATTATCATAGACTTGTATTTGGAAGAGAAATTCATTCCACTAGAAGTTTATGTTTGAATAAATTTTCAAGATTATCTCTCGCCACTATAAAGAGGATACTTGAAAGTGTAAAGAAAAAATGACATATGATGACCAGATTGAAGAGGGGTAGCAGACATTAAAAAAGAGAAGTCTGGATAACACCCATCAAATTATTGAACTAAAGCAGGAGCCTGTATTAGAGATATCAGATCAAATCTGAGGGAGTATTCATTGGAAAATGTTGAAAGAATGGAGCAACTGTAATTATTGGTTGTTTCCTGTCAATCTGTATTAGAAAGAAAAACAGATTATAAAAGACAAACTAATTTTTTTTGAAATTGAAACCTTGAGGGAACAGGGAAAGAGTGTTCAATGCGTTCAACTATAGTCAGGGTGTAAACAAGCCAATGTTTGTTGATCAATCTCAAAATAAATGCCCTCCTTAAAGAAATACAAATAACTGGATTAGATCAGCAGTATAGATAGAGTTAGAGGGGAAAAGACAAATAAAGATTGTTAAAACAAGCTAGATTAAACTAAAAGTAATCTAAATTTTGGCAGTGAAGGAAAAATAACTCTATAGAAAGGTAATTATATATTATTGGCGATTCTTTGATCAAGTTTAGATATATTAGATCCTCCAAAAAGCAACGATAGATAGAGAGAGATAAATATCAGATTGGTTTTTGTAATTAATCATCAGTAATTACGGTATAATGTGTGTATAGCTGAGATGAATGGAAAATGTAATGATACCCAATCTGCAACCATTTGCAGTGCATCCAGATAACTTGAAACTTTTGCATTACATTTTTAAAATTAATATATCAAATGCATCAAAAATTAATAGAGTAACTAGAATCACTCAAGAGAAGTGTGTCATCTACAGTCTAATCCAGATACGAAATGATTTGTGGAAAGAATCAATCTATGAACAAGTAAACTTGAACTAAGAAAAGTGATAAGTGGAGCTGTCAAATGCTAATTTTACTAATTCTAGTCTAAATTGGAAAATCTTTTAAATTTTTAATTTGTTAAATATTTGAAAATCTTGAAACTCTGCAAGCTTAGTGAATTCTGAAATTGTGATATTACATTATGAATATAGAGATATTGACAAAAATAGTATTTTCACGATTTCAGTAGATCCATACGGTATATTATCAAGTGTCAAATAGTTTTTTCACAAAATGTATTGGTGCGTTCGAGATTTTCAAAACATAAACAGGTGTTTTGAATTAAATTTTGGGGGTAGGCATTATTTTATGAAGGTTTGGCTATAATTAAAGCTATTACGCAAATGGAAAACCTTCAAATCCCATTTCGTGTTCTTCGGGGATGGGGTTATAATGTCTAATATACGGAATACAATAATTGAAAAAATCTATTCAGGTTTGGTAATAACCCCAACAATCTATAAATTCATAGAAACGTTTTTAAAATCTGAAACGCACGACTAGTATTTCAGAAAAAAAACTATTTGAAATTTGACAATCGACCGTATACATCTATGGAATTCATGTAAATACTATGCACTTTTTGACAATGTCCAATAAATAAGCACTTAACAAAATAAATAGTAAGAATTAAGTAAGAATCTACTTATGAGTAATTTGGTAATATTAGAAACAATAGAATTACACAATAGAAAGTCTATTAATAGCAATACTGCGTATCGCATAGAAATCTTATTACCTAGTGTTACTCAATGACAGAAGAGGAGAAACAATAACTTCATGCTTAACTGAGGAGAAAATGACAGGAAGTAGGATATTCTGTATTTTTAAACTTGAAAAGACATTTATTTATTTAGTAGGACTGGAAAAATAGCACCAAAATCTTGCAGAAATAAAAAATTGCTAAAACTGTACGGATTAATCACCCACCTCAGAAGTAGTCTCTAGTCTATTTTCATCCAATCAATTGTAGGCCTATTATGCTGTTGTAAGTACTCATTGGCCAATTTGAAGTGAGCACATCCAAAGAAACCCTTGTGAGCAGACAAAGGGGAGGGATGAGCAGCTTTGAGAACCAGGTGCTTCTTTTCATCGATTGATTCGACTTGTTTCTGGGCGAATGCTCCCCACAACATAAAAACAACATTGTTACACGACTTGGAAATGTGCTTCAAGACCGATTTGGTTAAATCTTCCCAACCCTTGTTCTGGTGTGAGTTGGGCCTGCCAGCTTCAACAGTTAGGACAGCATTTAGAAGGAAAACACCTTGATCTGCCCAGGATGTTAGATCACCGGAAGAGGGAACTTTATTACCTGGCCATTCTTTGCCCAAGCAGCTGGCTATTTCTTTGTAAATATGAATGAGTGAAGGAGGTGGAGGCTTTGGCTTCAACACCGAGAAACAGAGGCCGTGAGCTTGACCGGGTCCATGATAGGGATCCTGACCGATGATGACCACCTTGATGTCTTTGACTTTTGATGCAGTGCTCCAGGTGAAAACTTTATCTTCTGGGGGATATATAGTCTTCTTGGAGCGTTCCTCGTTTACAAATTTGCATAGTTGATCAAATTTTGGCGTTTTAATTACAGGTAGAAGAATATCGAACCATTCTGCGGATAACAAGGCAGTTACCTTTTTCACATCTTCACTCAAATCACTAGGAACATCTAGAAATGATAATTATGTGAATGAGTAACCTTTTTTAGCAGTTGACATGGTAGAAAGAGGCTTTGGCGAAGAGATGGGCTTGAAAAACCTGTCGAGAGTGCTGTTCATTTTCAGTTATATAAGAAATTTTTGATATGATCATAAACAGTAAAACAAATTTAAAAATAACATTTCTCCTCTTTTAACTCTTATAATTTTGGCGTAAATTCAAGTCTGATAAATTATGGCTAATAAACAGGCTGATTCAAAGTCTAAAAATGACATTCACTTGAAGATTCTTCAGGATTTACTCAAACTAGAAGATAACAAGTATTGTGTCGACTGTGACGCTAAAGGACCACGATGGGCGTCCACAAATTTGGGAGTATTCTTGTGCATACGATGTGCTGGCATTCATCGAAATCTCGGAGTTCATATTTCCCGTGTGAAATCAGTGACCCTCGACTCATGGACCGCCGAGCAGATTGCCGTGAGTTAAAATCCTTCATTTCTGGCTACATATGGACACTAATTGAAATTTTAGATGATGAAAGCTGTTGGAAATAGTCTTGGGAGAGAGATTTACGAAGCTACACTCACAGATTCTTATTGTCGACCTCAGTCAACAAAGGCGTTAGAGACTTTTATTCGTTGCAAATATGAAACTAGACGATATATAGCTCCCAACTTTAAGGAAATCAAGCCAGATGTTCAGGTTATAAACGCTCAAGTGGAACAGTTGCAGTCACAGCTTAAAAAGTGTCAAAAGCCACAAAATTCAAATATTCCTCTTGGTTTGATACAAAGTCCACCTGGAAATAATAAGCCGACTGTTGGCAAAGAACCAATTAACTCCACGCCTCGCTCGTCAAACATTCAGGATACAGCCAAAAAATCTACAATGAATGATCTGGATAACATCTTTGGGGACTTTAACCCACCTCCCTCTACGGTTGCTCCTGCTACCAAACCAACAACGACAGTTCCTCCCCAAGCCAAGACTAGCTCTTCTGACTTGGATGGGCTAGATTTTGCTTTCAATACAACTCCCTCTGAAAACATGAGTCAACACTTTATGTCTGCACCGAGTGGTGGTAAGCAGGATTCATTTGAAAAGTCAAAAGAGTCTATTCTTGCTCTCTTCAACACGCCAAGTCAATCAAATCAGTTTGGTAATAACCAAAGTGAGTTTATTACAACTCAATCTGTATCGTAGTCTCAGAAGACTTTACCTATTAGTAGGATGTTGTTTTCTAATTACTGCTTTAGCCTAAAAACTAGAACCGATTACATTCCAACTCCCCTCCCCATCTACAAAGTATAATAAATGGTTTTTCTATATATCCTTTCCAATTCTACTACTAGAGTTATGCATATAAATTCTACTTCTCTCCTCATTAGATGGCATGAAGAATTTGAACAAGAATTAAACTGAAATTTTTCTCACAGCTCTGATAATATCTATAATTTTCATATTTTAACTTGCTAACAAAGTTTCTCTTTGTTGAATAATCAATAAATTGACTTAAATCGATCAACATTTCATACTCTCATTATTATTATTATTATTATTCGATTAAAAATAGATTATTTCCAACATGGGATTGGACTGGGCAAAGAGGCTGTTAAATCTCCTACCAATCCACCACCTTCATATGGTTCAATATTCTCCCCCACCACAACTGTAAATGCAACAAGCCCCGCCTGTCAGCAAGCTGTTAATCAGGCATTTCCAGTTTCATGGCCGACAAACTGCTTCTTTGGATCATCATCCCCTGTGAATCCGGTATCACCCACCAATCAGACAAATGATTTTGCAAACTTTTCTGTAAGCCATTATGATTATATTTGATGAGTAATTTTTATTGATTGTTAAAATTCATCTCTGATTGGTTATGATCCTGGACCAATAGGAATGATCTGATCTAAATCTGCCTAACTAAATTATTTAATTCTAGTCTCCCCCTTCGCAAACATCTCAGCTCAACTCAAATATGGGCCAATTCAACGGACTGAACAGCTTGTCCTCGCCAAACACCGGCTCAATAAACACTCACAGTCATGACCTTGGCCAACTGGGCAGTCTATTTAGTACAACAGCTAATTCTACTTATCAGAAGACCCCAGCATCACCTCAGAGTAACACCCCAATCATGAATAATGGCCAAAATGATTATCTTGCATCTGTGAGTATCTTGTTTTATTTCCATTTTCAAACTTTGGATCATTATTGTGTATTTTATTCAGATTCAAAGTCAACTTGCATCTCTATCAATGATGAAACAGAATTAAACCACTCCTCACTCCAGAGACTCTCCCTCACGTACACCAAACCAAAAAGTCCATTGATATACATACGTATTGTACTGTTTTATTATTATTATTTCACTTTTCAGAGAATATTTTGTCTTGTCTCAGTGTGTGTGTGTGTGTGTGTGTTTTGCATACTTCTACTTCTACTACAGTTACCATGTTTTAATATTCAATCTCGATACAATACATATACTCTGGCCAAGAGAAGAAGACTCCCAACATATTGCACATTCCTAACATATATACATTATACAATATTATATGTATGTATTAAGAATTACATAATGAATTTACTGTGATTTTATTTTACTGTATTTTTTCTTGATGTGAATTCATTTCAAAAACATTTGATTAAATTATTATTTTTTTCTCTCTCTCGACCAATCAGAGTGTGTGTTTAATGCGACCTGAGCATCCCTCTATTGATAGGCTATTTCGCTGAATAAATATTTGCTCACCTCATTTTAATTTGATTGATTCTCTCTATTTTGTAAATAATGAGCGTTAAACCACTCGAGAGATGAGCAAACATTGTTTAGTCCAAAAAGATTGAAATATACGATATGGACAACTATTAGAATAATATACTTTAATGAAAAACTGTGTTCTATAATAAATCAAGAAATGAATGATAGAATGTTTAGTTTGTCATGTTTTAAGATGATTAAGAAAAGATTTCCTGGCTATAATGTTTGGAAAAATCGCACATCTACTTTAAAGTAACTACCAAACATAAATAATAATTAAGAACAAGTTACATTTAGTTTACGCTCAACTTGATTTTATTCACACTTTATATTACTGCATATTTTCATTGAAATACTAATACAATTCCTCCTCTTTTCTCAGTTCCCTATGTAATGCTTTTCAGAATACTTTTTATACATACATTTGAGACTCAGCATGTAAATTATTATCAAGTGAAGAAACACTTGAATATGTAATACATTTTTTATTCATCATGAGTCTAATGAACAACTGAATGAGTAAATGTGTTATTAAATTAAAAATATTATGAGATAATTCAACTGAAAGTTATTAGAACTCTAGAATTGTCTGTAATAAAATTCTCTTTGAGATGAATGAACCTTGCTCACAATGTGTGTGTGTGTGTGTTTCTGCATAACACTCTATTAACACTAGTAAAAGAATTCTTGCATAATTAGCAATTTAGTATTTACATTTCTTGTTAGATTATTATTACATATTATCATAATCCTTCAAGTGTTTTTCAATCAATCTCCCTTGCATTTCTCAAATCCCAATTGTAATCCAATTGTAATCAAACATGATGATATGATAAGGATGCTTACATTAGAGATGTTACGAATTTTTACCTTTTATTAAATCAAAGTTTTCCGTGAAATTTCCACTTATAATTTCGATAAAAATGATGTGTGAGATCTTAAATAAATGAAAATTCGTTTGTAATCCCATGCATAGTTGTGCATTGCTCATTTCCCCTAAAATTCTAATACTATTTTCATTGAAAAAAAAACACTTGAAGCTTTATCAGCAAAAGAGGTATTCAAAATTTTAGTGAAAACTTAGTAAAAATTCATTGAAAATCTGGCGACATTTTTAAAAAGTCTGATCTTTAAACTTGAATATTATCACGGAAAGGCATTTTGATATTTGATCTTGAATAAAATAATTTCAAGTATTGATAGTATTATCAATTGAGTAGGTTGAAAAACTTGTTACATCTCTAGATTTCATTACGATTTGAAGAAAAAATCTGGTAAAAAATATGGTCATTTTTCAAATTCCCAATGTCTAATGCTGATCTCAATTGCTTGAGGTTAAACACTGAAAAAGTAATAAATTGGATCTCAAATTTTATCTCTCGTCATTTGGTCCCCTCCTATTCAATCTTGTATTCTCAACCGTCAGGTCTTCTTCACCTGATATATTTTACTACAAATATGCAGATGACCTTAAAATCCTCGCCCCAAATTTCTCTAACAAACTTATTCGACAAGAACTTGCTCACCTTGAAAGTTCTTTAAATTAACTCTGCCAAAACTAAATTTATGGTCATGAAGACTGCAAAGCCCATAGTGGAACTAGACTCTGACTTTTCTCACCATGTTGTTAATAAAATCAAAGATCTCGGCCTAATGTATGACCATAAAATCTCAATAAGGCCTCATGTGAACGAGCTCCTGAAAACTCTAAGATACTCAACATATCTAATTACGAGATTTAAGAATAACTAATTCCGAACTCAAATTCAAGGTGTACAAAAGCTTCATATTCTCAAAATTTGACTATACCGCTGTCCGCTTGGTTTAACAATTGAATCGACAAGAAAGATCGAGAGAATTCAATACAGATTCCTCACCTCATGCTATGGCCCAATTAGCTACAGACAATGCCTCAATTTGTCCTCAATATGGCTCAGAAGGGTCTTTGGCTTTCTAATTCTCTATAACTCATAAATAAAGGACAAGATGACAACATCTTTCCTTATAATAACATGAACCAAAGAAGATACTCAATTCTCCTTGGGAACATCCTCTCTCTCCAGGCCAGAGATCCAAAAGTTAAGTTAGATCCAAAACCATCAAATCCACCTGTGCATTTCTCCAGAGACTTATACCTGAGGACGAAGACCTCTTCAGAAACTATTTTTCTTATTTATATTTCTTACTATCAGTTTAATAAACAAACATTTCTATTCCAAAAAAGTGGAAATTTGGCATATTTTTGAGATTTAGAAAATATCTTAGTTTTTGTCAGATTGAAAATTTGAAGATCAAATTCGAAATACGATAAATTCTTGAACAAGATTTGTACTCTACAAAAAAGTAGTGAGATTACAGCACTCAACATCATAGAATAGATTGAATAAAATGTATGTTTATTTTGTCATCTAGCTGAGCACTGGCCCTTTTCTCACATGTGGCCAGAATGTAATGAGAGAAAAATCACAATCTACTCAATAGAGGAGTCCAACAACAGATGTCAATTCTAAGATGTAAACTATTTATTTAGCTTATTTTGTTCGTACAATTAATTAGATTCCAAATGTAAAGAGTATAAATGATGAGAATAGGGTACTTCTTGACAAGCCTTTCTCTTATTCATATTCTGTTCATGTTGAAGAGAAATGTATGCTATGAACAGCTTTATTCTTAATAGGGATACAATTTTTATTTTACAATTTCTGCTGGCTTCACTAGCTAAACTGAAAAACTATTCTAATGAAAACAACAACAAAAAGAATAATTATTATCACAAGTACCATAATAATATTTTACTGTCTACATGCTCAATTGAGATGAACAACAATACAGAAGAGGTGTGAACAGAAAAATGTGTATGTCACTACACGATACACGATAAAGAAGGGTCTGGATAATTAATTACTCTTGTTTTTTGTTGTTGTATTTTTCACAATTTTGCACTTTCCTATCAACTTGTGTTGAGTAGAAAGAGAAAGTCAGATGACCACGATTGGCAACAAAACCAATCCCCATCCCCTTACGAGTTAGGATTGAACTACTAGGAAAAACTACAGGATAATTTATGGTGACCATCATCAAGAGAATCCTTTTAGTTTCATTATTTTTTTGAGTCTCAAAAAGTCTTTTGAAAACGAATTACACTATTTTTCAAAAAATGCATCTTTTAAACTTTATTTTTAGATATGCTAAATTGGTGTAGAAAACGTCAATTTTTGAATTTTTGCCAACATTTTTCTACGAGAAATCACTAAATCATTATTTTTGAATAAGCCAACAACAAAAGTATTAAAATGTGACAAATTAATAGGAAATTTGTTTTTTTTCCATGAAGCAGGGGATTAATATATCTGTTCAAAATGACCATTTTTCAGCTCAAACTTCAATTCCACTCTTTCGGATTGAATGATATGCTATTTCTTCAGCCGATAGGATCAACGTAGGATTTTCTGACACTTCGATAGAAGGCCTTGTTCAGATGATTAAGAATCGAGTTTTAAATAAAATTCAATGTAACTGGTTTCAGACTCATGTTTGATGGAATTTTGGCTATTAGTGGACTAAATACTTGTATAGTATACTAATAAAATGTATAGAAGACAGAATAACCTTATATGAATATGAAACGGGGTTCAGAGGCTGGACATTTCTTTCTCATGAGTATTTCTAATCCATAAATGCTGCACTAAAGCATTATAATTAGTTTTTAATCATTTTCATTTGTTGCTATTACACACTGTCCATTCTACAGATACGCACAAGGCATTTTCCCTCTCAAGCCAAACACACAATACTTTTTTCAAATACTACTCGCACATTTTGTCTTTCTTTCAAGGCATTTCGAAGATGAGTAGTCGTACGAGAGAGTATGAGTACTTTTATACTAACAAATGATGATAATAATAATTTAATAGAATTTTTGAATATCTAACAAATACACATTGTGTGTAGAGTAGTTGTAGAGTAAATTGTGTGTGTGTGTTTCTTTCAATGGAAATTGTAACTGTAATTGAATCATAGATGAATGAATGAAAAATTGCATTTTCAAAATATAAATGAAAAAAATGAATAAAAAATCACACCCACCTTCTCTGCCAATACAGCCAGTCACCCCAACCCCCTTTCTCAATTTTGAGAATCCTATTCATATTTAGCGAATGTGGATGATTCTCTTTCATGAATGTAGATTTTCTCATCCCAGGTTCACATTCACTCAAACATTTTTTTCAACGAGACACATTCAATCCTCTCCTTACTGATACAGAAAAAAAGGAATATAATAATAATAATAATGTAATTTAGTTTATTTTGATTATTTTATTTATTTCCTCAGTGAAACAATGAATGTAATCTGAGATTTATTCCCTTAAATGAAAAATTCTCTCTCTAGAGAAATCTTTTTCCCTCATTCCCTCTCGTTATGCAACTGGATTTGCAACAAGTTTTTCATAATGCAATCTTTCCTCTTCTTCCTCCTCTAAAATAAATATGATGGAGTGAATTTTTATTCTTTACGCCAATATTTTTATGTACAGTGTCTTCTATTTGAGAAAATGTACAATTTGTACCCTTTTTATCAACTCATGATTATTTATCCAAGACTTTGTTTTTACCCTCTGCTATTCGATAGGAAATTAATCTCCTAGAAAGCCTACTTCCCAAGGTCATAGATAAAAAGTAAGATAAGTTAATTCGAGTAATGATACCTGTAGAATTCGAATATTCGACTGAACTCTATCTGCTATCTATTGCAAACAACTTTGGTTTCTTGTTCAATTGCAATTTAGAAATTACAGTGTTTTTAGACATTCAATATACTAGCTAAGGTGGGTTCTAAGGCTATGATGGAGACACACCTGTTAGATGTTCGAACAAGCAAAAGTCAATTCCATAAGAGAGTCGAATAAATATTGAATTCACAGCGGCAGATTTAGATGCGTTCGTATGATTCGGGATTCGAACCACATGTGACCACACTTTACTATTAGAAGGTCCTTATTTCAAACCAAAGCCTACTACGAATATGTAAATTATTTTTGTTGAATCGGCCTATTAACAGATTAGCCCCTTTTTGAGATTTGAATTCGGCGCCAAAAATTTTCTCCCTAATTTCTTTTTCATGAGAGATAAAATTTCTAGGCAAAGTTAATGTCTTTTTAAACCTGGATACTATCTCTCAGAAAAATATGGTTTCCAAAATCAAATCAACAGTTTTTTCATCGAAGAGGCTGACCTACTCATCAGGACTCCTCAGCTAGAAGGAGTGGCGAAAACTCTGAGCGAAAGAGAATCTAGAGAAACCTTTTAGCCTGACTAGGGAAATTATTAGAATAGCAATTTTGCCAAAAAAAAGAGAAATACTGAGGAAATTTTGTGAAAAAAACGATTCGGAAATGCAATAAACAAGTTGAATGGTATTCGATTAGTTAAAGTGTTGTACGTTTTTATATTCTTTCGAAGAAAAAAAACAGGGAGTCTCTTGGTGCGTATGTGTGTGTACTCTCCAACTTTTGCTCTATTGTGTAAAGTATCAAGTATAAAGTGTGGGGTAGGTGAATTCGTTCAATTGTGAAATAAAAAAAATTAAGTGAAAAAATGAAAATTATTTTTTTATGACTTTATCATGCCCACACATTGTATGCAAAAAACAGAGGGAACACACAATTCCTCACACCAAGCAAGTATAGTAAGTTCAGTAAGTTGAAAGAGTTCTTATCTAGAGAGAAAACATCAATCTAATGTATTCCTTTAGGTTAGTAGGACAAGAAAGAAGCTACTGGAAAGTGTTAAAGTTGATGATTTAACCCATGTATGTGTTATACAGGCTAAATGTTCTGTTATACAACTTGTTATTCACAATCTTCTTGTGCAAGTTTTGTTTATTTTCTAGCCTTTTCACGGTCGGAGGAACTCTTAAAGACATGGAAAAGAACTCTCTTATTTTTTGAGGTTATGATCCATTAAAAAACATGTAAATTTGAATTCGGAATTATTACTTAGGCCGTCAGGAAGTTGGTTAAAAATGTAATAAAATCCTTTGAGAACATCAAGTAATTCATGAGAAACTAAACTGTAATTGGAAGAAGTAGCGATTGTTGGGATTGTTCAATCGTCCCTTTGAATTTTCTCAATTGCCCAAGACTCTCTGGGTCCTGTGAAATTCTTACTTTTGGAATGACCCTACGTCAGAATTCTTTTGACTCATTTATACTGTAAACTTTACATTGAACCAATTTTATTTTATCATTGAATTTCTGTATGGGACATTGGGAAGTGAATGTTTGATTCGAAAACATTTTTGCATTTTATTATAATAAATGAACTTTCTTTGAATATTATTCATTGGATAGTAATACAGTATTTAAACTATAGATAGAAAATCAGAATGAACTCACCCCCTTCAATTTTGTTTCCTCGATCTGAAAAGGGAGAAATAAGTTTATTAGAGGTTAATTTTGAGTTCTTTTTTAATCCATCTCAACTCTTCCCCCCCCCCCAGAGAGAAGGAAGAAGAGAAAGAAGGGGTGAGGGTTGGGAGGATTGAGCATTACCGAGGGAAAGAAAGGATGAGTTAAGGATCAAATTTGTCCTCTAGCTCCCTCCTTGGTCATTATTTCACTTCAATTGAAAAAGATGTTCCCTTTTTGCCCTGTTGTCTGACGCTAGCACACACACACACAAGAACGCTAGCTGAGCAAGCAAGAGGTAACTGAATTTCAATTTCTCAGAGAGGGAAAAGGGGGGGGGAAGGATAGAATTAAAAGTAAATGATCAAACTTTCAGGATCTCCCAATTAGACATGAAGATCTAAGAATTACTGATTCACCTCATTATCGATTGGTAGTTGAATTTCAATTTCTCAAATCATTCTCACCACTAATGTACTTGAAAATCAATGATCAGAGGTGTCTAACTTTAATTTGAAACTTTTCTAATGAAATAATAATTGATACTCTTGATATGATACTGTAATTGATTAGCGGGAATATTTATAAATGAATTCGCATACAATGTATAAGGTAATATATAAATTTCTTTCAGGACAATTAATCAAATCTATGATAATTATAATCTAAAAGGTATGCTGATGCCTCTAAGGGAACGGAAGTTTCTCAAATATATGCTCATGGACAGTTGCCAGTTATCTTTTGATTTTGATGGGAAAAGCCATGATGATGAAATATTCCTACTCACTGTTAGACTATTCATATTTATCTATATCACCAATATCTTTATCTACCCTATATATATACATAATTGATATTGATTTAAAATAGGAAATTACTAAAAGTTTGATTAGGGATGCAGATAATTTTTAGAGAGATATTCAGATTTCTTTGTTATCCTTATATGAATCTTGAATATTTATTTCAATTTGTAATCATCTCTCATCAGACTCAAAGTAACATGTTGGAATAAATTCCCAAATTTCTCCCCATATCTTTCCAATTTGAATAGCAGATGTTCTCTTAGTTTCACTTTTTTTCCAACACAACCCTCATGGTTTATCTAGCGCCAAACACACAAAAAATAATTAAATTCCACAAATTATATATACACACACACTTTTTTTATGCCAATATATATACTAAATAGGATATTTTTATCCGTATTGTGTATTTTGGTTATCATCATGATTGAACATTTTGATATTGGGATTTTCTTATTTTACCAGAATTATCACGAACACGATGATGTCTATAACTGTATTATTATTCAATGTGTAATTTATGAAAAGATAATTTTCTAGAAAATAGAAAAAAACCCTCAACTCTCCCCAACCCTCCTGTATCAGAACCTTTTAAATGTCTAGGCTATATCTAAATGCATTACTAGAGCCTTAGAAAAATTATTTAAGAATCTTTTCATAAATCTAATATGAAATAACGGCAGAAATTCATTTCAATTATTATACATGTTTTTAAAAAAACATGGAATATTTTAGAGAATACGGTTTTCTTACTGACAATCACTAAGGTTCTATCGTTCAAAAGTTACAATGGAATTATCAAACATTGATATCAAAGCAATAATTTATTCAGGGTCGAAGCTTGCCAGAGACTTATCCATAGGCTCACGTACGATGACAAACACATCGTAATGAAAATATCTGATGGATCAGAGCTGTAAAGGGTTGGGGCGTAGGGCTAATGAGCCCGTTACCCATCCTAAACCCTGACAATATTCTGGTCTAGGGGAGTTAATGGTAATGGGCTATGGAAGACAAGGTCAGAGAGCAAAACCCAAAATTTGCTCAGGACAATGCTCGAACTTATATCAGGAAGACCAATGTCGACGTTCTAAACCATCCTCCTCACAGTAAAGATCTTGCTCCGACAGATTATCAACTTTTCAGATAACTGGAACATCATCTGAAGATTTTATGTGATACGAAGCGAGTAAAAGACTAGGATTACGCAGCAAGTCCCTAACGATGTTCTTGAGTATTTCCCTCTTTCTGATACTGGATAAAAAAATTACATTCTATTTCAAGAAAACATGTTGTTTTAGATGCCAGTCCATATCAATATCAATGCGAATAGTCGGGAGAGGGAACTCTTTCATTTTAATGAAATGACTTGAAGATTTATGTGTTCCTATTGTGAAGGCTAAGGCGAAAAATTCAACTGGACAGGAGTCCGAGATAAGAAAAATTACAAGCATTAGACAATGTTCATTTTGAAAAGAAACATCAATTATATATATATTTATATATACAGGTTTAGTAGTTTCTCTATAGAATGTATTGTACAATTCCTCTAAGTAGCCTTCTTTATTTTTGGTTATGATAACAATATTTTTTATAATAAATTATAAAAGTAACAGGTAACCTGCGAATAAATAAATATGTTGCAAATATAATAGTAATACCCAATGCATAGAGGGGAAAAGGTTTCATTTTGATAAACTGGATAAAAATAAATCTTAATTTTGAGATGAATTATGCTTGCCTAGATGAGAAATGTGTTATGTGAAACCAGGAATGGGCTAGTTGTACAATATACAATGCAACTTGTAAATGTATTGGGAGAAAACCTTGTGTTGTGATGCATTATCAAACTTTATTCCAGAGTACAGTTGAAATCTCTCTTATACTTGGTAAGAAAGTGATCACAAATGGTTCACACAAGCCACCTTAGAGTGAACAGTTTTTCGAAACTGGTTTCTTAAAGGAACAATAGTATTAACAAATAGTATCACTTATGGGAAAAATCAAAAAATCTCTTGTTTTGAGTGATAATAGTCCCGTTAAATTTGTGGCCCAGATTGAATAACATTTAGCTCTTTTTAGCTCGCAACGAAAATGCTAACAAGTAGTATCATTTTTAAGTCTTTGAAAATATCAATCGAATTGAGTCATAGTATTTGTTGGTGGAGAAAACTATACATTTTTTTGTTTTCAACCAGATATGCACCATAATTAGATTTGAAGAACTGAAATGGAAATACCACGAGCGAAAAATGGGTTGTAACCCAAAGTAATGTTATCCCTCACTCAATATCCTTGTGTGTAGGGAAAATTTTATTTTTACATTTTTTTGAATGAATAACTTTACATACACACACACACACACAAGCACAGGGGGCATATTGGGTGTTGAACACGGTACGTTTTCATAAGGATTATGATAATTTATTAATAATATTATTATTCTATCAGATACAGTAGCTGTGCCAGTTAATGATGAAACAATGGTATATTTACTCTTCTTCTACAAATCATAATTAAATAATCAAGATAGATAAATACAGGGATAATCTGTACACCTTGTTGGGTGGTGTTAGTACAATGCATTTTCAGTTGGTGAAATTGGTGTGTAAAAATGTAAGAAAAGATAGGGTTTTAAGAAAAAACAGAAGGGAAAAACTTTACCTTTATACTTACGAGGATGATGGAACAATCGATTCTTTTTTCAATAATGTATTCTATGGTGTATTTAGAGATGAAAAGATAAAACTATTTCCTTTTCATGTTGGCAGGCTTCCTTGATCTCGCCTCAATCAGAAAGAGAGATTGAAATTAGACAAGAGAACAGACTTTCACTCTCGGGCTTTTAATTAGGAATTGCCAGAATCAGGGAATCCAGTCCTTAGATTAAATTCAGCATATTGTTTGCCATTTTCAGAGTCAAAATATGGTCGTTTTATGGGCAAATATAACTCAAAAAGTTGCATATTCGTTATCAGCATATTCTGAATTATAAATCTCGTGAAAAAATTTAATTTTTCTTCTAGCTCTTGCTCTACATCTGAAATGTATCTGGAAAATCATTTTTCATCATTCTCCGTTAAAGAAGGAAAGATTATTTCGGCAAACTTTAGGCATATCTGATTTGATAGATTTGTGTAGATAACTCGAATTATTATTATTATTAATCACTAGTTTTCTTTCCTGAGCAAATATAGTGATGTATGAGAATTATTTTTCATCAAAATTTATCCTCATTGAGGCACGTAGTGGATTTAGATTTCCAAATCAGTGTGGATAGATCTAATAAATAAAAGGAGAACGAAGGTGGGGAGAGTTATGAATTTAACTCTAATTTCCTCTTCTACAACTGGTACATGCATCTAACTACGTACGTACGTATATAGAATAGTAAATATGTAGCCTTCATTATCTTGTATCGATCAAATGTAATTAACACAACACTTAAAGTTTAAAAAACTTTAGCGAACCACTTCTCCACAGAGGCTGCGTGTTGAAAACTTGATAAAATATATAAAACTGAAAAACTATTGAAAAAGTCAAACGAAGCCAATAAAAGAAGAAGAAGAAGAAGCCTCTTGTAAAGTGTTTCTCTCTTATTCTGTTCTAGTTGTTGTTTTTCCTAGCTAATTTTACATTTGGTTTTATATTTTTTCCCATTTCTTCCAAAGCTGAAACTATACTATGGAAACATCAAAGAAGCCTTTGATGATAATGATGATGATACATCATCATACAAGTGTACAACATGTGGAATTAAATAAAAGAAAGAATTTTGGCTTGATTTTTTATTTCTATTTGATGTGTATGTGTATCTTTCAACAGGTAGGAAAATGCACTTGTATCATTCGAGAATTGTAATCTCTCTTTAACCCTTCAAAATATATATATATGTTACCGTGAGTAAGTGGGGAATCAGTGAGTCTTGGTAATTCACTAGGGTATGATGGTAATCAGTATGACTTTGGTGAGTCTAACTAATAAGGCCTCATTACCAAAACACACTGAGAAGGTCAGTGAATTGGGTGTCTGAGGGATTGATTTTCGAAGGAAAACGTTCAAAGGCATATTTCTACTTTCAAGATAGAAGAAAACTGCAAGATCCAAATCTTTGACTTTTGAAGCACTCAAACAGGAATAAGATCATTTGGCTCATTTTTCATGAATAACCCTCTCAATCTACTAGAATAGCTGTGCAAAAGAGAAGAATAGAAGAAAGCTGTGTTAGGCTTTAACATAGACAACAGAATCACTCAATGACTCAATGAAAAATCAGCTAGAGACACGCGTTACAGCAGAGATTCTAAAATGGTACACAATAGCTGTATTATTTGAACACTTGTATAACATTCATTCAATGCAAGACTGTTTTAAAGATGTAAATTAAAAAAGTAACATGCTCTGGGTGAACTGTTCTTTTCTTGTGTGTTGTAGAAGTTAACAAAACACCTAGGGGTCAAGAAGGGAGATAATTAAACCTAGTACATGACTTTTCAATTTAAAAAAAAACTAGAGAATTTAATTTAAACATGCAGGTTGTTTCATTCAGGATATGATATCTATCAAGATGTGTAATATATCTATCTATCTATCCATTGTTAGTGTAATTTAAAAAAAATGTTTTTTCTCTAGGTTTCTCTGTGTTCCATTTCATACAGGCCTGATCAACAATGTAAACACACAGACCTAGGTGTTGGTTCTTTAATTAACATTGAATAAAAGTTTAACTTTTTATATTCTAATTCTCCTCCTGAGGGTAAAAGACGTTTCCCAGAGTTCTAGATTTTGGTCAAGAGTTAACAGATCAATGCTCATTTCTGATAGACGAAATTCAACTTTCAATCTAAAATTTTCAGCCATAAGTTACTCGATTTTAGACTTAGATTTTTAAGGAAGGATAGGAGAATAAGTGGTAAACGTTATATTTCCTCGGGCCTCTTCAGACTTGATACATTGGTTCAAAGATTAATTACCTAGAGAGGGAGGGATGTGAGTTGGTCGTCCTGTTTCCAGGCGATTTCACTTCTATTCCTTAAATTTAAAGACTTGAGCTTATTTTATTTCAAGTTGAATGCTAATATAAACCCTAGGTTGACAATAATAACCAAGGGAGAGTTCTCAAACAGTGGTGTAATATTCTTGTTTTGTTTTATTATAGATTTCTAGCCTGGGTCAGAAACTAAATGGGCTCTTCATGAGAATTGGAATCATGTATGACCTATTTATGAACTGGTTATATAATAAGAACCATTCAAAGTTTAGTGAAGTGAATTAAGTCTTTGGGATCAACTATTTCAATCCAAAGCCTTGAGATCTTCTATGACTACTTGAAAGTAATAGTATTAAATTCGAGAGATTTCTAAAATTAATTACTAATTTTTTTCACCCAGGGAAAATAAAATTGAGAAATCTATGCTCACTAACTCTAGCTAGCTACCTAACTCTTGCCATCTAGGAATATCGGAGAGAGAAGTTAACTAAGATAATTCCTCAATATATCCCCAATTACTCAGGTTATAAATGAAGAGAGGAGAGATCAAGAGTCTTGATTTACTGATTCTACTCGTACTGGGACAAGAGAGTAAAAGAGAGAGAGAGAGAGAGAGAGAGAATTGACACTTGAGGATAAGAAGCCAAGACAAGAAAAGCAACAAGCAAGCATAGAGAAGAAAAAGAAAACATCCCTTTTCCCTGTTTGGGTAGTAACAAACTTTTTACTTGAGGAATTAGTATCAGAAGTAGTAGTTGGAGGGGAAAAAAACTCCATAAGACATAAGTAGCCTTCATTTATTCCATATGTGGATCCCTTGACTTTTTAATTTAATGCAAAGGATAAACGATAGGCACTTGTTTTTATAATTACTACAACATGTATTCTAATGAATACATGCCTTGGAGAGGTAGCAGGAAAGACTGAAAATTCAATTTCCAATGTGTGCAGGAGTAGTTACTCTTGGAATTCTGTCCCTTCTCTCTATAACAGTGGAATGAACATGAAATTGACCAGTGGAGGTGCACAATTAAAAATTCAATATAGGCCCAAGGGGCATATACATCTATATAGGAGATATTCTTCTTCCTCGTGTAACCAAGTTTGCAAAAGGAATTTATTTGTATATTTATTTATTGGTAGGTTTAAAAATAAAAGAGATACTTTTCCTTATTTTCCGAGTATCCGATATTGTAGCCAACGACTTTGATAAACTCAAGACGAAAACAGACCATCGTTATGCGATGTAAACCTAGTTGATATGAAGATGAAATTTACTATTTTTACAAAAAACTCAATATTTTTCTCCGGATTCAAAGAGAAAATAATTTTTTGAATTCGGGAGGAGATGTGTATATTCAGTAAGAATTCGAAAAAAATTCAATCTGAGTAAAATTAGGCCGTTTTACGAATTTCGAAAATGTTCCGAATTTCCACTTTTGAAACCGAAATTTTCATCGATTTTGATTAATCGAAGAAGTTAAGTGATGATATATGGGATCAAGATTAGACGACGAATTCGAATTTGGCCCTAGAGATAGCGAAAATCTCACTGTTTCCGAGAAAAGGTTATGGTTCGATTTCCCGTAGTAATGACGAACTTCAGTGAACTTCTACAGGTGATTTCGAATTCTTCGTCTAATCTTGATCCCAAATATCAGTGCTTAACTGCTTCGAATCATCGAAATTGATGAAAATTTTGGTTTCAAAAGTCGAAAAAGTGTAAATTTGATGCATTTTTGAAATCCGAAAATTGGCCTAATTTTGGTCAGATTGATTTTTCTTCGAAAATCCACATCTTATTAGCTCATCCCGTTTTAGAACTCAAAAAATTATTTTTCTCTGTGAATCCGGAGAAAAATATCGAGTTTTTTGTAAAAATAGTAAATTCTCATCTTCATGTCAATTAGGTTTACTTAATTTTTGTAAGATGGTTGAATTGAAGAAAAATATATAGTTAAAAGCTAGTGAAAATTTCTTAAAATACAATGCCAATGAACTTGAATGATATTTTATTAAAACGAGCCTAAGTAAAATTACAGTTGGGCAAAGTAATCGATGGGAGGAGTAATAAGAAGGCATATTATGCAATGCATCCACCTTAATACTAAGAGAGTGAGAGGGGGGTATATGTATTATTGAGGATATTTTGATGAATCATTAATTAGAGTGGAACGTTGGGAAGAGGACTAAATGAATGGCAGATATATACTAATGATCCTGGCCAATAGTTATAGCTATGAGAGACCATTGGAGTTCAGAATTGTGGGCAGCTCCAAATGAAAACGAAATCCTAGAGATAACGAAGATCTCACTGTTTCCGAGAAAAAGTTAAACTTCTAGATTTTGGATAATTTGCCTTTGTGATAATCGAAAAATTCAAATGGTTCGATTTCCCACAGTATTGACGAACTTCAGTGAACTTCTACAGGTGAATTCGAGTTCTTCGTTCAATGTTGATCCCAAATATCATCACTTAACTGATTCGAATCATCGAAATCGATAAAAATGTTGGGTTGAAGAGTGCAGATTTGTACATTTTTGAATTGAATTTTTTCGAATATCCACATCTTATAAGCTCATTCTGTTTTAGAATAACTAAACTACATATGATTGATATTACCCTTAAATCAAGATAGGTGATCAATGATCATACTTGGAGTTGTCCCCTATTAAGACAATGGAGGGATCTAACACTCTCACTCTTTTAGAAGAAATAGCTCATGTGAAAGGGATTAGGCAGCAATTTTGACATATTAACAACAACAGAAATAAAACAATAAAAATAGCAGTGTAGTATTTACTGGAGAGATTTCCTCTCGTTGTTCTCCTGTGCTATTACTAGAAGAAGACTTTGAGATGTGCAAGTGAAGAGAATAAATTGAGGATAATAATTGATATATTAATATTATTATTGTATAGATGATATAAATTATGGCCTCTCTCTCTCTCTCTATAAATAATATTTATTAAATATATCTTTTATTCCTACGAGAAGAAGATAATCCCTTTTTAATATTACAATTTTATTAATCTCAATTAGAGGACTGATGTGGGGCAGTACAATGGACATCATCATCATATATAATCACTAGTCTTTCTTCTGTGATAGATATGATACCTCTGACATCTATTATCAAATTAAAGGAGTGAAGACATTCCTCAAGACTCACATTGAATATATAAAGCTAATTAATATGAAGTTGGGAATCTATGATTTTTACAGAAATCTCAATTTATTCATCAAAAATTAAAAACTTTTTGAAATCCCACTCATGTTGTGCACTTTGACCAGTTGAAGAAAAAAATTCTGATTTTTTTATATGAAAAGTATGGCCATTTTCAAATTCCTAATCGGCGCCAAAATTCCATTTTTTCAAACTTTAAGCTGAAAATTTTTGTTGATTTGAAAGTGGGAGACTGATCGAAAGAGTTTTTTTAGGATCAAAATCAGACAAGAAAATCAATTCAACTAAATCTGATCTTATGCATAATCACATTATCGTTTGGGAGCGGAATTTCGTTTTTTGATCATTTTCACTACTTGAAAATCAATGAAATTTTGAAAATTCAAAATCTCTCGGAAATGGGGAAACTGTCGGTAATTTAACAGTGCTAGCCAGCTTTCTCGTCTAACCTTGATCCTGAAAAAACTTCAAGTTAAATCTGGAGAGAGTGGGTTGGAAAAACCCCGTGATTTCAATTTCGAACATCAGAGCTGATTCGAGCAATGCAATTGTTATTGTACTAAACTAATTTCTTACTGACTCTAAACTTGCACTAGTCTATTCATAAACATACTGATTCATAGGTTGTATTGTAGGATTCTTGTATAAAAGATTTTAGTTTTTCGAAACAAGTAAAAATCAATCGACATAGACTCCTCCATAATGAATTAATCATCATCATCATCATTGTTGTTGTTTTGCATTGTTTTCAAAATTGAACAAAACTTTTTGTTTGTTGATTTCCATTGGAAATAAAATAACTATATTCATTAAGAGTACACATTTCTTGAGCATAAAAGCAATACTCACAAGTTTGATTATAATCTCATCTCATAAAGCAATGATATCAAATAAGCCAAATGAGGCCAACACAGTTGAATAATCCTTAAACCTTCTTACTGCTTGACAATTCAATAATAATCAAAGATGATCTGAGTCTAAGTGTTCTTCTCCCGAAAAGACAGGAAAAGTATGATTTTTTAACTCGATGATGAGAAATGACCCCATGATCTGTTAAAATTAGAAAAACTCCAATCTGATCAATTTTAGTATCTCGCTATATTAGTTTGCGCTCAAAATGCTGATATTTTTCTATAATCATTAGACGAAGAATCCAATTTTAGCCATGTAGGTTTCGAGGAAAAGTTAAACTTTTAAATCTTGGATCATTTTCCCTCGTGTTGATTCGATTTCCCCACTTTAATAATGAATTTCGCTCAACTTCTTTAGGCAAATTCAGATCATTCACAAGTCTTACCTTATTTTTCTGCTGAGGGAAGGGATTGTCACATTGGAAAGCAAATACTAAATACTTTTGTCTATTTATAAATGAAACTTGGCAAAGCAAACTCTCAAATTGATGAAGAAATGCCACTTTTTATCGCTCAAAGAAGACTCTTGATAATTCAATTATAACTATTATTAGGGAGAGAGACCCAATGTATAATCTCAATCGAATCGAATGATGGTCTCGTTACAGTGTATAATAATCCATCATGGTCAACATTCAAGCTAAGCTTAACTGTATGGCTAATTGAAGCGAGGAAAGGTAAGCCCACCCGCTTGTTAAAACGCACAAAACTTGATATCCTTTCATCTCTTATATGCCCAACATCCATCTAGCCTACCTTCTTTTACAGGAAAAGTTATGGAAAACCGCTAAATAGAACAAAAAATAATAAGAAGAAGATATTTTATTTTGGAAAAAATCAAAACCTCTACCGTGATGATGGATTTGCTATGGAATTTCATAAAAGAAGAGAGAGAAATTATGCCAAATTCTTTTTCTGTTCTTCCATTCTAATGAATAATAATCGTACATTTCTGTAGTTTCTTGGTAGTGGGCATATAAAACACATATTGTTGTGTTGTGCTTTGATTTTGAAAAAAAAGAGGAGAAAAAACTCCTTATTTAGAGAGTATACAACTGTAAATTTAGTTTACCCATCTTAAATTAAACCATGTTATTCAATAAAAATGTGTATATACATTTCCATTTCCTTTGATGGTAGGGATCTCTTATCAGAAAATGTCGGCAAGTGAATAGATAATTATTTATAAGAAGAGGTTTTATACTACTGCTACTGTATTCAATATAAATAGTACTAGTTTTGGGCGTCAGTTTCTCAAATATTACACCTACATTCCTTGTTCGATAGTAATAAAATTCATGTCCCAACCCCCAAGAGCAGGGGTGGTGAGAAAGAGATAGAGGTATCTATTGCTAATTATTTGTACAGGGAAAGGGATCAGATCAAAGTTGGATCATTTCATCATTGCTTCATGAAACATGTTCTCTTACATTGACTGAGTAAACCTACATCGAACGACTAAAGCTAGTTGACATGAAGATGAGAATTTATTATTTTCTCTAGATTGACAGAAAAAATACTTTTTTTGAATTCTGAAACGGAATGAGCTTATAAGTTGTTGATATTCAAAAAAATTCAATCTGACCAAAATTAGGCCAATTTTTGGATTTCGAAAATGCACTAAATTTCCACTTTTTCAACTTTTTAGCTCAAAATTTTCATCGATTTTGATTAATCGAAGAAGTTAAGTACTGATATTTGGGATCAAGATTAGACGAAGAATTCGAATTTCGTCATAGAGATAGTGAATATCTTACTGTTTCCGAGAAAAAGTTAAACTTCTAGATTTTGGATAATTTGCCCTCGTGATAGTAGAAAAATTCAAATGGTTCGATTTCCCACAGTAATAACGAATTTCAGTGAACTTCTACAGGTGAATTCGAGTTCTTCGTTCAATGTTGATCCCAAATATCATCACTTAACTGATTCGAATCATCGAAATCGATAAAAAAAATTTATAACAAGAAGTGACTATTCAAGTCTCCATTGATGACATCAGGCAAATTGGGCTAGATATAAGAGACCATCTAGCAGTCCAAGCTAAGATGAACTTTGAACTCAGAATAAGGTAACAATTGAATGCTAAGCCAGTAAATAAATATACTGATATATTTAAAAGTTTCAATAAAAATGCATCAATGTTTTTCACGCTTGAGACAATGAGATAATCATCATACAAGAAATTCTACACTAATGATAGGAAGTTCTTTTGGAGTATTTTTTCACCTCAAAAATATTTGCGCATATGTATGACAAGTGTAGAGACAGAATATTAACTGTAAAATTAACTAAATACATACTACTTAGAATATTCTCTACAAATGTTATATTACTGTACTGTTTATAATTATAAAAAGTAAGCAAGTATCATCGCCTCCTCAACTTTATCCATCTCCGGAAGCCCGGGGTTGTAATGACTTTATCATCACTTTTTTTCTACATTTAAAGGTGATAACTTTATTCCTTGGTAAACTGCGCACAATATATAATTGTATTATTTCTTACAATAATATAATATACACTGTAGGCAAGTTATAATTTAGTGTAAGGTGTTATTATTATGTAGCTTATCCCCCTTTATGGAGGCTCATTAATAACCATTCACCTGAAAGTATTTTTTTTCTCGATACAAGCAAATATTTATTTTATTCATGCCGAAATGTACTGTTGACCTGGTACATTTTATTTGCAATTACAACGGGAGTTATTTGAATATAGCCTACATCTTATCCAAACTCATTCTGATTTTTTAACAAGTAATTTCGAAAACTGTAATCAAACTAACTTACTTCAGCATTGAGTTTCTTTTGTACCCTCTTCAGAACCTAAATTGAATTGAAAGGATTATTTAAATTCCTTTAGAAAATAAAAACAAAAATAACATCTATTCGTATAAATCAGTCGAAGCGCCATTCACCTGGGATCTTGGATTATCAAAATTTCCCTTATTTTAAAGTAGTAAAAGATTATGGAGGGGGGAGGAGATAATCAAAATCTAACTGTGATTTCTTGCCTTTAGGGAACTGTCTGAAAACAGTTTGAGTCTCTCGATTGAATTAGTCAGACTATTAAAAACACAATGTGTCCTATAATTAACTCGACTCAAAAACTATAAATTTATATCTGTATGTCAAGGTTAGTATAAACTACTCCCCCAGTTATGTGTACACAGAGTGCAGTGTAGTAAAAAAGGGGAATTTTCCTAGGAATAGCGCTAAAAAAAGAGAGAGAGACTCTCTTTGAGAAGTATGCATCCATTTCTTGATTCTCCTGAGGAAGATTTCTTTTCTCCATTCTGTGAGAATGACTTATTATTATTACCATTGCTACTAGCAGAGTGAGCTACACTAGCAAGATTTTTCCCAATTTTTTATTACCGTGTCAAATATGTCATAGTAAATTATAAGTTTTTCAAATCAAAAGTTATTACTCTCTCCGTTTGTGAGTTTTTGTGCTCTTCCCCATACATTATAATAGTACTGTTCTCTTTTTCTTTTTAACTCAGAGAAAAGTAATAATTATATCGTCTTCAAACGCTTTCTCAACACACACACACACCCACAATATACACTATTCAAGTTGTATATTTCATTTTAGTTCTCTTACTACCTTCAACTGAGACAAAAAATCAATTCAGACAAGATGAGCGTAGAAATATTTGAGTTCCCAGAGAATTTTTTTCATGATTCGGAATCAATCTTTTGCCTATCCTATGGTTACTGAATACGCTGATCTACAGTTGTTTGGTTCAGAAGTTATCGATCAAAAAATGGGTCAAAAACAGGCTATCTTTGCATATTTGAATTCTACAGGTACGATTACTCGATAAAAGTTATCTTACTTTCTACCTATGATACTGGAAAGTAGGTTTTCAAAAAACGTTTTAAACAAAAATTAATTATTTTGAAAAAAATCAACTCTCTTTTAATTAGTATAGCACGATTTTTAAGAATGATAGAGCCAAGATCTTTGCTTATTCCACGAGATTAATAAATTTTCTTTCGAATGGGTGGTAAACGAAGTATTTTCTGAGGTTTAAATAAATAATAATGAGTTGGTAAAATGATGTATGTGTTAGAAATAACCCACTGGACCTTGAAGGATTAAACCTAACCTCAAGTAAGTGGGACAAGAGAGAACGATAACAAAAGCAAAGTGAACAACAAGATTTGATACAGTTTGATACCAGTTAGATTCAAAGTGTGAAAGTTATCAATTATTATTTTTTAGCATCAACCTTTGACAGATCTCGGATCATCAAGCACTAGGAATGGTCGAACAGAAAAAGGAGCTGAAAAAATTGATTGAAATTTTTGATTGGGATTTAAAAAAATTCAGAGATTTCTAGACTTTAATCGGACCCATGTAAAGAGTGCTCAATATTTGGGATATTTGAGTTGTATGGCAAGTAAATGCCAAAAAGACCCAACCTATCAGCTATTGGCATGAGAAAACCTAGTGGTAACCACATATATATATTTTAAATTTAATTCTTGTATATTATCTTTAACTGGAAAATGTTGAGTTGATTGAATAATCAAAAAGTTATTTTCAAAGTTACCTCTCTCATTAAGCTGGGCAATCTATCGCTTGGCCAAATCCCAGAAGGGACCCTTCCACGTCAGAATATCAATGAAGCGTTGACAAAATTCAATTTTCCATTACCTCTTCATACATAGAGTTGAAGTAAGACTCCTTCACTGGAAGTGAAAAATAATAATTATGGATATTTCTTTTCATTAATAAAGGAATTGAATATTTGATTACCTGTACTCAAACTATCTCCCTGTACACAGAATAGAGTGATTTTCATTTGTCAGGTCATCTGATAACAACTTGATTAAAAGTGTCTCCCAAAGAAAATCCGTGTTCAAATCTATAGATTAAAAACTCATAGTTAGTAACGGTCACATATTAAAGGACAGATTCCCCTTCCTACCAAGGAAGTTTGAACATAAAAATGAACCCATGGAATGGCTGAATTTAAAATTTAACCTGGGTAGGTTCTTCTAAGCTTCCTCGTGAGCTTAGAAACTGACAATAATGTTCAGCAACTTGCAAGTAGTGAGGTTATTAATTATTTGAAAAAAATCAAGTTCAACTATGGAACCCTCAAGATATTCCTACATTTAACTCCATAAAAGAGAGATGAATAAATGATGATACCAACTGAAATTGATAATAATCAAGAATCATTCTTTCTTAGTAACAAGATAATGATGATAAATATATATATCCTGTTAATTGTTTGATTTAAATGAAATTTTCCATGGCCAATTTATCTCTTCTTCTTCTTCTTCTTATATATTGTAGTTGTTACTAATTTTGGGATATAAATACCCTACTAATATTATTATTAGAAGTAGAAAGTAGAATGAAAATTGTTTAACCTCTCCAATGACTCAAGGTGGAATGTTCAGTGGACAATTCTTAATTTTACTATATCATAAAACTGAATAGTAGTAGCGTTTTTATTGTTAAAGAAAAATACTGCTTTTTTTCTGGGAAATCGGTCCATAATAATAGTAATAATGATAGTTTTTTATAATTAGTGAGTGTGAAAAAAGGTACTTTTACTCAGTGTCTCGTGGTACTCTAACATAGTGGGGGGGGTACTTGAGGAAACATTGAAAAAAATACAGTTTAAAACTCTCAAGGACTCATATTCACATGTTACATGTTTCATTTTTATTCATCCTCATAAAAGGGACACCCACAATCTCTTGAATGTATCACACACTAACAAGTGAACTGAAAATTAAACTTGATCAAATTCAAATATTCAACATTGGTGTGAGGCATGTGTCAGTTATATTATCTCGAGTAATATCCATGTTGGTAACATGATTTTTGAGTATACAACATTGATCAGACAGAGAGAGAGACACGTGCTCAAGTTCAGATCTTACGATTTAACTGGGTCGGTTTGGAAAATGAAAATGTAATTAAAAAATTAATTCAAACTCCGACCTATCAATTGGCCATAGTATCATGTGAGCCAAAGTTCAGATCAATATTAACTAACTTGGTGTGAGAAAGTAAGACTCATCATTCTCTGACCTTTTAGGAAGGAAAAAAAGGGAACAATAAATCTCAAAAAAAAACAAAAGAATAAAACAATATATTTGACGAGAGTGGAGTAAGTAAAGTATTCCACTAACAACAAAAACAATAACAACTTCAACACTCTTCTTTATCCATCACCAACATTTATAGTTTTGTATAAATTATTGAAATGAAAAATATAAATATATAAATTTTATGCAAATTAATGAAATTAGTAGTATGAAAGAGAGAATATCTGCATTCATTTTGCAAATAGAGAAAAAAAACTAAAAAACTAGAGAAAAAGTTATTAATCACGTTCAATTCCACTATCTCGCTATCTCACTCTTGGTCTGTGAATAACAAAAATTATAATGCAGATGTATGTAAAAGAAATCTTGTGATTTTTACACTTTGAGATGTAAAATGAGAGAGGATTTCGTTTCCATGTCCAGATGAGATGAGCAAGAAGTGCGAAACCTTGAGGGTGTGTGTGCTAAATCTTTATTATGATTATGATTATTATGCAATTGTCAAAGTACTAATTGTATCTCTCTCGCTCTCTCTCTCTAGAAACATAAACTCCATACTTGATAAGAAGTGTGCTCTGATATGATAATATGCTTTGTAGAAAGTGTTATCTTGTAGAATCACAAGAGAGACTGATTTTTTATTCTAATTTATTGTAATTCTATCCACACACATTCGAGAGAGAGAGAGAAAGAGGGTGATGAATTGAAATACATAACCCCAGAGTTGTTGTTGGATTGGGCGGTAAGAGAAATCATCCGAGAAGAATTCATTCATATTTCGAGTATTTACTCATTAGGACCAATTTACCATTGAAAAAGTGAAAATACTCTAAAAACATGTTTAATTTCTTTCTTTTCCTGCACCTCTGCTAATGGGTTTTCCAAAATACGTTTATTAATTTTCTCCAACATTGTATGATCTGAAAATCTTTTGAAATTCGTAATAATTCAGATTGCTTAATATTTCTCTATGAGATTTTGGAGAGCTTCAGATGTCTTAAAAGTATCTTTTAACAATTTCTTACTAGTTTAATAATAGGTATTCTACTTTCACAAACTTTCTTATAAAATATTCCAGATTGTTATTGTATTTTTATCTGTATTGAAATGACAAATACAACTAACTAACTACTTTTCAGAAGAGACTTTAACATTTATTTTTTTATTAATTAGCTCATAAAACTAGACGTGTATGATTAGATAGACTTTTTTTATGATTTACAAAATAAACCCTCTTCTATAGTTGATCATCACCTGGATTCATTTCAAAAATTGGCTCAGGAAGGAAACTTATACTTTCGTTATTTTAATTACTTCAGCTCTCTATCCATCTCTTGCTTTCAACTTTACTTTTTTGAAGGGAGCTGTACATTTCCATTATACTATATCTGACCAAAGGTAAGAAGAAGAAGTAAGAATGTCGAAGGAATGTCCACAGGTGCTTACATAGATGATGATAGCCTAATCAGTGAACGAAATTAACCAGAATTCCAATACAATGTCCATTTCATTTACATAATGTAATAACTATATTCGCACACTACTATTAAAATGAACTAGACCACCTGGAATCCATTTAAGAGAGAGAGAAATTTACATTTTGCTTTCCCTGTCACAAATTATTAATTTTTACTAACGAAAAACTCTTCAAGACCCATTCTTGTAGCTTAACTCTTCATGTCCCAAATTATTATTTTTTCATCACACAAATGAGAAAATTTGCAAAATAATTACCCTGATTCTAAATCTGAATTTCTTTATGTAAACCGACTTATCATTTCAAAGATAATAGAGGTTAAAATTGGCATTTTTTGTCTCTAAAACCAGTTATCTTCTAAACCTCAGCAAATAGGTTTTCAAGAAAACGTTCTAAATATTTTTGAGATATTTGACAACATTTTCAAAAATCACCCTTCTTCAAGTAACTATGGTGTGCATCAGTGAAAAGCTATCTTTATGAATTGTGCATAATTTTGTAGCTTATTGAATTTCCTTTCTAATGAAGGGTAAACAAAGTGTTTTACGTATCTTTCAGTTAAAATTATCGCTCGAGAAAGAGTTTTGTTCCACTGGTGGAACAATGGGACATGAAGGGCTAGTTAGAGAGTATTTTGAGCATTTTTCAATTGAAATTAAGAAAGAGAATTAGAAGATATAAAAAAGGAAAAAAGATTATTCTTGAGAGTAATAAAAAAACGGTTATAGCCTTTAAAATATTTACAAGTTTAGTGCATAATGTATCGTATGTAAGAGAGAGAGAAAGATCAAAGATATACTCATATGGTCTCTTATTTATCATGATAAAAACACAAAGTTACATAATGGCCCAATAATATAAATAGTAATATCTATAATGTCGCAAGTGTTCTTTGCTATATATATGTATATTTTGATATGCAAAAACTACCAAGGAGAGAAACGCCTTGAAATATACGCTGAATGGTTTCATGAATAGTTTATGAAAATGAATAAAAAATGCCTATTAAAGAAAAAGAGAGTGATTGCCCATTTGTTAATAGGTTCACAAAGTGAGTATTGAGAAAGGATGTGTAGATTTTAGAACACTACTTTCTTTCTTAACTCACAGAATCTCTTCAATCCTTAGAAATGTAAAATTGAATCTATATTTTAAAAGGCTCAAATACTTGTGGATTCCGAGTAAGATAGATTGGCTTATCTATAGGACATTTGTCCACTCTTGTTTTGCAGTAATTTTTCTGAATGACAAAGAGACTCACCGCAGGGATTCGTTTTCATTTCATCGATAATAAAAAGATCGATTCAAGGTAAACTTAGAGAGAAATAAGAGGGGGGCAACTGTTCTCTAATTTAACCAGCTGATTCCGAATCTGAATTCAGTTTTGAAAGGAAACTTTTATCTTTTAAAAGATACTAAAGGTTAAAATTGGTTAAAACCATAAAAGTATTTTAAGCATTTTCCAGTATTTTCAAAATACCGCTCAAGAAAGTAAACCAATGGGACATGAAGGGTTAACTATTACGTACTTAGTAATTGAGAATTTACTAAAGATTCTGATCCTAGAAAAAAAGGTATCAATCTTGAAGTAGATGATTGGGGAACAAACTCAAAACTCTTGATGATAAATTCTTAGCTAACATGACTCAAACTTGATTGAACGGCCACACGTACACACACAAAAAGAAACATGATGATAATTGAGGAGCTACATGGGAAATCATTTCATGTCAATCAAGGGAGAAGATAAGAACGAATAAGCCAGAGAATAGTCGAATAAGTCACACAACTGATTTATCAACATCCATTTCAAATGACATAATGTTTGCCAGATATCCAAATGCATGAAGAGAGAGAGAGACATGGTCTCGGATAGAGAAAACCCAAAAGTGAACAAAAGAATGTTTTATAAAATCGAGAATCCAATGCTTGTATCAATAATAACTCTCCCTACATGCAAATGATAATCTCTCCAACAGTCTTCTTCCCTCCATTTGGAAGAGATAATGTTTTTGTCAAATTTCAGCAATTAAAACACACACAAAATTAAATGATACACTACTGAGTTTTTTGTTGTGTATCAGAGGGAGAAAGAAGACATGGATAGACAGATAGATATTGCAGTAGACAATGTTGGTTTACTTCTCTTACTACCGAATAAAAATTCCTGTATTGCATAACAGTATTAATTCAAAAATGGACGGGATTAGAGAAAAAGGAGAAATAATTATGCCCGTACAGGTTTAAAGTTACTCTTCTTCCTTCACAGAGGATAAATACAGAAGAAAAAGAATTGCACACAAACACACAATGAAGGATAATTTTGATTGAAATGTTGGTGGTGGGAAAAATAAATAATAAATCCTACAGGGAGAAAGAAGGAGAGCGAACGAGAAAATTATATTATGCGATAATAGGGCACACAGAGGAAGTTGGATTCTCTTTTTATTGACTGAAGAAATCAAATTAAAAATGTATCATAATTATGCCCGGGATATTTTCCCAACTACAATATGTTTACTACACACGAAAACTTTAGTAATAGAACTGGTTTTATGATATGATATTCATGATTTGAAATGAAATGAAATGTTCCCGATTAAATGTATTAGCCCTCAAAAGTCCCATATAGAGAGTCAGACAACTTTCTCAAGGCATAGTTCTTGTATTTGAAATTGTTTAAAGTCATTTCACTAAATTAGTGGACAATTTTTCGATATTAGAGGAGACGTTGACAAAATTAGTGAGCAAGTTCCCGAAATGAGTCCCCTTTTTTGACTCGGAAAATGGCCATCTTTTTCCTCTCAAGACTTCAAGGTGATCCAATTTTCGATTTCTTTGATCTCGTGTGTGATCTTGAAAATTTTCATAACTTTTCAACAATTAAGAATATTACAGTTCTTCTTCCGGAAAAGTGATTATTACATTCATTTAACGAATAATAACGTTAGGCTTCTTTACTAATATTGAAAAACTGTCCAGAAAGACGAAATAATGTCTCTAATTTCGGAAGAAGAACTATTATATTCTGAATTGTTGAATAGTTATGAAAATTTTCAAGAAACCCCACGCTTATGAGATCAAAGAAATCGAAAATTGGATCACCTTGAAGTGATCTCTTGAGAGATGAAAAAGTTGGCCATTTTCCGAGTCAAAAATGGGATCATCTTCTGAACTAAAAATAAGTATTTTTGGAAAAATATCTCATCTTCGCTATCAGTGTATTCTGAATCTGTAAATCTTGGCGTAAAAATCCTTCTCTTGGTTTCAAAGGGTTAATTAAAATTGAAACGAATAAGTGGACAAAGACGTGGTATGAAAGCATAATCAGTGAAGAATGACCTGAATCCAACTATTCCTAAATAAATCCTGAGTCAGAATCAAAATGATGTAGAAGGATTTCATTTATTGCTTCAAAGTTTGCAAAAATTGGGAATTCTTTGTTATCTATGGATGTGAAATTATTTCTATCAATTTTTAATTTGTAATGAAAAAAATTCTAACCTTAAAAGTTGCCCGTTTTCCTAGCTTTAGATGGCATAATCTGACGAGATTTGCCTGAGAAAGTCTCCATTCTTTTGACCATATAGAGATTTTGCATTTATATATTTCGATAAAAACAAATACGTTATAATACCAGATAATCCAGTGATTTTTGATTGACAGACGGGACTTATTCTTCCAAGATAATTCCTTTTGAAACCGTTTTCATACAAAGAATAATCATAATAAACCCGAGTTCTGGGAGAAAATACAAAATATTATTTTCCCTTCTAAACAAAATGGTTTTATTTGTACTAGATAACTGCACACCTAGTTTTTTGTTTTCATCTTTCACCCAAAATAATGTATAACTTTTATTGCATATATTGTAGAGAGAATTGACAAGGATAGAAAATATCACAAAAGAACGATTCTTGTGTGCAGAAATTATTCGAAATAAAAAAAAGTTTTCCGGCAAGGTTTTTTTATGTGTGAAACACTTGAAAGTGTAATTTTACTAAAAAAAATAACTCCATAAAAAAACCATCTTCTCCTGGGGATCTTCGTTGTTGTTAATTTTATGATAAGATTAGTAAGTGAACCATGGTCTATTAAAAACAATAAAGATCCGAATTTACACATCATTTTTATATCCCACCATCTCTACCCACATCTCTAGTAATGAGATCAAGGTCACGAAGAAAAAAATACAAATAAAAACACCCTCTTCAAAATACCCATTCGGAAATATGAGAGGGAAGAGAAATTGGGTCAAAAAGTAACTTGAGCATAAGAGGTTCTGTGGGGATTATTCGTAATACATAGTTAATATAGTTTACAAGTTTCAATGAAATCTAATAGTAAACTCTTTTTAATAGGAAAAATCTCCTATTAGCCATGATAGTTGGGGATTGAACGTAGTATCTAGATCCTATTGAGAACCTCGAATGCCCAAAATACATCTTACCCTGAATCGTGTGGAAGTTTCTTACGAATTACTGAATTCAAGTCCAAAATTCTTCTCTTGATGTACTGATCATGATAGGTCATGTGATTTGTAAGAATAACTCAATTGGACAGGGATTTCTACGATTCACTGTAACAGATACAAAGCTTTAAATGAACTAATTCGATTGCTAAAGAATTCCTCAAGATTTAGGGAGATATTATTTTTTGTCTATAGGTGTTTGTGGCGTAGTTCTGTCCTCTCAAAAAGATCGATATAAACCTTCATTTTTACTTTCATTTTCCACTACACAGTGTATCAAATGATAAATTGATTATTTCTTTATCCATCTTTTGCACCAAAAAAAGAGATAGAGTTTACATTCGTCTATCAGGAGGGACTGAATAAACTATAAATACACCATATAAAACTGGATAAGAGAGCTTTAATTCATGGAATTTTATTTATTTTTCGTAGATGGATTTTGAATTCGAGACAAGTATCCTTCTTCCTCATCTCTGGACTGAGAGAAGGCAACATATTCACCTCACACACACACACATTGACTACACTGCGAAAGAAAGTACAGAAGATAGAAGATAAGAGAGAAATTAAGTATAAAGAGGGAAAAATGTCCCAAATCTAAGTACTTGTTGTTGTTGTTGTCAGGACTTTTACTTTATTTACTGTATTTATTATTATTCTGATAAGTGAAATGTAAATAAAATTTCTTTTCAGAGAGAGAAAGAGAGAGAGTTGAATGAAGAATTGAAAAATGAAAAAAAAGAATATTCTAAAAGAGATGAAAGAATATATACTGTAAAGTTGCTGCATCTCTCTTTTCCTTTTACTAAATAGCTGAAAGGCATGTCAAGAATAATATTACACAGAACATCGTCTCTTTCTATTTTCTCTTTCTATTTTTTCCCCCATTTTATTCCTAGATCAAACAATATTCTCAATTTACAAATTTCTCTTCTCATATGTACTACACATAGTTTGTAAAGTTTATCTCCAAGGTAAACAAATTCAATGGAAAAATAAATTTGAGAAGCATCTTTATAATAATTGGATATTTTAGAGAGTGGGATTTGAAAAAAGAAATCATGTAAATTGTAAAATATAAGAGGAGAGACTCACAAGAAAATGGATTGTTGGTAATCAAACAGGTTTGACTAAATCGATAAAATTACCTCGGTTGGAGGAGATTAGAGAAACGTTAACTGATTAATCTGACCAATGGTATGGAGGGTGATGTGTAAAAATTAAATTAAGCATGTCGAAAAAAAAATGATTCATTCTAATCTCTCTACCAATCCGAATCGAGAATGAAATATTCATTGAAAAAATAGTAAAATCAAAAATTAAATTACACTCAAATTTCGTGATAGAGGTAAAAAACTGTAACATTGTTATAATTTTGTATTCAACTTGAATCAAATGCATTCTGAAATACACTTTTGAGATGGAAAAGGAATGAGCAATAATAAGTGTGTTTAGCATGTTCTCTTCTATAATATACAGTATTTCCCTTTTTTACTAATTAAATTACTAACACATATAGAAGAAGGATACATTCAAAGTGTGCATGCAAGCGTGTTTTTAGTAATATTTGTACTGTATAATAAATAAATTAAATGAAATTATTATTCTCTTTATAATACTTTTCTCTTGTTTTTTTCTTTCTTTCGTTCTTTC
The DNA here is from genome assembly GCA_012064415.1 of Gyrodactylus bullatarudis. Taxonomy (NCBI): domain Eukaryota; kingdom Metazoa; phylum Platyhelminthes; class Monogenea; order Gyrodactylidea; family Gyrodactylidae; genus Gyrodactylus; species Gyrodactylus bullatarudis. Next base: position 146,295 of record SSNU01000247.1, on the reverse strand, counting down.
CTACTTTTGTCAATTCGAATAAATCACATTTGCCGATCGTATCTTGAGACAATTTTTGACTTTTTCCATTTTTTCCCTATGTAAAACTCTAAAGAGGAAAAGAGAACGCAAGAATTAAAAAAAGTCAATTAATCTGCTATCCGATATATATTCAACTTGATATGATGCAAGAGAGGCAAAATCTTGGCCTGGTGGTGGGGAAATACACACACCCACTATGACTGACGCCTACGCGAAATTTTTATTTTTTTGAATTTTATTTTCACTTTACACTGAAATTCAAATGAAAAAAAAACTAGTCTCTAATGAGGATGCTAAAGATGAAGAAAAATATGCACACCTACAAAAGAGGTAGAGATCTCTCTGGGGTAAGAATTTCTATATTTCTACTACTACTATACACAACGACACAATATATTATCGTGTATATATTCGTGTGTACACGTTGGTATGTTTATTTGTCTGTGTGTGTGTGTATGAACGAAGGAGTGAGAGAAATGAAATTTTAAAATTCAAAAACTAAAATTCCCTTCTGCTTTTTGTTGGTATTATGCGCACGAGGGTAGCTTCTTCTTCTTCTTTTTCTTCTCGTTTTAAATTTAATTTATCCGAGCCAATGATAGATGTTTTTAAATTTAATACTAATTAATTAAACAATAGCAAAATTATATTGTAATTTTAATGATCTTAGACTTTGATAATTAAAAAAATTAAAGATTACACAATCTAATCTTCTGTTTGTTTATTATATCGCTGTCTCTCTTTCGTTTTTATCTGACCGACCCCCATACAAACATTCGGGCCAATAATAAACCCAGATTAGATCACGTGCAAAACGTGTGCACACCACTTGTTTTTTTGTTGTTGTTGAAAAAAACCAAATAGCGTAATTAGATAAGAATAAATAAAAATAATCTATGTGAATTACAAATTTGATTGAAACATTTTAGTTTCAATGAAAATTTTAATTTAAACAAGTGATATCGAAAAATAGATTGTAGTTTTTTGTGAATAAATTTCTCATTATGTTAATTCGATTCATATCCATTTTTATTTATCTATCTATGCAATGCATATCAAAGTTTTTTATGTGTTTAAAAGTAAATTTTCACATAGAGATCATGATAATTTCTCTAATACAACAACAGTCGATGTAGTTTCAAGATGAATAAAAACTATCCAATAAAATGTAGAGATAGGATATATTACTGTATGCGGATTGGCTGACAAAAATACACGGCCATATACAATCTGCATATACCCGTGCATATATACCAAGTGTATGCTCTCACATTATCACATGTCTTCCTCTCTACCCCCATTCTATCTCTGTCTTTCATTCATATTCTGAATTTGTAAAATTAATAAAATAAAATAAAATTCATTTATTCCCCCACCCTACCCCGTTTATTTTTTTCATTAAAAAAAATGAAAATGAAAAAAGATGTGCATATATCCTGTGTGTATATCGAGAATAGATTTTTCACTCGTCTATTCCACATCTCTATCTATGTTTAGTTTTTGAAAAAAATATTAAATGATATATACACAAGAAAGATATATAGCACAAGAGTGAGAGAGACTTGATAAAATTTTTTATTCATATCGGATATATATTTTGAAAATTTTGAATCTATTTTTCAAATCAAATACAAGAAGACTATCCTCCTCCTATATATGCTACAATATTCCATCTCTGTATATTATATACAGTTTTAAAAATAAATTTTTATTTTTTTCACTGACTTGCATACGAAGGAGTGCGCGCGCGCGGACGCGATTAATTTTGCTCACCTCAATTTTTATTCTCCCAAGACCAAAGATCAACAACAGCAAAAAGAGACAAGAGAACGATCATTTCATGTCAAACCTGTTGGAGGGAAACTAACGGATATTTTTTCTACATTAGCCAATTTTGAATTGTGAGTTTTTTCTCTCCTGTTAATCTGGGGAAGGGAATCGAGATTGAGTGGCTTTGATGATGCCCTAAAGGGGATAATTTTTTAGAGGAACCATGAAATAATGATGATAATAGTAAATAATTACTCCATATTAGTGTACTCGGGCAATGAATTCCCTCTTGAAGTTTTTGAGAGAAACAAAAATATGCCAGTTTTCCTTCAAGTGTGTACTTGGTTGTATACTTTTTTTTGTTATTGAGGCCATGATAAGGATGATTGGGCTTCAAAACAAATCAAATTATTTTTATTATTATTATTATTATGGAATATGCAATCACACAACCAAGATTAATAATAGCAATTGCCTTTGTGCCCCGGCAACTCATTAACTACATCATGATGACATCGTCATTGGATGAAAAGCAACATCTGAGGAACAACATGGAAAGTCTTGCCTATCTCTCAAACTTGACATGATGATGTTGTTTCTCTAGGTTCTTTTTTACTTTTTCTTCTTTTTCTTATAAATGCAATGAAATTGTTTTAATACATAATGGCATTTAGAGAGAATATTTTAATTTGAATGTGTAAAGTGTGTGTGTTTTTTAGCATTCTCGAAAAGACCTGCTTTTTCCCTTATTCATCATCATTCTTCTTCTTATCAAGATCATATTATAGTATTTTGTATTTTAAAGAAAAAATAAGTAATGTTTGTATGAAAAATGGATAAATGTTTCCATGTTTTTCTTGATTTTCCCCGTTCTAGGCAAGGGAATCTTTTGGCATCTTTCACTTGCTCTCCCTTTTACTTCACTTCCCAAGTTCCGACATTGGATGGGGATGTTATTATTATGTTTGTTTAGTCAAGAAATTTCACTGGTTGCCTGTTTCCCTATCTCTTGTTGCCAGCGTGTTAAAGTTGTGTTTTACAGTTCTCTATGTGGAGAAGAAGGTAGCTTTCATCAGTAACACTTCTTCTTCTTCTTTTAGTGTCAGAAAACATTTCACTCACTCTTCCAACCATAATCATTAGTTGGCCATGGTGTTAGTTTTTTTTATAAATTATTGTATTATTTATTTTTTTTTGAAAAACTACATATTCTTATGAAAACATGTTTCTCCTAGCAGTCAAAAAGGTAAACTTGAAGAGAGTGAAAGAGATGGATTAGACCAAAGTTGGTGGATTCTTTTTGGCAATTTTGTTGCTAGAGAGGGGAAAAAATTACGGTTTTTACCCTTCTTCAAATATATAATAGTAATTATAGTAGAAAAATTCATTGAATAATTTTGGCGTGGATTTTAAAATTTCGATATTCCTATTGGTAAATTATGAGAGAGTACAGACTTCAGATATGGCAATGTCTCCGAATAAGAAGCCAATAATACATAATAATAATAATAAAGATGAATGGCAATGTTTTATTAGTTTTACGACACACATGTGTGAGTGTTTTTTTCGGTCTTGGGATGGGAATCGGTCTCGCCTTCTCCTCTCAGCCTGCACAATGTAACATCACTTTTATTACACACAGATATATATATCCCCTTCTGATTTTATAATGATTATAAATAACTTTTTTTCCTCGGCGAAAAAAAATTAAGAAATACATGCAATATTTAGACATTGGTTCTTTTGCGATTTATGGACTACATGTTTTCTTTCACCCCCTAAACCCCTCTATATTTATAATAATGATAATCTGGGAGGTTAATTTAACATTCAAATACAGTAGTAGTAGTAATATGGAATTGTTCATTGTGGCAGCAGGAGTAGTAAAAAACAAGAATCATGTAATAACTCAACACAATGTAATTTATTACGCTATCAACATTGGCGAGATGTGACTCTCTCTCTCTGTTCTGTTTGTGGACTCGAGTAGTTTAGTGTAAGAGGTTACCTTCGGTATGACTTTTTACCCCTATCTCTCACTTTCTCATGTAAACAAATAAAAAATACTTTTTTCATCCAAAATCATCATTTGTCAATAATAACCATGTGGAGATACAAGAACATGCCCGTCTCCTTGTTGCATTATCAGAGAGTCTGTCTTAATTAGAGGGAAAGTTTTTTTTTCTGAAAATGAATTTATATTTTTTTTCAATTTACCTGTTTTGGGATGTATTTAAGTGTGAAATAGAGAGAGAGAGAAATGGAACGTGATGCATTCATAGGACACGCTATTCTCTAATTGAATTCTTAGATATCTTGGTTTATTCCTCTACTGGATGTTTTTTTGTCAATATGCTTCTTTTGTTCTTGTGTGTCTAAAAAACAACAAAAAGATAGAAGAATTGGCATACCAAGTAAATTGGGACTAGTAACGCGGATGGAGAGGGACCGGAAGATCATCTTTATTTTACTGTGTGTCGAGGAGTTTATAGATTTGTTGCCTTTAGATATACAAATTTTGTTACATGATGAAATTTCTTAAAGATTAGCTAACGGGGAAAGATTAGAGTATTCCTCAATGAGATTCTCATGTATTTTTTGAGAAGGGATTAAACTTTTGTTTTGTTACAATCTCTCTTTTTTCTTCTTCGTCTTGAGAGAATATAGAAATTAATTATTATTACATTTCTCACATGACGTAAATTCTCCCTACCCCCTTATTTATTCTAGATTACTTTGCCAGATTAAGTTTGTTCCTAAATAAAAAAAACTTCAAATCAAAAAGATAATTTTTGCTATTTAGAGGAATAATAAAAAAACATTCCAGGAACCACTTCTTGACTGAATTAAAAACAAACACCTATCCACTATAGTAAGAGCAAACACTCACACACGCTCAGAGGGGCATATATTGAAAAGCTATTAACATTTTAAACAAGTACGCGACATTTATAAAACCCTACTTCCTGTTCCCCTTGAGTTTGAGAATGTCTATAGCACAATAGAGGCTGATAAAAAACTATATATAGTACTATAAAGTTTGATTAATTTTTGTTTATCCATTCATTCCATTGAGAAAACCTGTTCCTTTTATTCTTGAGCGTCTTCTAGAGAGACTTGCCCCGGCACCAGTCTAAATGATAAATGATGGACACTGTTTATTCAAAACTGCTTGCTTTTTTGTGTCAGAGAGGGAGTGAAAAATGAATTCAAAAAAGATAAATGCCCGATTATTATTATTATTCAAAAATAATCGATAAATGGACAATAATAGGCTTCCCTCTGCATTATATTATCAGAGTCTGCATGTTGGTATAAGAAGAAAACACTGATAAGAATCAGCATGAAGAATTTCACTTCTCACTTCTGGTTAGGAGAAACATAAAATTTTTTAAAAACATATTATAAATTATTTTGTAAAAAAATGTGTTGTAATTTAAAGTTTGCAACAACTGTGCAGAATGAATACAACTCTATCTACACACTTTTATCTCCAATTTTTCTTTAGTTTTTTAAAAGAAATGTACTGAATTTTTGTCAATTCACTTCATGGAAATTATACAATTCTATACAGTTATACCTACGTACAGAATAACTCATTCATCTGTAGTAAATGATCTTTACTTTTTTTTGTATGTATTTGAAAGAACCAGTTTGTTTCACTCTTGTAATTATTTTTTCATTTATTTTGACTCGGTTTGTGAGTGTACCATGCATATTTTTTCATTTAAAATAAAAATAACAATCTAATTAATTATTATTAGTATTAGTATTATCATGTTTATAGAGAAGAAAGTGACAATGTACACTCATGGTATAATATTATACAGTGACAGTCTGTGTCTATTATTACTCAGTAAGCGGTTTCTCTTCTAGAGGTGTTCTTTGTAATGAGAACTGACGTACAAAATTTATGTTTTCTTTTGAAAAGTATAAAAAAAACTAGACTCTTTGACACCTTGAGAGTACACGAAAACAAATCAGAATTTATGAAATGAAAACCAAAAGTTATAAACCATTATTTTTTCTCTTTTACATTTTAGTCGGTCACACTTTACCAAAATTGTAACAACAACAACGGATTTATTCAATACATTCACACACGCACACATCAAACCCATTAGGATAAAGTATGTCTGTAAAGGAGACGAATAATATATCACTTTCAACATCGAATTATTTCGTTCAATCCAAGGAGAACCTGAATACAATGAGTCCCATATCGATGCGTATGATGGACCCCTTAAAGATCTTTAGTTCCCTGCCGAGTTTCAATAGTCGCCTCTCATTGAACAACAATGTTTATAATAGTAACGATCCACAACATGGTAGAGTTGACAGTGGAGCCGAGAATGGAGACAATGAAAAGAATGTCCTCAGCCTACCCTTCTTCCAGTCCATGAGCTCTTCAACACCATCAGCAATGCCAGGAACATCCCCATCAAAGATAACCAGCAACAAGGCTGAGATGAATCAAGGTTTTCAGGTGGGCTCTGGTGACGAGGAAAAGTCCCTTCAGAACAACCAGACCAAGGGCGATGATGACTTTTGTAATTTGTGTCAGAAGCACTTTTGCAACAAGTATTACCTGAGAAAGCATAAGCAGGATGTTCATGGAATCCAGTCAGAGCCCTTCTCCATAGCTAGACGTCGAGAATCATCTTCAAATTATAACAATAATAATAACAACAATTCTTTCAATCCTTCCTCTCTGGCCGGGAGTCTGACCAAGTGCAGTTCCACTCCGAAAATGACTACTGGCGATGAACAGAATGATGGGAGCTGCGAAATCGGCGAACCTGACGCTCTGAGCCTCTTCAAACAGAGTCCCCTGTCGATGATTCCGAATATTGCTAAAATCTTTGCCCATTACAACGCCAAGAATCCACAGGTCAAACTAGGTCCAGATAGCCTGAGCAACATCTCCGAGATACTCCAGACCAAGTTTAGTCTTAACAACAACAACAGCAACTCAACATCAAATGAAACTGATGAACATTCGAATAACGAGAGTCCTAGTGACTTACCTGTAAATAAATCGTCCAGGCCATCCGGTACCAACATGGACAGCTTTAAGTCCAGTATGGCTGCTGCTAAGCTAGCCGATCGTGTCACTTGTGAACTCTGCAAGAAGGAGCTTTGCAACAAATACTTTTTGCGAACTCACAAATTCAAAGTCCACGGGATATCTCAAAATGACACGAGTAACAACTCCCTGGGTAGGAATGGCACTGATCTGAATCATTCCCAGAGGGAGGACATCAATGAGACGTCATCATCATCCCCTACAATACCCACTAAGCAGACTGACCAGCCAATTCCCATGGCGCTAGGCGACTCTGCCAAAATGGATGAGGATTTCACTCCAGATACTACTACTGGAAAGACCATAGACCACGAGACAGCAGATAAAAAGATTCCCATCAATCCGGCTCAAGAGTTCCTCAAGTCTTTCATGGAGGGCAACGAAAAGAAGTTCAATGGAATTACCAGTAAAACAATATGTCCCCTGTGTGGTGTTAATGTCGGTATCAAGTTCCTACTACCAGGACATTTGTGTCAGGTCCATTCCCTATCGATAACTGATCCCATGTTCATCTTGTGCACTCTAAAGGCCAATCTTTCCGGGCAAGATGATGAACCACAGCAACAACAACAGCAGGAGAAACTTCCTGATATGACTCAGGCAAAAGAGACCTTAGTAAACAATAAAGGTTTCGGATCTAGTGAGTGTTGCTATGCCATATTACATTACTACGTTGTATATTTCTCATTTACACCCAACCAGTTCGAATGTATCAATATTTTCTCGCATACTTTTTTTCCATTAATTACGAAAATCTTTTCTTCTTCTTCACGGGTCAACTCATAAATGAGTGAGTTGTGAGGGGATGGGACAATGGACATGACACGTGTGTGTTGTGAGATCATTAAAAGTATAGTTTTACTCTCTATCAATCGAGAGAGAATTTCGATTCCAATCAATAAAGACTCCCTCTACATCCATCTATCTGTATATACATTAGGATACGGTCATTATTACTCATAACTGATAATGATAATAATAATATTATTATTAAATGTAGTATATCTCTCCTCTTCAAACATTTCAAGGTGTGTAATGTAAGTAAGTAATGAATTAGTCAATGGAAATTTACCTCTCTTTCCTTTCTGGAGTGATAATACAGCATTACTCGTATTCAGTCTGGAATTCTATTATTAAATATTAATAAAAAAAATGAAATAAAAATATTCCCCTTTTTTCAAAATGATGTCCCCTGTAATTGAATATTTATTGATTTTTACTCCAGAGTAAAAAATTATCATTCTTTTTTTATTCTCCCATTACAAAGTTTACTTGAGTCTGTCCCAGTATGTTCGTTTATCAAATAAAAATGTAAATTACTATAGAGTAAAAGAATTTTCAATGGCCTATGGCAACATGAAGAACACAGAGATAGAGAGATATTAATTAATTGAGAGTTGAGTCCTTTGACAAGCCTCCATCACGATAAAAGAAAAGTAAAGAATACTTGTAGCGAAGAAAGAGGAAAGAAACAATAATGTCAGTCTTCCTTATGGGTCGACAAAAAAACAAGAAATAAAAATATGCATATTTGATCTCATTCAAACAAAAAGGGGGGATGGTCTGCATATATATTTTATATTGTTTAATTAAACCATGAGAATATGCATGTTGAAGAGAGAGTATCGTTTAATTGGTTTTGTCACGCCATTTTGACATTGGCAAGAACCCATCTTTTCAATCATTTATATTAGAATGTAGAGAGAGAGAGAAAGTTTCTTGGCTCACTGTCATTCTTTCTTGTATATTTCTTTTGCTTATTGAAAATTTTTATGACAATTCTTCAACATGTGTGATCTCTACAATTGTTATTATTATGATTGCTATTAACTCTGATGTAAGGGGCCTGCGTGTGAAAAGTTTTGCTCTATTTAATTACATTTTGAATTAATGAATGAATAAAATTACTACCTACTATTACTTGATGAAAAGAACATCTGATGAGAAAATTTATCGTGTGCATTTCTCCAAAAAAAATTTAAGTTAAAAACAAAGTTATTCAAAAAGAAAAAGCACACAAAATAGTGAGATTTTCACTCTAATTCTAATATAGTTTGGCCCTTTAGTTTATTCTTTTATTCATTGCTTCTTAAAGATTTATTGAATTTCTCTAACAATCTAGATTTATCAGATTCCCCTGAAAATCAGAGTGAAAACACGTTCAGTACGGCTAGTCTAATGCTATCCCAGAATTGGCCGCAAGGTTTCAACTTGAACCTGTTCAATAACAATGCCGCCAGTAGTAGTAACAATGTTAACAACTCATCTTCCAGTAACAATGTAAACACAACCAGCCCACAATTGGCCGTCTCACAACAACAGAGTCTGCTCAACAGCAAAAGTCCAAATCAGATGAGAGTCCTGTGTGACATTTGCAACAAGTGGATTTGTAACAAGTACTTTCTACGCACCCACAAAGCCAACAAGCACGGCATCTACGACGGCATGATGAAGCCTTCGAAGAAGAAGTTGCTCAAATGTGACACAGGCCTATTGTCTGGGGATCAGATGGCCCAGGCAAGCCTGCACAACCTCCTCGGACCCCTTATGCAAGCCAATGGCCCGTTTGACTTTAGTAACAGCAACCTGGAGAGTCTTGTCCAGCAGAATTTGCTCAATGAGGTCCTCTTGAATAATGGCCAGTCGCAGAGTAGTAAGAAGCCTTCGTCAGTTTCTGAGGAGCAGAACCAAGCCAGTTGTGATGGCGAGACTAGATTCAATTTCGATCCCGCTAAAATATCTCAATTTATCAAGAATAATCAAATGAATGTAAGCCTAGCCTAGACATATGACTGCCTCAAATTTCTCCTCTTAATCTATTGATTTGTTCTTGTGTGTAGAATTTCAAAATAGACAATGTACACATTCCGTTAAATTTATCACTGAAAGAACTATTGCCCCTAAGGAAGAATGTAAAGAGCTTCAAAAATTCCCTAGATTTCCAGAGAAAGCTTCAAGTCCACTCTAACACCACCATCAAAATAAAGCCTCTCCATCATACTGTAAAGTCATTTGCCCAACAGAGAGCTTCCTACCTTGTACAGAGATCATGCTTCCTTTTGAGAAGATCAAACATTCGTCAGATAACAAACAATGTGAGTTTCCTTCCTCATAGAAGTTAAAGCCTGATTTGTCAATTTGTTTTTAAGGATATCTTTCTTCGATATGAGATCGCAATAAAAATATTCAATTCGCGCTCTGTTTCTTTTTTCATATAAAAACAATGATAAATTCACACCTTTACAATACATAAGAAATATGAGCAGAGAGATAATATGAACCGAAATTGTTATTATATTTTTTATCATCATCAATGTAAAAACTCGAGCAAGATAGTGAAAACAAACAAAATAATAATAATCTTTTTTTCACATGTAAAATGAATACAATACGTACAATCAATGTACATGATAATAATTACTATTATTTGGATGCATCTAGCCAAAATTGTATTCAATTAAAGCTTCAGAAAGATAGAGAAATGTAACCGGGGCTTGTCAATACGTATAGGAATGAATTTTATTATCGTTTTTTTTGATTAAAAAGAAGAAGAAGAACATATATTTGTACGAGTGAAATCCTCTGACCCGGAATAATACTATACAAATACTACAAAAGATAGATTCATTAATTTTTTCATTTCAATGAGCAACTCACAACAACTTGACTGACTGTCTGAATGTGGATTAGTAGTAGTAGGGGTGGAATTTTGTTTTTTTTTTCTCCTATCCCCCTACTAATAAGTATATTATTTTTTGATGAATTGCAACATTTTTTACAGTTGCATTAAAAAAAACATGAAAAATCATAAAAAATAAATTTTACAACTAGGGGGACAAGAAGAATGTTCTATTCCATTTACATATCTATCACAAGAGGATATTATTGATTGTTTTCCTTTTTAATCAAATTATATCATTACATTATCCGTAATAAATATTAGCAGTGTAGTTGATGTATTCAGTAGAGTTTATTGGTTTTAATTTAATTAATGCATACAAATATACAGATTGGGACATAAACTAAAAAAGACTGGGACAACCCTGAAAGATTTCCTTTTGGAAATGTTTCAACTAATTGTTGTACAAACTACATCATTTGTAGCGATACTGTAAATGTACCCGCGCGCGCGTGTGTGTGTATTTGTATGCAACAGAAAAAATGAATATTTTTCAAAGCTGATGGTTGTCATAATGAAAAAAAAACACTGCTACAGTATTTGGAACAGATTTTTCCTTATCAATCTGTCTCTCTGCTACATTTAGAAGAGAAGTTGAGAATTAATTTTTTTTACTCTCTGTAGAAATAAGACGACAACAATTTGATGACATTTGATTTGAAATAAAAAATAAATAGTAGTAATTACAATGCAAACTCTCTAAATATATGTATTTAATAGGTGTATTAATTAAATCAAAATCTTGACAAATCTGATTTTATGCAAATTATGTATGTAGTGTATTTTCTAATTGTGAGAGATTTTAACTCATACACACACACACACAGATAATCATGAAGAAGAAGAAGAAATAGAGAGATAAACTTCATGTCATTTTTAGTCTATAATGAGTAAATCTTATTTTATCATCATCATGTAGCTGTGTATGACAAGGCAACGCCGGAAAAGGACCAAGGAGACAAGGGAAAGGAACTCATTGAATCAGTGTGAAGTGAGAGGCGAAACAAAGACCTTTCAGATACCCTGTATTATGTGTCCAAATTCCACGGAAACCTACAATCTTTCAACGCTCATTGAACACTTTCAATCGATTCATTCAAAGCCCTCCGGTACAGATCTCCCCTTGGACTCAATTCAAGGAATCTTGCCCAATCTCATCACAGCCATGGGCAAGCAAAGGCCTGAGAATTTGATTAGTTCCACGTCGAGCTCTTCCTCCTCGTCTGGCCTTGAGTTTGACTCAAGTCTTCCTCAGAGCATCCAGAATATCGGACAGTCCCTGTTCAATCCGTTCCTGTTGAAGTTGAATCCCAGCCTCAGCAATGTCAATGACGATCCAAAGTTGGATAATTCCTAAGACAACAACAATCCTTCTTCTCAAGACTATTTGGATGTACAAAATACAATATATAAGCACACACCCTCAAACCCCATTCCGTCTATTCACAGCAATACCAAATCGAAAAGTACAGGTCCTCAAAACAAATCAATTACTCTACAATGTTTTTTTCTTTCTTATTTCTTGTGGACTCACACACAAACAAACACTCACAATTATTGAAATCTAAAAGTATATATATATATCTGTATTTCATTGTATTGTTATTATAAAAGGTTATTATTAATACTATTATGAAAGCAAATTATTACTAGTTGAAAAAAATATATATGAATAATAAAATATACATACACTTGAAATATTATAATTAATATAACGGTGAAAAATGTATAATTGAGTTATATTCGCTCTTGTTGTATGAATTTGAATCGTTTCAAATTGTTGCAACATTTTCTGGTCCTTAAAGAGAGAGACAGAAATTTCGTTTCAATTGAATCTGGCTTATTCATACATCTACATGAAGTAATGTAGAGATGAATATACAAGAAGAAATTCAACACTAAAACACAGAAAACATGGGTTAACATACTGACGAGTATCTACACAGTAAAAGTAATTTTGAATTGTGACACGTTCTCTCACATCGAATGTAACAATTATCAAATTTCAGAGAATTTAAATCATAAAAAAAACAAAATCAAAGAATTATTATGGGAAATAATGAGAATAGTAGAAATCATATTTATACTTTTCTCACTGGAAATTAATATCAATCATATTTGTCATGGAGCTAACATTTCCAATACAAGAAAAGCACACCGTGTGTTGGTATTAGTTTTCTTTAGTTTATTAATTTTGAGGAATTCTGACAGAAATTCATTTCATCCAATTTCCTGGACAAAAGGCAATGCATCTCTTATCAAAGGGGCTATCCTTGTACATGATTTCGAATTAGCTCACCCGGAGGATCTTCTCTGAACAATATTAACCCTATAAGAAAACTAATAATATTTAAGAATATTTATTTATTGAATAATCCTTATATAAAAAGGTCGAATCTCAAAAAGGGGTTGAAAGAGGAAAAGATATGCTACTACTAATTAGAAAACAGTTTTATCGCTTAAAATTGTCAAAATTATATCAAGACTAACTGAATTGCAATACAGTAATTGTTACATAGTTCTTTTATTTGCTCAGACCAGTTGTATTATTTGGTTTTATTGGTTGATGATGATAAATCTCCTCAGTGTGTATTACAGATGCATTACAGATGCAATGGATTTCTGTTTATTTGATAGCTCAGAAAAAATAAAACTCAACAAAGACTAGTACAAACATGAGGCATTTTTTCCATCAGAGCAAACGTCATCTGGTCCCCTATAACTGACTGACTCTTCCAATCAACTCAGTAGCATATATATTACTTGGCTTCTCATTATTATTATTATTATCCAAGATGAAATGTTAACATGAGTTCTTAATTCAAGAGTTTTCGTTTTTCTATTTACTTTCCTAGTTTGTATTTGTAAATCAATCAGGGATATCAATCAGCTGTTGTTGCATTCTCTCAAATGGATCATACTTTAAAAAGAATCCTCTCTTATCGAATTTCCTGTTATTTTTTTCATTAGAAATATAAAAAGGATAAATCTTGATGTAGATAGAGAGTAAAATTCCACATTACCAGTGGACTATACTTTCACATATGCTCTCGTTCTGCCCACTAATGGATGTTTTTCGAAATGGTATTTCTCCTTTGGTTTGTTCCTGTATGAAAAATAAAATTGAATAGTTATAAGAATAATTTACTTCTTTATCAGGTGACATTTAAAAACAAAATACAAACAGTACTTACACACACACACACACAGACATTCCACTTTCAAATGATACACACTTCTTAGTATGGGCCTCTTTGAATTTAATGGAAAGGTTTTGAGAGTTTTCCTGCCAAATTTAAATCAAGATTGTGATAGTCTGCCTTTACTTCTACCAAGTAAACAAAGTGTGTACAATTTGGAATTTGGAAAACTGCGTAAATTACACTCTGTATATAATGGATCAAATTGTAGGCTTGTCCCGACATGTGACTCATTCCATTATACGACTAGTACTCGATGACCAATCAAAGTCAAAGAGTAATAATCACGTGACGTGACCAATGAAATCAAAAACCACGTGGGCAATGTGTAGAGAACAACTACGTTCTTGAAAGGTAGACGACTAGAAGTATTCTCCCAGAATGGACTATAGGAATCAATACACACACATTCTCTCTCTCCCTCTCTTGATTTAACCCGCATAATATTAGAGTTCCCTCATGTCCATTTACTAAAATCTTTCCTTCTGGAAAGATTTCCAAGAGTAAATTTGAACAATTCTATTAATACTTTTTACATGACAGGTAATGAGGATATGCGTATGAGGAACATTATAATTTTATCAATTTTATGCTTGTCTCACTTCACTGGATTTATCGGAGGATTTGAATCGCCCGATATCGAACGTGAGTTAATTATACTTTGAGATTGTTATCTTCATAATGCTTCTCTCATTAAGAGGGCGTATCACATCTTTCTCAATAATTTCTTCTCTCTTGGTTTCTATAAATAGAATGTCCCAAGCCACAGGAAGAAATGACGCCATGCATAGACAACAAGAGAACCCTCACCCGGGTTTATTACAAGATTCAATCTGGCAAGTGTAAACGTCACTATAGTCACGAGACAACTGCCTGTGGAGGTTAGTTTCAGTTCTTAATTCAGTTTATAATCATTAATTTTTGAAATTTAAGTTCTTTATCGAATAATTATTTAGAATTACGAGCCAAAAATTCATTCAATTTACGATATTTACGTCTAACAGTATACAATATAATCATACTACTTATCATTGAAAAATTGTAAAATACAATACCGCTTCGTTTAAAATCTTTTTCATCTCTAATTCTGATTCAATTTCAAGAATGATACTTTCATGTATGGGTCGGGGAGGAGTATAAGGGAGATAAAGATGAGAAAAATGACGAGTCTATTAGGAATGCATCTGATTTAAATAATAATTATTATAATGACACACTTTTCATCAACTATGCATCAACTTGGAAACAAAAGAAATTTTAATCATTTCTTTAGTAAAAATACTCTATGCATTACACCTTCTCCCCTGTGTGTAATTGGTTTATTCCAAGAGTATAGAGAGACTACCTCACTCTTCCTATCCTACTTTTTGTTTTGTTTTGGCCAAGAGTTTGCACTGTGTATTATCACTCAGTGAGTATTATTACTTATTATCATCATATCAGAGTATAGTTATCAGTTAGTCTATGGTGTCTACTCAGGAAATTGAAATGAAACTTATTTCCGTTACCGAGGGAATGTTCATTTTAAACTTAATTTGTTTTTTTTCAAAAAAAATACAAATCTCTTTTGCCACACACACACACACACACAAAATTGCCATGATTGAGAATTCATTTTGAATGAATAAATGAATAAATTGAGTTTAATCATACTTCTACTACTGCTACTATAAAAGTTACTTTATTAATGGAGTTATATGTACGTTAGTAGTGTGCTATCTAATGATTCTTTTTCTTTCTTCCATAGGGCGCCAATAAACTTTATTTTTTGTTCCCTTCCACACTGGCAGTTATGACGAAGGAATTAACTGCAATTTGATATTTTTAGATTATTTAGAAATACAGTAGTAGCATATACAATTATATTGTTTAAGTGAATTTCATTCGGAATGCATTTCATTATAAAAGTAAAAGTATACAGTTTTGAAAAGAGTAAAAGTGTACCCTCCCTCCTCTCTAATGGAATCCATTCCTATTCTCAGGTATCAATTTCAATTAGACAATTTACTCAGCTCCAACTACTATATATAAACTAGGCCACCATCATTATTACTACTCAATTTCGTTTTTTTCGAATTTTTTTAAAAATCATTCAAGCTTGGATAAAATAGAAATTTGAGACAATTGGGGATATTTCTTGGATATTAGCTTATAAAGTTTCCTAGCTACAAGTCAATGGGGCTTTTAAAGATGGTTCTTATGATGTGTAACACTTGTAGGTTCTGAGAATGTCCTAGGCGTGTTGTGAATAGAGTGAACGATCGCTCTATTTCGCTCTGTTCTGAAAACAATAACATTTTTAAGGGTTACAAGGTCTTAAATTGTCTTGAAGATTAGGTGTCAAAATAATACTTTTTACTATAGCATGGTGTATTTCATTCATACCAATGAACTGAACCCTCAAATTTTGTGGTAGGGAGATGGTTTTCATCGTTTTAGTTTTATTTCAACATTAACTGATTTTCAATATATTCATTCGGCTTACTCATAAGCAGGGCAACGAAATGCCTACTAATGCTTATGCGAGTTTAATCGGTTTGTTTTATCACATTTATTCAAGATTACTTTAAAAATCAGATTTTATGACAGAAGTTTTTTAAGGTCATATTTAAGCATTTTTGTAGAACTTAAATTTTCAACCCCAAGTATTAGGGTCTAGGCAATAGATTTCATCGGGCAATCCATATCTGTCCATAGTCTATGCCAGATCAGGCTTCTTTCTGACCAATCAAATTTCTGGAAAGTTTTATCAAGTAGTGTTAGCACAGATGATTGACTCATCAGTCATTTCAATACGCCAAGAGTTGGTAAAACGCCTCAGCCGTTATTAGGAAACATCCTTCAGAATTTTAGGAGATGAACTTCAAGTTGTACTGTATGAAGTGGCATTGGTAGAATTTAGGATTGACAATCTTTTAGATTTTATTTACGTCTTACTACTTACAAGCTATCGCTTATCTAAAGGTCTTATTTTTATTTTTCAATGTCTTATTGAGCTGATTTCTAGGTATTATTTTTTGTTGCCCTGCTTATTAGTAGTTTATGGGGGATTTTTCGTTAAATCGTCCCTACTAACTTTATACTACAGATCAGGGGAAATAAATCAATTAAACCATAATAAAATTAGTAATTAAACATTGTATGCCATCTTTCTTTCTCTTTTATAACATTTCCCCTCAATGAGCACTCCCTAGGACTGCTACTACTGTGTGTGGGTAATATGAGAGAGAGATTGGTCTTACTACTGACAACACACACACACACAGACTTTTACAGTATTATCCTCATCTTTTGTCCCAATGAATTATTGAAAAGGTACCCTTCTTACACTAAATCTCATTCTGATAAGGAGGAGGAGGAGAAGAAGATTTATTGCAATCCGACATTCTGAGGTTGCCTCTCTACTCCTTGGGAATTTAGAAGTTTTCTTCAACTTTGATTGTACACTACAATGAGAGAATTTAAACTTGAGTAGCTACATTCAGTAAAATTAAATTATGAATGAAAGGGAAGACATTTCTTGACAAACCACACCGTAATACTCATCACAATGCGCACACATATTCTTATTATAACTATGAGCATAAATCAATGGTAATGTGCAAGCAAATACATTTTTCAATTGTCAAATTAATTAAGGAATAATATAGTAATGCCCCAGATAAAGTGACCTTAACCTTTCCAGATGCTGTCGAGAAAAAGTGTCCCCTCGTGAGATTTGTCTCGTTCGGCAAGTGTAGGGAAGGCTTCCAAAAGACCCTCGTCGTCCGGTACAAGTGGAATCCTGAGGATGGTACATGCAGGAAGCATGGCGAATTTATTGGACAGGTCTGCGATAAGAAGCTGCAAGACCTTATGGAGGCTGCCAATAGTACATGTCCGGTGCCAGTCTACTTTGAGAAGCCATGTAGTATGGACTTGAGGCCAGTCTTTACGATCTTTTATGAAATGGTCGACGGGAATTGTACTAAACGAATCCGATATGCTTCGGAGCCCTGTGCCATGTTTGGTAAGTTGAATACGTGTTCCTTTTTCTCATGCATTCATCTATATATCAGCGGTTGGGATCTCTTTTCTTAATTTTCATTAACTTTTTTTGGCATTAGACAGATCACGCAATCCCCTTTCTGTTTCTCAACAGGCAGTTTATTTTCTAATGAATTTACATTTTCCCTCTCTGTCTGCCTGTCTCTCTCCTCTGAGTGTCAACTCCCATACAACTCTACATTCAGGGTATATTTTTTTACTTATTTAATATTCAAGTAATTACATTCACTGGGTGGGTTATCATACATGAGTTAGCCATTTTTTTCTTTTTTTTGCTCACGACAAAGTGTATCCAATTTTATCATTAGTATAAGCGAGTATGAGATGATAAGAAGAAAAAAACAAAGTAATAATTTTACATTTGGACACATTTACCTGCCATATGGCCAACTGAACGAATATGAAGCAAGTAAAACAGCACTACACTAAATGTACATTTCTAATTTGTAATTAATTTTTCTTTCTCTTACAACGAGTAAACAGGTAAAGAGAGAGAAATTGTAATAATTTAAATTCTGCCACAGGTCAGAATGAGACTGTGTAATTTTGGATATTTTTTTCAGATAATAAACACAAGTGCCCCGAGAGGGAAATGAAGACCAAGGGACCCTGTGATGCCAAAGGATTCCAGTATGTCCTCTGGAAGACTTATCGATTCAATGAGGAACAAAAGTGTCTCCCCATCAACAAAATGACATATGAAATGTGTAATCTTGATGAAGGTTAATACTGCTCACCATTCTCTTGAATAAACTATCATTGGTGATTTAATTACATCGTATTTATTTTATTATTTTTAGCATCCATCTACTCTCAAGTAAATATACAATCTTTATCTTTATAGGATGTCCCAAACCGAGGGTGATGAAAACTTTTAATGAATGCGTCAATGGCGAGAGACATGTCCTAGAATCTGAATCAGTCATGTTCAAGGGGAAATGTAAAACTAATTTGGTCATCAAATTTGAACCCTGTGGCGAGAGTGAGTGAAACACACATTTTGTTGTTATTCTTATTAAAAACCCCTAATTTTTCTGCAACAGGCCTAATTGGTCATTGCAGCAAGACACGATATGTTCAGAAAGGTGTCTGTGAAGAGAACGGAAAGCGTAAATTCATGATAACTCATTATGAGAAGGGAGTAGACAAGATTTGTAGGCGAAAGAAATCCTTTGTCATCAGGCCTTGTGATATGAAGGATCCGTATGAGAGCCAAGTTGGCTGTCCTCCGGCCAAATATCGTCAATTCGAATGTAAGGGAGATTACAGAAGAGTTCTCCGCAACTACTACGCCAAGGATCATAATCAACACTGTCATATGCATACAGAATTGTCGTATGAACCATGCAGGGACACGAGTAGGTCTCAAGAATTAAATTTCACTTTCTCTGATTTTGGTTTTTGTTTTAGTGGAGAATAACGAATGCCCCTACAAGGATCATGAGTCAAGAGGTCCATGCATGGACGGTTTCCTCACAGTGACCACATACAGTTATACTCAGGATGATTCCGGATGTCATGAGCATACAGTAAAGACTCATTTCCCCTGTAATTCAACACCTCTCTGAGTAGTACTAGTCTAGACCCATTCCATTGATTTTATTCCAAAATTATGACATCACTTGACATCATTAGCTTAACATCCATGGATCAGGAAGGCAATCCTTGATCATATAATATTTTTAAAAGAAATACTCTGTCTCTCTTATGCATAGTACTGAATTATTCTCTGTCGCTTTCTCTTCACCTATGTACCACTTCTACTCAGCTGTGTATTCTCTCTCTCTCTGTGTGTGTGTGTGTATGTTTCATTCTCTCAAGAATTTTTAAATGCGCCAAAAAGAAAAATGAAATAAAGAAGCCTTGTTGAATAATTTTGTATTTGAAAAAGGTTCGTGAGAACTGTTCTCTTCATTTACCAGCCACCAGAACATTGACTATGCAATATAGAATTTGACTAGTCTTCAATTAACGCAGAGATGTCGTCGAAAATGGTTATTGATGAAACTTTTGCCTCTTTCGACTCGAATAAGGATGGCTATTTGACAAAGAATGAAGCGATGAAGGCCGCAGCCGAATTCTCCCTCGACAGATATGACAGTAAAGTATGAACCTATGTAATATATGACACCAAACGTCTAGAATATTCTCATGAGCATGAACTTGAGTGATAAGGAAAGAATACCCCTGAAAGCCTTCTCGGATGAAGTCAAGAGCTTTTGTGTCTGCAAATTCAAGTGAGTTAGTAACACATTAGGTTATTGTTGTATTTTAACAAAAAAGAAAAGACCCATTCCGAGAGATTTTCCGTCGCTTCGACACTGACTGTTCTGGTGAACTAGACTTTGATGAGATCAAAAATGCCATGGGTGCTTTCGGCATTCAAGTTGAAAATGGAAAAGTTAAACAGTTCTTCGACAATGTCGATGCCAACAATGACGGACGCATAGATGAAGATGAATACATTAACTTCTTAGGTACGATTAGAGCTCAAGATCTCCTGAAAAACTTTATCAAGTGAATTAAAATTGAAAAGAAATAAAGAGAAATTATTCAAAATAAAATAATGCATATTTATTCTTGTGGGAGAAAGGTTCAAAATCTGAGCGAGCATCTTTTCTGGTTTCTTGAGTTCTCTTATTTTTCACAGTCGCACCATGTTTGAGAGAAGATCCTTTGTACGAATTGTGGCCAGAAAAGTGATGTACTCATCCTCATCGATGTGACCGTCGCTGTTGGAGTCGACTTTCTCAAAAAATGTCCTCACTCGATGATCATCGGCCAGGATACCGAATGCGCCCATTGCATCTTTAATCTCCTCAAAATCAAGTAGACCCGAGGAGTCAGTGTCGAAGCGACGGAAAATCTCCCGAAATGGATCACGTCTACATAAAGTTTATATTACCAATCTAGGCTTACTTGAATTTACAAACGCAATAACTTTTTATCTCCTCAGTGAAATGCTTCAGGGGTATCTTATTCTTGTCGGGCAAATCGAGACCTTTGATAATTTTTTTTGTGTCATATCTATCGAGGGAGAATTCTGCTGCTGCCTTGATTGCTTCATTTTTTGTTAGGAAGCCGTCCTTGTCAAGGTCATGGGCAGCAAAAGACTCGTCAATTATAGTCTTGGTAGCAGTCATATTCTCTCTGGTCAGGCCTACCTGCTCTTAGTTATGATTTATTACTAATGAATACAACCAGCTCTCATATATGAGCGTACTCTTGCTCTGTCTCTCTCTCTCTCTAATTTGGATGCACTCTCTTAAGTAAGTAAGAGAGATACATACCATTTTTTCATAAATATACAATCTAATACAGTTACATTAATTATGAAATATGGAATTTTCTTAGATGTAATAGGTAGGTTTCTGTAAAAATATGTATTTATTGATGATATAAAGAAAAATGAACGTAGAAATGTTTTGCATAAACACTACACTTGATAGATGACTGTTCTCATTAGACATAGGTCTTGCGTTGGGTATTATTCGATTTGAAAGTGGCTCCGAGACCATTCCTATCTGACAAAAGGTAAAAGAGTAACTTTTTCGAGTGTAATTTGTTGAGAAACTCCAAGTATTCATCGACATCAATTTTTCCATCCTTGTTAGCATCGGCCATGGAGAAGAGATCTCTGACCTTGCAGTCCTTGGCGATTTGTCCAAAGGCACTAGTGGCCATTTTCACCTCTTCAAAGTCCAGGTACCCTGAACCATCTCTGTCCAGTCTATGGAACATTATCCTGAAAGGATCCTTCCTATAAAACAAACAAATTTCACACGTCAATTTAAATTATCCCAACAACAAAAAATGTTTGGTTACCCACTTCATCTTTGAGACGCAGTAGTATTTGACCTCTTCGATAAACTCATCCAGGGGTATTTCATCTTCATTTGTCAACTTCATAGCCTTGAGTATATTCTAGACATTTGGGCGTAATAATAAGAGGGGACTCACCATTGCATCGGTCTTGCAGATTCCAACTTCACTGCATGCCATTGTTGCCTCGGAGAGGTTGAGGAAGCCATCCAGATCTGTGTCAAATCTTCTAAATTGATTTTTTATATACTCAGCATTCATATTACTGGTTTTTGTTGTCAAATCTCAATGCAATGGTATGAGAAAAATAACGTTATTTATTAAGGATAATCTCTCGAATGTTTTTCAATGTTGATTGCACTCACTGTTGAAATTCTCACGGATACACTGAAAATTTTGCTCAGTTTGAGAACACGTACCAGAGTGTGTCCGTGTGTGTGTGTGGTCTATTTATTAATTTTCTAGCTCTTTCTGGTGTATTATGAAGAAATCTTTCTTTAGTTTTTAGCTGATATGAAATTTTGATTATTTTGTAGCATAATTCCAGAGATTTATTCCATCACACAGCTTAAGAAAACCAAAGAAATCTTTCCTTCAAAAAGAGAAGCCTTACTCATTTGAGTGAACCACAAAATTGTCATTTTATTAATAGTCTTGACTGGTCCAATTAAAAAGGTTGTAGATATTCAACTCCTAGATTTTACCACTCCATCTACAGTATACATTTTGTATTAATAATCTTACACATTGTACACACACTGTATACTAGAAATATACATGCATTTTCCAGTCGTCAATGACGACTACTCTATTATGACACCAAGGTGTTCACTGAGTATACAATTGACAATGATTCTATCTGTAGTTAGTTTTAGCAGTAAGCAGTGCACTTCTAAATTGTATTTAGTTAACCATGAAAAGAAACAAATGCACATGTTTATCTATTGTTTACCTTGTTGAGCAGTAGTATGTCTTTCTTCAAGGCAAAACCAAACATTTCATTAATTTCATTTACTACACTACTAAAACAGTAGTGATAATTTCATAGGAATATTCTCTCAATCTACATATTGTATTATATACACTTTGTATATTCTAATGGCAAAAGTTGACACTCTCAGTGACTCATTCAAATAGATTTCTAGTCTCTCGTAGTATGAGCAGAGAGTAGTATGATAAATGCATTTTGCCAACGAGTTATTGTAACTGTATTAATTGCGGCCGACATGAAGAGAAATGAGTTAGTCTTTAGAGGAGAAATGAGTGTAGAATGACCTCAGACTCTCTCTCTCTCGCTATCGACTTCAGTGCATTTCGTGGGAACCCAAATTTTAGTCTCCAAGTTGGCCAATTTTTCTAAAATGGTTAAAACCACCTGTGAATTGAGAAAATTCCCAAAGTCTTTTTTTAGTTTCCTCATTGAAGAATGCTGGAATTTTAGATTTTGTTTATTTTAATGATGAAAATGGTAAATTAGCTCTGATTAATTAGCTTCTTAATTAATGAATAAGAGAGAGAGAAAGAATAAGAGAAGTGCTCATTTGTAGAGGCTGTGTCAATACGCAGCACACGTATTAATTCTTTAGGTCAGATATGCTACACTATAAAGAAGAAGAAGAAGAGTAAATAATTATATTTACCAGCCCTAAAATAATCATTTTGATAATTTTGATTTATACCTCACAAATGTATACAAGGTTTTTGGTTGAAATTCAATTTTTTGTAAACGAGAAATTGGGTGTGTCTCGTTCTATACTTTACTCTACAAAGTACAGGAAGTATTTTCCTCGGCTAATAAAACCCTGAAACAATTTTTTCTTCACGAGCAAATAGAAAACAAACAATTGTATTCATTTCCTTCACCAAATGCAAAAATTCAAAAAAGTATCCATATTTTTTTAATTTTTTGTGTTCTTACTATCAAGTAAGTGTAATAAACAATTTTTCTAAATTCACTACACTGTAACAAAAGAAAGCTCTCCAATGTGTGTTCTATTGGCAGAGGATTATCTCACAAGTAGAGAGTGAAAATATTGAAAATCAATTCGATAAAAATTCACATTTCTCTCTTTAAATGTTTTATTGTTAACACAAGATTTCTTTATACAAAATGTACAAGTGAAGAAAACAAACTACTGTACTGTGGTACTCATAGTACTTGACTCTTGGAAAACTCGAACTGCTACAGGCTAAAAGAGAAATGTGAAAGATTTAAAGTTTGTACTCTTCACTCTGAGAAGAGAATTTTTCTTTATTGCTCCAAAAAAAGGGTTAAAATTAAAAACTTGAAAATGTGTCAGTTGTTGTAAATCTCTTGTGTGAAATGATGAATGAATTTGCTCGCCAATCGAGTTCAGAGGCTGGAAAGAATGGGCACTGGAGGAGGCGCAACAAAGGTGGGCAGGGAAATGCTAAAAATTTTGCTATAAGGAGAGAGAAAAAATGAGAATTAGAGAAAGTATAATAGGAAATTACTCAAATTATATAGGGATGATCTTGGTCATCGTGCGTGGTCTCTGTGAGATTGCCGCTGAACATCATCATCTCTCGGGAAATGGAGAAAGTGTTGGGGAGAAGTTGTCCCTCGTTAATTGCCACGCAACTGTTTGAGTACCTAGTGGGCTTTTTAAGACGACGACGTACTACATAGTTTGAATATTCTAACTCGTCGACCAGTCGACTGTCCTGATGGAAAATCTCTCGAGATGAAGGAAAGTCAAGAGCAAGCTTACGGCTCGCCTCAAAAAGAAGCTTGTTTTTCTCTTCCAACTCAAAGTCGAGTCCAAAAGTGATCTTCATTAGTTCAAGTTGGCGCCAAATCTTACGATCTGACTTGAACCATTCACTAAAGCTAGTCTTCAGGGTCTCTAATTCCGGTGGATCGATTTTCTCTCGAAGTTCCTGCAAAGAATTATTCTCCCTTAGGATAATATAGCGCTGAGCCAATTCCAAGTTGATATTGTCGCCCCATTTCAACTCGTTTTCAACAATTTTCGCAGCAGAACTCCTAAAACAAACAATTTGACGATCTTTCTGGCTGCATTCTGACTCGGAAGATTCTAATTTTGACTTTAATTCTTTGATTTCTGAGCGTTGATTGCCAATAGTTTGTTCTAGGTTGATGATTTTCTCGTTCAACTCCTTTATTTGGCAGACATATTTCAGCAAGAGTTTCGGCAAAACTTGTGAGTCACTTTTCTTTTGCTTTTCAGCATTCATAGAGAGAGTCAAATCAATAGAGGCATCAGATTTTGGTTCTTCCGCATGGGTTATATCAATATCTGATTCATTAGTCTTGCCCGATTTTGATCGAGTTCTTCGAGTATTAGGTTGGAATTTATTCTGAAAATTGTTTGTCTTTACTGAAATAAACTTTGTAATCGATTCAACTTCAGAGTTGTAATTGCCCAAGTTCTCTTCCCTCAGAGTTTGCTTCAAGATACTCTTCTTAGGGGCCAAGCAGGATCCATTTGAACAGCTGCTGTCCTCTTCACTAATACACTCGTAGAAAATGGACTCTCTTTGAGGTTCAGTTTTGATTACTTTTGATGCCGGTTGGACTGATACAAAATCTTTTTTTGTCTTTGGGGGTTGAAATGAATTAAGTAGATTATAACGTTCAGATATTACACGGCCTCTGTGATATTGATCAAGAGGATGGTCCCAGCTTGATTCACCGGTTTCGAAATTAAAAAAATATACAGAATTATCACTGTGAAGGATTGGTCTCCAAAATTTTGGCAATGGCGCAGTAATTCCATCAATAGCTATCCTCTTCAAATCAGGTTCTTTATCTAGATCAAATCCAATCAATTTGGCATAATCTTGAAGTTCTTCTTGAGTCGGAACAAAGTTTAAATTGCTAATTTCTTCCAAGATTATTGGAGAATAATCATTCATTAGTGATTTTTGATGAAATTAACAACAAGCCAGCTGATATTTTCGATAAATGAATGAAAATTAATGAAACTACAAGAGAAACATTTGCATTCCAGAGATGGAATGTGATTGGTAAGAATTTATCAATATCTTCTGGCTCATAATTAAACTCTTCAAGTAATAGTTCATACGATATAAAAGTGAAATTATACTCTCAACCAAAAAAATAATATTCATTAATAATCTAACATGGCTGTAGTGATCGTAGGGTTAGTGAATCTCTTAGATATGAATTCATTGAATTGAGCCTGAATGAAAAATCTTAAATTAATCCTGTCTCTATCCCCAATTTTCCCAAAATTGATCATTGATATATATTATATAGGCGTCAATGACTGATGAAAAACATTTGATAAATTTCAATTAAATTGAATAAATTGAATTTTTAAAATATTAAGTTATTACTTGATAAAACAAACCAACTGAGTTGTTGATTTTTTGTTTTAATACTGGCGCACTTCACAATTATTAACACAATTGTAGCGTGATTATAATGATTGCACTAGATCATGATAGTGATTTGAAAGTCTTTGGCAAGTGGACTACAACCGATGTTAGCAAGGGAGACCTTAGTCTTAATGATTATATTATGATCGAAAAACCCACCTTCATCCCTCACACTTCTGGACGTTATCAGAGCAAGAAATTCAGAAAGGCTCAGTGCCCTATAATTGAAAGATTATGCAACAACTTGATGATGCATGGCCGTAATAACGGTAAAAAGATCAAGGCCTCAAATATTGTCAAGCACTCCTTCGAAATCATCAATCTTCTCACTGGTGAGAACCCTATCCAAATTCTTGTCAGTGCTGTTGTAAACAGTGGTGCTCGTGAAGACTCCACTCGTATTGGTCGTGGAGGTACTGTGCGTAGACAAGCTGTTGACGTTTCACCCTTGAGAAGAGTCAACCAAGCTATCACATTGATCTGCAAAGGTGCTAGAGAAGCTGCTTTCAGAAACGTCAAAACCATTGCCGAATGTTTGGCTGATGAACTTATCAATGCTGCAAAGGGTAGCTCAAATTCTTATGCTATCAAGAAGAAAGATGAATTGGAACGTGTAGCCAAGTCAAATCGTTAAATATACTTTTTACATGGGATATTTATTTTCTCAAAAAATATACAAAATTTGCTCGGGCCAATTATTGAAAATAGTTTTTAATTCTTCTTAAGAACCGTTCATACATGGGCTCATGCCATACTCCCCTGTTCTTTCTAATCGCTATATATTGCGCCCTTGTGAAATTCTCAGTGTTGGGGTACCTTTTGAGTTTTTCGTAGTCTAATTTTGTAATTCCCTTTCTTATCATAATCTCATTGATAGACTTAAGACTAAAGATTCCGTAAAGTAGTCCAGAAGAATTTGAGAGACTGGTAGGCTGGAAATAGTAATAACAAGAATTCTTAAACTGTTCGTCGAGCCAGTTCCTGCTCCTTGTATCATATATAATAAAGTCTAATGTAACATTTATCAATGACCTGTTGAATGGTTTTACGTGTCTCATTACTATTTTATCAGTTGAGCCCTCATGTTTAACAAGTTGAAATAGGAACTTTTTCTTATCCTCAACATGACCAAAAATGAAATCATTGTGGCCTTTAATAGTAGTAAACTAGACTCATAAATTATATTTATTTACGTAATATCTTTTCTTCAACAATAGAAAAGAACCTATCGCTGTGAATAACAACGGAATTGATCGAATAAGACTCAAGTTATTATCAGCAACCTCGTTTATTTTCATATTTACAATTATCCACTTAATTCATGATAAAATTACAACAAACTTTAATTTTCACTTTAAGACGTCGATTTGTTATAAGAAATCAAAAATATGAAAATCAGAACATGAGGTTACTGGAAAAAAGAATAAATTTAGTCAATTTCTCAACGAAAAGCGCTGAAATTACTTATCAAACCAGATTCAAAAATTGGTTAAAGACTACTGACATCACTCAGAAGTCTTCTATCATATTATCAGATTCAGAAAAGGTTAAAAATGATCCGAGAATTTTTGAGTCACAGAGACATTTATTACTAAATCTCTCTAATTATCTGAGAAATCGTGGTATACCCCACATTGAATCGTCTGAAGATAATCATCATGCTAGAAATCCATATTTAGAATTAAATCATGTCTTGTTGAATGCATATAAATTCAATGAACATTTTCTATCTTTTGCTAACGCTTGCATTTTTATTGGAGAGGTAATTAACTCAAAATTGATTTAATTTTTAGACAAAACAGCTAGTCAAGTTCATTCAGCATTATCGTAATATGCTTGATAGTCAAGCAACAATAAATCGGGGTCAAATTATCTTGAATATAAAAATCTATAATCTCCTCTTGGACCATTACGCCTTCTTGGGTAATATTGAACAATTTCTATCTGTGATTAATTGGATTAAAATAGACGGTATCAATCCAAACATTCAGACTTGTATTTCAACCTATTATTGCTTTGGCAAAGCCATGCAGAATAAAATACTCAGCCCAGAGAATCTTAAAAGACTCATTCATTTCCACAAGAATTATTTAGAGAAATTTCCCGACATTGACAAGAGATTATTGGAATACCCACATAAAAATCATTCCCTTAGTCATGTTCTCAGGGCATGGCTTAAAGTTTCCAATAAACAACCCAATTTAGCCTTTATATCTGGTAGTATCGAATATAATCACCCAGTCACTCAATCCCTGAACCAGATTAAATTCACCCAGAACAATTCCCTAGACCCACTCCTCTGCTTCAAGGATAACCATGATCTCATGAAGAATTTCGATGAACAACTCTCCTCTGAACAGCATATAAATGTAGAAATTAGACCGATTCTTCCCCTCTCCGGTGACCAAAAGACATGTGATTACGCTGAAAAGAAGAAATATGTGAGTATTTATCAAATCTAAGCATATAAACGTGAACCATCTAGAACCAATTGTAGTAAATAGCAATAGCATTTTTTATTAGTTCAAGTGTAAAATAAATGAAAGAATTTCATACTTCTTCATTGGGTAATTTATTTAAGAATTAATCCCTTTCATTCCACTTATCTCAACTATACATTAGGTGCAAATCCTGAAAGAAGAACGAATTAAATGGCGTACACAACTCCTGAATGGTTTCCGAGAGACTCTAGTTCGACTGCAGTCTGAGCATAGCAATTGTAAAATCTCTGCCTACCCATTCCTGAAAATTCTGAAGCCGAAAGATTACGTTGAAATTATGCTACGCGGCCTTGACTCCCTCTTCATTGAGACTTCGGTCAGCTTTACAACCCCGTTCATGTTATGCATGCACCTTGGCGAGAGCGTTGAATATTCCTCAAGGTCTTTCACCAAGGATAAACATCAACAATTGCATTTGGTAATTTTACTCTTATACCTTATAATTCCTACCTTTTTCATCGCTTATCCCCTTTTTCTCTCTCTCTCTCTCTCTCTCTTTGGGCAGTTGAAGGATATTTACAAGACTTATGCTGACCGTCTCGGCAAAATGGATGATGATTTTCAGGTCCTCTGGTACAAATCAATGCAAGAACATATCAAGGACAGTGAGATTTATGTAAGAAATTCCCTTGAACCATATTATACCCATTCTTTCATTTACCTATCTGTTACCTTGAGTCGTGTGAAAGCAGGGGTTCGTACAAATCACTAGATGATTAGTGTATCGTGTGAAAGGTTCTTAGATTGTGAAAATAACTTTCTACTCATTTTTTTTCAAATTATGATTAGTGATAAATTGATTGTAAAGTTGAATTAAATGAAATCCTTCACCTGTAGATGATAAACCACTATGGTTTTTCTAATAGAGAATTAGAAAGGCAATCTGTGCTTTTCCATATCCAAGGCTCTATTTGTAGGGGATGAAGAAGAATCTTATTTACAAGCCCAAAGAACATAATTTGAATTCAAGTTTTAAAAATCTCCAAAGAAAATTCTTCTCTCGGTGTACCCAACATGATCAGTAGGCATAACAATAAATTCAGCCTTGTGTATGACAACCACAGATTGGTTTCCTAATTCTTCATTTCAAAAAACCACAGTTGTCTATGTAGTGTATATTATGTACAGATAGTCGTAAGAATATTTTTAAAAATTTTAGTGGAAAATTAAAATTATTTTCTCGATTCACTAGGGCTACTTGTAAGAACTACTGAATCGGGGATTCTTCCCCTTGAAATCAACAAGTTGAAAAATTTCAATATTTTCCAAAAAACTTTTTTTTCTCAAATCAGTGAAAGTGGGCCCTTTTAATCGGTTTCCAAAAAATCGATCAAAAAAATGAATATTCACCCCAGCTTCACTAAATAATAATAAGCATGCCTGAAAAATATAAAAACAAAATAAACTCATGATTCCTCTTCTCTCTTAAAGAATACCGATGAAATATTCTGGGGCACCAAGACTCGTCTGAATGTTGGCAAGGAACTCTACAAGATTATGTACGAAAGTTTACGATTCAACCTTGAGATATTACGCTTCAAAAGAGGTGAGGACAATCCCGACAGCAAGATGGAATCTCCGGTCATATTCGAGATTGACTCTGACATGAAAGTGGAGTCGAGAACAAACAAGATCATCCAGATACATCCGACAGTACAAAAGATTTTTGAAAGAGCTGAATACCCCCCTCTTCAGTTCAAGGCTACAGAATTGCCCACTTTATGTCCACCAATACCAAGAATTAACAACTCCAACGCTGGCTACCTTATTGGCTCGAGTTAGTTAGTTAATAGAACTTCTGTTCAATCGATTAGGACATCAAAATTTTATATTACAGAAAGGAACCAAAAGTGAATTAATTTCTAGGGGTCCTCAAATTCAATGTAACCAAAATTATTATATTATTTTTGCAAATACAGCACTCCTAAAAACATAACCTTTAACAATTTGCAAACTTTCTTTACTATGCCCGTATGTGTTGGCGACTTCTGACATAATAAATTCTAATCATCAAAAATCTCATAAGCTCTGGTTGGCACGCTATGCAGGACCTCTTGAATCTCCACTGGAAAACTCTTAATTTCCAGCTTATTCGACTTTCGACATACCGATAGATAAATTTACACTTGTTATATTTCATCTAAACCCATCTTGATATTTTTTATTAAACCTAAAATTACAAAACTTCTTCTCTGCAGTCACAATTACACTTCAAAAGAATAAACTCACCAATCTAACTTGTAGATATAACTAACATCTAGCATCTCTGTTAAGAAATTTTAATTTTTATCCAGGCTACGCCACAAAACTAATAAGAAAATCAACCCACGGAGAGGGCAGTGATTTAACTTCGTCCGATTTTCTCGACTTTCCCACATCTCAAATCCCCGAGATTTATCAATCCCTAAATATTCTGTCTTCCCTGCCCTGGAGGGTTAACCAACAGGTAATAGACATTTTGATTTATTATTCATCTCACTAGATTCTGGATCTTGTTGTGCATTATGCCAAGGATAAAACAGACAAGAACTTGTCCATCATCAAGCCAACACCGAAACCCCCAAATTATCTCAAAAAGTAGGTTACACTCACCTACTCATTACTAAACTTGGAAGATTTCTATTTATTTGTTAGACACTCCTTTTTGCTCTATTGATGATAAGGCAAGAATAATTCTACAAACCATACAGTCATTTACACAAATAATGACGCGCTAGTTGAACTAGTTGAGCAGAAAATGAACGAAAAATGTGTTAAGAAACTACTCGAATCTGATTAGTTGTTAAGAATCTTGCATTCTATTGGTCAATTCATAGGAGGAGTAGAGGTATAAAACGAATTTTACTATGAGAGTAGTTCAACTAGCATGTGATCATTTGTGCAAATGAGGAGCTGTTCACATGCTACCTGACCTTGTGGCCTTCTGTAATGTTCATTAAAAATAATGATTTTATTGGTTATAGTGATTTTTTTCAATAATCAGATTTATTAGAGAATGTATTCGAATTCGCGTTAAGAAATACTGCCCACTTTTGTCCGTTTCTTCTTCTGTAGATAGACCAATGCCAGCCAAAAGACAGCAAAGTCAGGTAGCAAGCGAACAACGTTATAGCCATTTTACAAAACCCCTTTTTACTTCCCCTCTATCAATATCTCTATCCCAGATTCTTACTCAACACTGAACTTTTATAAAGTCATGGTATTCCAGCACCGATTTTATAATTGCTCAAATTCCGTGTTCCTTATTATTAGGTTGTTTCAAAAGTATTAAGCAAACTTTTTCTCGTTCAAATATGAAATTACGGCTGAATCTTATTTGAAAGAATACACCTTTTTAGATACAGAATTTTTCGTAGAATTTGTTTTTCTTATTCTTACTCTTTGAAATTCTTTCAATAAAGAAAAAATTATGGATTTATCTGAGACCGAAGTCAGAGCAATAATTTACTAATACTAGCAAATTGAAATTAGTTTATTTTTTTAAACTTTGACCTCAAAATCTTTATTCATTTGAAAGTGGGGGAGGGTACTCAAAAGTAGTAAAATATGTTTAGTTATATATTAGCCAGGTAAACCGATTAATACACCTGAATTCTTGAGAGATCTGCCTATTTCGAATCATCAGAATTCACAGATAATTTTATCTTTTAATACATCTCTTTCTATAAACTCAAACTGAGAGTTTTTAATTTACCAAATAAAATTATTATCTTCTTTCAAAGTGAAGTTGACCCCGAAAAGCGTAAAATAGAGAATAGACGAATCAGACTCTTGCACAAGGAACACGATGAGTCCAGATCTCTCTGGGCATCCATTCTCTACAATATCTCCATTGCTAATCAGTTCAGACACAAGACCTTCTATTTTCCTCATTCCATGGACTTTAGGGGCAGGGTCTATCCGTGTCCTCCTCACTTTAACCACATGGGCAATGATCTATCGAGAGGAATCTTAAAGTTTGCTGTCTCCAAACCTCTCGGCCCTAAAGGACTGGACTGGCTCATGATTCATCTCACCAATTTGACCGGTATAAAGAAGTCTTCTTCAAATAGGGACAGGCTTGATTACGCCAACTCAATAGTGAACGAGATTATTGACTCGGGTGAAAAACCCATGAATGGCCGACAATGGTGGCGACATCAAGATGAACCATGGCAAGTGTTGGCAACATGCTTTGAAATAACACAAGCTCTAAAACACAATCAAGGTCACGAGAAATATCTATGCAGTCTCCCCGTCCATCAGGATGGCTCTTGCAATGGCCTTCAGCATTACGCCGCACTTGGCAGAGACATCAAGGGCGCTGAATCAGTCAACCTTCTTCCCAGTGACCTACCTCAAGATGTCTACAGCTGTGTTGTTGATGTTGTTGAAGCTCAGCGTAGAGAAGACGCTAAACAAGGCATAGAAGTGGCGCAAATTCTGGAGGGATTCGTCAAGCGCAAAATAATCAAGCAATCTGTCATGACCACTGTCTATGGAGTTACGCTTTATGGGGCGACCCTTCAAATTAAAAAACAGCTCCGAGACCTGGATGACTTCCCACGGCCGGATATGATCCATAAGTGTTCAGGCTATTTGGCCAAAACAACTCTTCAGAGTATCGATCAGATTTTCACCTCTTCCGCCTCGATTCAAACTTGGTTTGTTGATCTGGCCAATAAAATCTCCAGAGATCTAAAGTGCCGAGTCAGCTGGGTCACTCCACTAGGCCTTCCAGTTATTCAGCCCTATGTAAAGAGTCCATCATCATCCTCTATTCTCGCCAAGCATTCTGACTTGACAAAGGATCAGGAGTTATCTCAAGAAGATGGATTTTTAATAAACCAAATCGACCCGAATATTCTCAATGAATCAAGTAAAAAGTTGTAAGTATAATTCATTCGTTGAGTACAGACTGCAGAGAAGAAATCATCCTACTATCTACATTTCAGCTATTACAACTCTGACATTCCCAGTCGTTACTACAACTCTGCAGATAGCCTGGTTGGCCTACCACCTCCTCATACCCACCGACAAAAGAATGCATTTCCTCCGAATTTCATACATTCCCTAGACAGTTGTCATATGCTGTTAACTTCCCTTCATTGTCTCAAGGAGTCAATTACTTTTGCTGCAGTACACGACTGCTTCTGGACTCATCCATCCACAGTGGATCAAATGAACAGGATTTGTCGAGAACAGTTTATCGCTCTGCATTCCCAGCCTATTCTGGAGAATCTTGCCGAATATCTCCGGGATAAATTCCAATGCTATGAAAAGTAAGTATTCTCCATTCTGTAATCCTTGAAACTCATCTTTTATCCTAAACCCTTTTTTTTAAAAACCAACAGGGAAATTGAAAATTGTCATGACCCTGTGCTCAAACAGTCAATGAAGGATCTCCAACAACTCCTGGCCAATGTCCCCTCCAAGGGGATTTTCGACCTCTCTGATATTAACAGATCCACTTACTTTTTCAGCTAATTTAGTCTTTGTGTAGATTTTGTATATTTATACTTTTCAATATAGTGTAGTTTCAACATATTGCAACTTATATAAAAAGATTCATTCATTACATAATCTGATGAAATACAAAATGCAACAACACTTGAAAGCATTTCTAAGAAAGTTTTGTATAAAAAGATTAATGATATATAGATCATCATAGTTGATAGTTGTAGATAAATGTAAATTTATAATAATAATGGTTGCATTACAATTATCCATCTATCTCTTTGCAATTTACAAATCCTTTACATCAATATGAAATCATAGTGGTTGTCTGCTCAGCTGACAAGAGTATATCATTACTTTTATAGAGAATAACTTTTCAAATTTCAACTTTTCTTCAATTTTCACGAAACCAAAAGAAGAGAAGAAGAAGAATGGACAGTGGAGCACCAATCCAAGTGATTTGTGCTGGCTTCATTAAAACTGGAAACTCTTCCCTGAAAAAGGCCATGGAGATGTTGTACAAGGAAAAATGTTATTATCTAAGTGATGTTGTAGAGAAGAATACCTTTAAAGAGTGGAAAAATTTCATTGAAGCATACAAAAAGAATGGGAATTTTGACAAGGTGAAATTTGAAACGCTTCTTGACAACTGCAAGTATGCTGCTGATCTTCCTGTCTCGATTATGATCGAAGAAATTATCAAGACTTATCCCAACGTCAAGGTAGTTGTTTCCTTAAAAGACTTTGATAAATGGCTCGTGGATATTAGAAAAGATATTCTCCCGAAGAAAATGGTCAGTTCAATCAGTAATTACTTGGCCAGAAGCTGGCTGAGTCCTGTCAAAAAGTTGGATGATTTCATTGGATTCTGTTTGACAACTACTTTCGGTAGAGTTGATCTTACAGATGATAAAATCTTGTCAGACATGCACTTGGAACATATAAAGAGGATTCAATCAGTTGTGCCGAACGATAGGCTATTCAAGTATGATCCAGAAGACGGATGGGAGCCGCTATGTAATTTTTTACAGACTGAAGAACCAAGAAAACTGTTCCCATTTGAGAATAAGAAGGAAGATATATCAATATACTATAATCAGCTGAATAGTCGGGCAAGCAAGGTTACATTGATAGTCAGAATATTCTTTATAATAGCAGTTGCTGCTTTGGCAGTTTTATTGCATAAAAATCTTTCTTGACTTTTTGGTTTTCTTAATAAAAAAATTTAGCTACACACATTACGTCTATTTGTACTAGATTCCAAACACTCTTATTATAAGTGAATTACTTCTGCCTGAATAGCATAAAAGTTTTACATATCCAGGATAATATCAAAAAGAAACCTTTAAAAATTTATATTGTATTGATTTAAACAACAAATAAATTTAATAGATGTTTCAAAATCTTGTTTATACTTAATTACTTATAATCTTTACTTCAAACTAAGCATGGTCGCTGCTAATAAAGTCAAGCATATCGTCAAGGGTCCAACCCAGAAAAAAGAACATAACAAGTTCAGCATAAAACTCCACCCTAATGTCCTGGATGAAGAAATCTTTGCCATGCAGATATTCGTAAGTTATCTTTTCCGATTGTTGGCATCACAGTAAGATGTGTTGGTCACTCTCGGTATCTCGCATAGGGCACCATTCCCTATACTAATAATTTGATTTTAGGAAAAGTACCTAAGAGACAGAATCAAAGTTAACGGTAAAACTAAATGCCTTGGTAGAGCCGTCCATTTGGAGAGACAGAAAAATGGTGTCAATGTTAACACAACCATCAAATTCTCCAAGCGCTACTTAAAGTATCTCACAAAGAAGTTCCTTAAGAAGAATAAGCTCAGAGATTATCTACGTGTTGTAGCTGATGGAAAGAATTCTTATGAAATCAGATTCTTCACATTCGAAGCCGAAGATAGTGATACTGATGAAAAATAAACGTATTTACTGTTTTCACGAAACAAATCTTTTTCTCAATCCTAATATTTGAGCTCTTCACTTTTTCTAACCTACAGAGACTCTAAATTTTCTCTTGAATGATACCAGACAGATGCATGAGGATACAATACTATAATTATATAAATAAGAATTGTTTAGTTAAAAAATACATTAATATACTTTATTTGAAGAATCGAATACAGTTAATAAAAATATTTTGGATATCATGTCTAACCGGAACACATGGTGCAGGCCTCAGGATTGTTTAGGCTGCAAATCATTGCTTCTTCGTTACGCTTCTTAATCTTTTCCATAGTTTCCTTGTCATTCAGGCTTATGGCTGCCACATTAGGTAAGTTGTTTTCTTTATCTTGGCCAAGGTTTGCAATATTGGATAGTTTTGTTTTGTCGACAGTAAACTTGATAGGCTCAGCTGCTGGTCTCGTCCTTAAGTAGTACATTCCAGTTTTGAGGCCCTGTACAGAGAGAGTTGAAGTTGATTTAGAAAGAAATCATGAATTGGTTCTAACTTACAGATTTCCAGCTATAGAAGTGCATACTGGTAATCTTACCATAGTTTGGCTGTGCAAGGTACAGGTTTAATGATTGACTCTGATCTATGAATGGAGCTCTCTCAGCAGCCATACGAATGATATTTTTCTGGCTAATCTCCCACACTGTCTTGTATAGGTCTTTGATTTGTTCTGGAATGCCATCAATATGTTTGATGGAGCCCTGGTTTGCAATGATTGCATTCTTGAGATCATCACTCCAGAGGCCTAGCTTGATTAAATCTTCCTGGAGATAACTATTGACAATTTGGAATTCACCACTGAGTACTCTTCGAGTGTAAATGTTACTTGTCAAAGGTTCAAATGCTTCAGTATTGCCAAGAATTTGTGCTGTCGAGGCAGTTGGCATAGGCGACAACAATAGACTATTTCGAATGCCATACTTTTTGATTTTCTCCCTGAGTCCCTTCCAATCAAGACCGGATATCTTGGACAATTCCTCAGTGTCAAGGTTCCACATATCCGGCTGGAGGATATTCTTACTCACAGGACTTCCAGGATAGGTTTCATAGGGTCCCTGAATTTGGGCTAGTTCACAAGAAGCCTCAAGGGCAGAATAGTAAATGTTCTCAAAGATTAATTTGTTCAAGGCACCAGCCTCAGGACTATCATAGGGATGCCTTAGTTTCATGAAGACGTCTGCGAGGCCCTGGATACCAATGCCAATCGGTCTATGTCTCATGTTAGACTTTTTGGCCTCTGGTATTGGATAATGATTGACGTCGATAACTTTATTCAGATTTTTGGTTATTGTCTTGGTCACGGATCGGAGTTTTTCATAATCAAATACTTTTTTCTCTTCGTCAACATATCTGGGCAGGGATATCGATGCCAGGTTGCATACAGCAACTTCATCTGGAGCTGTATACTCTATAATTTCAGTACAAAGATTGGAACTTCTAATGGTACCAAGGTGTTGTTGATTTGATTTTGCATTACAAGAATCCTTGTATAGAATGAATGGAGTACCGGTCTCTATTTGAGCATCCACTATGGCATACCAAAGTTCACGGGCCTTGACTGTCCTAGAGCCTTTATCTTCTTTTTCGTATCTCTCGTATAGCTTGCAAAACTCTACACCCCAGCAATCAGCTAGACCCGGACATTCATGGGGGTCCATAAGGGTCCAGTCCAAGTCACTTTCAACTCGCTGCATAAACAAATCTGGGATCCAAAGAGCGTAGAATAAGTCACGAGCACGAATCTCTTCAGCTCCAGTATTCTTTCGCAACTCAACAAATGAGAATACATCTGGATGCCAGGGTTCAAGGTAGATGGCGAAGGCACCAGGTCTCTTGCCTCCTTGATCTACATAGCGGGCAGTATTATTGAATACTCTAAGCATTGGAATTATTCCATTAGATTCTCCATTGGTTCCATTTATATATGAACCACATCCACGGATTGTGTGTATGCTAAGACCAACTCCACCAGCGTACTTTGATATCAGAGCACATTGTTTCAAGGTTTCATAGATTCCATCGATACTATCATCTTTTATTGTGAGTAGGAAACAACTAGACATTTGTGGTAGAGGTGTACCGGAGTTGAACAAAGTTGGAGATGCATGAGTGAACCATTTCTCTGACATGAGATTGTAAGTTTCAATAGCAGCATCAACATCTTCATTGTGAATCCCAAGGGACACTCGCATTAGCAGATGTTGAGGTCTTTCGCAAACTTTACCATGCATTTTCAGGAGATAAGATTTTTCTAAGGTTTTAAATCCAAAATAGTTATAAGCGAAATCTCTGGAATAATCAATGGCATTATCTATCTTTTCCTTATTTTCTTGAACGACTTTGTATAGGGAATCTGATACCATTGGACACTTTTTCTGATTTTTAGGATTGACATAATGATACATCTGATGAATCAGATCAGAAAATTTGTCCAAAGTCTCCTTATGAAGGTTGCTAACTGCTATTCTAGCAGCAAGGACAGCATGATCTTTGTACTTGGTAGTGAGACTGGCACAATGCTCAGCAGTTAAACTGTCTAACTCAACAGTAGTTACACGATTAAATAAACCGAGAACAACATTTTGCATAATCGATTCCTGAAGAATGAATAAAAATAATCTTACTGGGTCGATTTGGGTTGAATCAAGCCCATTCATATGTTGACGAATTCGTTTAACAATCTTGGATGGATCAACAGGTTCAACACGACCATCTTCAATTTAAAATAATAAAGTTACCTCTTTTAACCACGTACATAGTAGAGCGAGACTTTTCACGCTTCAAAGTTTTCTTGGAGAGCATCTTGAGAATAAATTAACAAATTTAATATTTAAATTCGAATAATAAACCTAGTTAAATAATTTCAAACCAAAATTAAAATAACTTGCATTAATTAGACTAAACAAACTAAAGTCCTCAATTCGAAATTTACGCTTAAGTCATCATTCAGAGGACTATAATTTGCCAAATAGGAGTCGTTATCCTGTGAAATTTTGATTTCAAACTCTTTCTCGTACACAATTGTATTTGAACTACTATTTAATTCTACATTTATCAAATTTCTTGTAAAAACTCAAAGCTATGGCTGCTATGGTAAGTTGATTATTTACGAATTTCTTTGGTAAAACTGATTTGCCTATTTCTTTCTTAGGATGTTGAATCACTTCCGCATACAAAAATTAATCAAAAAGATCCAAACGGACATTTGTATTCAGTCAGTAACATGAAAAGCCCAAAGGCTAGCAATGTTAATAAAAAGGCTGAAAATATTCTCACGCTAGGTATCAAACAGTACTATTTAAACAAAATCGAGGATTTGGAATTTACTCTATCCGAGAACCAGAAAAACCTTCGTCGTCTTGAAGCCCAACGCAACGAGCTCAATGCAAATGTTCGAATGCTTCGAGAGGAACTTCAGCTCCTTCAAGAGCAAGGCTCCTATGTTGGAGAGGTCGTTAAGCCAATCGATAAGAAGAAAGTCTTGGTCAAGGTTCAGCCAGAGGGAAAATATGTTGTTGATATCGACAAGAATATTGATATGAGTCAAATTACGCCCAATTGTCGTGTTGCTCTGAGGAATGATTCTTACACTCTGCACAAAATTCTTCCGAGCAAAGTTGATCCCCTTGTATCGTTGATGATGGTGGAAAAGGTACCCGATTCAACCTACGAAATGATTGGAGGCTTAGACAAACAAATTAAAGAAATCAAAGAAGTCATCGAACTTCCAGTAAAGCATCCAGAACTATTCGAATCTCTGGGTATTGCACAACCCAAGGGTGTTCTATTATACGGCCCACCTGGTACTGGTAAAACTTTACTTGCTAGAGCTGTTGCTCATCACACCGAGTGTACTTTTATCAGAGTCAGTGGATCAGAGTTGGTTCAAAAGTTTATTGGTGAAGGTGCTCGTATGGTTAGGGAACTGTTTATTATGGCTCGTGAGCATGCACCATCGATCATTTTCATGGATGAGGTTGATTCAATCGGATCATCAAGACTTGATTCGGGTAGCAACAGCGACAGTGAAGTTCAAAGGACAATGTTGGAGCTTTTGAATCAACTTGATGGCTTTGAACCTAAACAAAACATCAAAGTGATCATGGCAACCAACAGAATCGATATCCTTGACTCAGCTCTGCTAAGACCCGGCCGTATTGACAGAAAAATCGAGTTTCCAGCTCCAAATGAAGATGCTCGTCTTGATATTTTAAGAATCCATTCTAAAAAGATGAATCTAACCAGAGGAATTGATCTTAGGAAGATAGCTGAACAAATGCCTGGCGCCAGTGGTGCTGAAGTCAAGGGAGTTTGTACAGAAGCTGGTATGTACGCCCTCAGAGAGAGAAGAGTCCATGTTACGCAAGAAGATTTTGAATTA
This sequence comes from Gyrodactylus bullatarudis, assembly GCA_012064415.1. Lineage (NCBI taxonomy): Eukaryota > Metazoa > Platyhelminthes > Monogenea > Gyrodactylidea > Gyrodactylidae > Gyrodactylus > Gyrodactylus bullatarudis. The sequence goes on along the minus strand of SSNU01000247.1, from coordinate 105,992 downwards.
GCTGTAGCCAAGGTAATGCAAAAAGACTCAGAGAAGAATATGTCCATTAAGAAATTGTGGAAGTAGAGAGGCGATAATTATCAAGATTGAAAGAAATACATTAACTCAAAAATGTGAAACACAGGTTACTATATTTTTTTCATACCCTGAATAACCAATATAATAACAAACCAGCAAATTCACTCAATGTCTGTATGCCAATAAATTTTAAAAAATTCTAATTTTTCTAAATGAAACTCTGATTAATTTTTCACATGTAGAAATAGTTTATTTACAAAAGTGACATCAAAGTATGCATCAGTCTGTTATGGGTTCAAAAGTGCAAAAGGCCTGTCTCATCTTGGTAGCCAGCTCGGTCTCTTTCTCCTTATCTTCAACACAGTCTCTCCAGTTTATCTTCTCAGGGCAATTGAGTACTTTTTCTCCAGCTAAAATGTGCCTGAAAAATTTGTTATTATGCAATTATGAAATGATACGTAATTGTCTAATCTCATGATTTTAATTACCTTCCAAATTGTAGATTGCAACTCTTTATCTTATTTTTTGGCACCTGGTTGAAGAGCTTCTCTCCAGTGGGTAACTCAACGTAAAAGTATGGAATGCCTGGCCTACAGAGCTCAGTAAGAATGGCATTCTTTGGGAGTGCAAGAAGAGGACATGGACTCATTGGGTCTGTTTCACTAATCTCTAGGAATATCTTCTTCAAATCCCCTGCAACACGGAAACCAACTGGAACCACTTGCATTTGGTAATGTTGCGTCTTAAAGTTTCTCTCGAAGCAGACTATTGCCAAATTTTTACTGCGAAAGTATTTAGTCAAGGCAATTTTGTATTGATCAATCTCCATTTGAACATGTCTGGGAGCTGATAGGTAACTTTGATGATGACCAACTGTAAGAATAAGAACATGTTCTGGTGCTAGTGGACCTCTTGGTAATGCCAAGTAGACATGAGTACCAATGCTCACTATCAAGTGTTTTTCAACTTTGGGATTTCCCAGACAGAACCAGCAATCTTCGCCAGGGAGCTTCTTCTGAAAACCTAATGTAGAAAAATTAACATTTTCAGTAAAGCTTTAAACATATGAACTGATTAGCGACAAGGTTAACAAAGAAATTGTGAGTTTCTTACGCTCGTTCTTGGGCATAAGTTCTAAAGAGTGTAAATGTAAATTATTCAATTCGTTATCTTTATAGTTTGCTCACCTTCAGTTTCCCCAGATTCTACAGCTTCTCGTTTCTTCTTGGCAATCATTGCTTGTTCTAATTTTCTTTTAGTATTTTTGATATCATAAAAATATTGTTCGGTTTGGATCTTTTGTTCCTTAGATGCAAGGGAACCTTTTGTTAGTAAATTAAAGTATGGATTCTCAGTGCAATCTGAGGGTTGGTGCGTTAACTCATTAATAGGCATTTTGTCCATAGGAGTCACTTGAAGAGCGTAAATGTATTTCTCACTAGATGTATTTCTAACATCAGCTAAACCAATGAATCTTGTGATATGTTGATTCTTTTCCTGTAAGACACGATGATTCCGATATGGAGGACGTTCATAGTAAACTTGGAATCCAGAAGTGAAATGATATCTTGGTTTCAAGTAATAGGCAATTTTAGCTACCACCTTTGAGCAAAACTCATTCAATGGAAGTTTGTCCTCTTTATCGGATTTTGGAGCTGCCTCATTATAGCCGTAGGGCCAGTTATTAGTGAGAAGTATATCGACTCCTTTAAAGGACTCTCCATTACTCATTGTCTTGAAACAGCTTTCAATGTCCTTATTATCGTCATCAGATTGAAAGTCATGTGCAACATAAACAACTTTAAGACCACTCAGAGCACTGTAAACACCTTTTTTACCGAGAAGTGTAACATCTTCAACGATTTCACAACCTTCGGGATCATCAACTAATTTCTCTGCATACAATGGAACTTCTGAAACAATATAGATAGGAAGAGGAGGTGAAATATCGCCTTGCTTCAAACTGAGAAACTCTTGGATATATTCTTCAGAGAAAAATTTGCCGACACAGAATAATGCCTAAATGTCAAATGAGAAAAGATGTTATTTACGTCAAATTTCCCAGCACTCTTGATAATTTTCTCTAATCGAGCGAACAATGAAACGAGCTGGCACTTTACATCACCACAAATCAATCTAAAGGAGTGAATTAGCTAGAAATCTCATGGTATTACAGTTTGAGCTTGGATTCGCAATTATTCATATTTGTGGTCTACTAGAACAATTTTTTATCTGTGATTACAACTTGTTTAATTATTGTGGTATTCATCACAATTTCAAATTATTTTTATTAAGCTTCCATTAACATGATCATGTTGGTATTTTCTCTCATTTTCCTGGCGACTGTACATTCTGCCGAATTTCATTATTTTAATGAGAAAAATTGCCTTTTGATGTTTTCTAAAGACATCAGTCTTAAATATGAAAATGAAGCTAAGGAATTTGTGAAGCACCCCCTACCATACAAAAGCAATGCTGTTGTTCACAACTGCAGTAAATCTAGTGCCGATTTAGAAATTTCTTTCAGTCCATCGAATGGGACATATCAAAAAGTTGATTTATCGTTAGTTGCTTTCGTTTTCTTATTATTCAGATTAAAATTTGAACTTGACGCTTTTAACTATGTACATCTGAGGAGTGGAATCGCAAAACTAACCTGCTCTGCTTCCGCAAAAGGCTGCAAGGATCTTGATAGCTCGTTTGCCGATAACCTCTTCTCTGTACCTGATAGTTACTCTTACAAATGTACTTCATTAGACAATTTGAAAATCGGAGATTCTGAAGTTTATCTCGATTTTACCAGATTTCAGGTATTTTTAAACTTTTTTTACTTGGAGATTTAATTAGAGATTTCCTAGTCATATGCGATTATGTAAAATTTCAACACTCTGTTACAATTTACTATGAGAATTTAATGACTTCTATTCTATGTTTCAGTTCCAATTCTTCAACACCAACGGAATCTTTTCCGACAATGTTAGTGACTGTGTTGGTTTCATGTCAATCGGTATTCTCTCCAACTTGTTTGTAACTGCCATTCTGATAGCAATTCTTTCATATGCTCTACACATGATATCTAGTCTACAAAACTCTGACAAGTCTGAAAACCCCAAAGAGTCCAAGCCAATACAACTTGGAACAGTTGAATAAGCATCATCTACCACCATTATACTTGGCATAATATATGACGTATTTATACACAAATTCCTTTAAAGCTGTAAGAATACTACTTGATCCAAAATTAACAATTCATCAACTCCAATGAATGAACTCCAATAAATGTGATTAATTTGTTATTTATCAATTCAAAAGATTAATATCATCATAATATAATATGTATTGTACAATGTATTTTTTGAAATATCATCTATTTTTATTGTTTAGCACAGCTATAGAGAATTTCTTCTGAAGGTACCATTAAAATTCATCGTCGGTCTCGCCCCATTCCCAAATAAAATCACCACCTCCTGTCAGGATCCGATTCTTCTTTGGATGAGGATTCACTGAATGAATAAAATGTGTGGAAGCCAAATAAACAGCCTGTGGCGGCAATTTTTCACCAATCTTTTCACTCCAGCACTTGGAATTTGGACCATGATTGAGTATGCATAAGGGCTCAGTCTTTGAACAGAGAATGTCCCAAAAGAAGACTCTTTTAGTTAATTCTTTTTCGCATCCGGAATAAATACATGAATCATTATTGAGAAAGCCAGAATCAATATGGAAAGATTCATTCTTGTGTCCAGCATATTTGTTCAGTATTTCCCCATTCGTGGCATCGAAAAGTCTTATATGTGAGTCTTGACATCCAACCAAAAGGCATTGTTCATCAAGAGATATGGAAACTGAAGTGACTGGATAGCCCACGTAATCTTCTAGCATAATGCCTTTTCTAATATCGTAAATTCGAACCCTCTTGTCTATGGACCCAGTAATAATCTGGTGTCCATTAACTGCAATACTAGTGAGACTGTCTTTGGCCTCATGCATCTTTTGAACTGGATACGGTCCTTTTGATTTCACATCCCAGGCTAAAAGCATACCATCTACACCAGCTGATAGAAGCAAACTAGCGCCACCGAATTGGTTCGGACCGAAACTTTCAAGTGTAGGCCCAGCAAACATGATACGATTCACTCTGCCCGGATGTTTGCGCCATCTCCTCAGGGTATTACCAGTTGAGACATCCCATAAACAGACAGTGCAATCATTTCCACCACTTGCCAGTTGACTATTATCCCCTGAGGCTCGTACATCGGCAACTTCAGCACCATGGCCAGTATAGGTGCTCAGTAAACGACCTGTCTTTGGGTTCCATAATTTTATTGTCTTGTCAGCTCCAGCTGTCATACAGTACTGGCCGTCACTATTGTACCTGACTGCTCTGACAGCATGTTGCTTGCAGTTTATCCTTCTGTAGCATTGGTCGGGAAATTTTCGCTTCTCCTCCTTCTTTTCCTGTTTATCCCAGACGGCCAAGATTTCTCTCTCTGGTGCACCTGAGCTTATTGGCCTTTTCTTGCTCTAGGGGATAAACAAAACTCATTAATCTTTACAAATCAAATGTGTCTAAGGTCAAGTTAGATGAAAAGATTTTTGAATTTCAATTGATAATTTTTATTTATGATTTAGGAAAATACTCTCAAACATTTTTTGCTTGTTTTTTTGTCCGTTTTCATCCATGATCAGTTAATCTCCAACATTTTCATTACTTGGTTTAGATCCTCTGCAAAAAAGAAGGCAAGTTAGAGAAAATGAATGAAGAGATTCAATGAGAAATGAGAAAAACTTACGAGTCTTGTTATGAATGTAATTGAGTGAATGAAGATGGGAATTCAGTACATGGGTAATTTGACCGAGAGTATCAACACGTTTGACACAAGACGTCTCTCCACTCTTTGAAGGTGAATTGATAATTGAAGACTCAGTAATACCAGAAGTGCATTGATTGATTTTCTCCGCTGTTTGCTTAAGATCGGACAGGAGCTGTGACAACTCGAGATCTGTTGTGATGGCAGTTTGATAGATGGAATCTCTTTCTACGTCCACATGCTGATGGCTTGGAGGGAATTCATTTGCAGTAGCCTCCAAGGGTTCCAGTAACGATTCAAGTTCACGTTGTTGGACCTCGATAAAGTCGAGTTCTTGTTGAACTCGTGACTGTTCGCTTTCACACTTGGTTATCTTTGACTTGAGATCTATAATTCGGTCAGCATTGCTAACAAGAACTTTATCCCATTGATTCAATTTAGAAGCTTCGTTAAGGAAATGTCTCTCGTGATCGTCAAGGTCTTGGTTCCATTTTGATACCATCTCTTCAAGCTGTCTAAAAGTAATTTGAGAACTATTAGAAGTTGATGGTGCCGTCGATACAACTGGTTTTGTTTCATTTGCTAAGCCAGTGGCAGGTTGAGAAACAGCGGTGGTGGTTACAGCAGGTTTACTCAAGCCAAAACTTGTTAATGTACTGCTAGTAGTTGAAGTAGCAGTAGTGGTCTGAGTTGTAGCAGAAGCTGCAGCAGAAACCCCACTACCAAATAAAATACCTCCGGGTGTAGTAGTAGAAGAAGGATTGGCTGGCGTAGAACCGAATGAAATGGTCGCAGGCTTAGCAGTGCCAAATAGTGAACTTGTTGGCTGTACTGAACTAGCTGTTGTAGATGCAGTCGTAACAGAGGTGAGAGTATTGCCAAATAGAGTAGATGCTTGAGTATTTTGAGTTGAAGAAGTTCCAAATAAGCTACTTCCAGCTGTGTTGCTTGGAGTGGCTGTTCCAAAAAGACTTGTTCCGGTTGTATTACTTGTTGTGGCAGTTCCAAATGCTGGAGTAGTCGTTGATGAGCCAAATAGTGATGACTGAGTAGTGGCAGCTGGGGCAGGTTGCTGTGCAGGTTGAGATATTCCAAAGAGTGAAGTTTGGCCAATTTGAGGGGTAGTCCCAAAAATTGAACTTTGATTATTCTGTGGAGCGGGAACAGCAGTATTTGTAGAAGAGCCGAAAATTGACGATTGAGCAGGGTTCGTAGATGCGTTGTTTCCAAATAAAGAGCTTTGTGCTGGCTGGGTAGCTGGTGTTGAACCGAATATTGAACCTGTTGAAGCTGCAGGTGTAGATGCAACATTGGAGCCAAATAGCGATGATGAACTTGGTTGATTTGTAGAGGTAGAGGAACTAAAAATGGAATTTCCTGCTTGAGCAGGGTTTGAAGTGGAACCAAAAACAGAATTTTGAGTTGTTTGAGGAGCTGCTGTTGAAGAACCAAAAAGAGAATTTGTATTTGAACTTGCTCCAGCATTACCAAATATTGATGATGATGATGATGATGATTGAGTTGCATTGCCTCCAAATAACGAGGAAGAATTTGTTGTAGTAGTGGCTCCTCCAAATAGTGAACCACTCTGGGTACTAGCACCAAATCCAGAACTATTCGAAGATCCAAAACTAAAACCTGAAGACTGAGTTGTAGTAGGAGCTGAACCGAAATTGAATCCACTACCAGTTGACCCAAAAGCATTATTAGAACCAAACATAATGAGAAACGGTTATTTTTAATAAAAAATTTGAAATTTATGTCACTTAAAATAATTCTAAGCCAAAAATATTATTTGAATTTAAAGAAGGCTCTTTGTATTTGTTGTCTGTAGTGCTTATTTTGAAATTAAATAATGAGTGACACAGAGGTAATTCTCAATCTTTTATTCTTAGCCTGAAAATCCTGTTCAAGCTGGAAGTTCTACAACTCCACAATTGGATGCCAATAGAATTGAAGAGCTCATTAAAAAAGCTGAAGCAATCTCCAGAATTAAAAATACTGGTGCAGATAATGTTCAGACATCACCCAACAAGGCTGAATCTGGCAATGCTAATGAGTAAATTTTGATTTACATTGATAAATTTCTTAGTCATCGTCATATGCGTACTGAAAAAGAAGAAGATGAAGAACTTTTGACAGAAGTTAAGGCTCAATCCAATTCAATAACAAGATTTGATGCTTCACCTTGGTGTAAGTTCAAAACTCGACCTGTTCATAATTTTATTTACTCAATTATTCTCTTTCAGATGTTAAGGGTGGCGAAATGAGAGACTATCAGATTAGAGGTCTCAATTGGATGATTCAACTATTCCTCTCTGACACCAACGGTATCCTTGCTGATGAAATGGGTCTGGGTAAAACTCTTCAAACAATTTCCTTAATTGGCTATCTTCGACATTATAGAAACATAACTGGCCCTCACATTGTCATTGTTCCCAAGTCAACACTTCGCAACTGGGTTAATGAGTTTAATCATTGGGTTCCATCACTGAAGACCATCTGTCTCATTGGTGACATGGAAGAGCGTAGAAAAATACTGAAAGACTTGTTTACCCGAGACTGGAATGTTCTCATAACTACCTATGAAATGTGTATTAAAGAGAAAGGTCCACTAAGAAAGTTTCGCTATTCCTATATCATCATAGATGAAGCTCATAGAATCAAGAATGAGCACTCTCTCCTCTCTGAAGTTGTTCGTCAGTTCAAGTCGAAACATCGTCTCCTAATCACTGGTACTCCTTTGCAAAACAATCTTCATGAACTGTGGGCCCTGCTCAATTTCCTTATGCCCGACATGTTTTCCTCCTCGGATACCTTTGATGAAATGTTCAATACCAATGTTTTGGAACAAGACACCCTCGTCACTCGTCTTCACAACATTCTACGACCCTTCTTGCTCAGACGTTTGAAGACTGAAGTCGAGAAAAAACTTCCACCCAAGAAAGAAACCAAAATCTATATTGGCCTGAGTAAGATGCAACGTGAATTGTATACCAAGTTGTTGATGAAAGATTTTGATCTAATCAATGCTACTGGCAAGGCAGAACGCACGCGTCTCTTGAACATTCTCATGCAGCTAAGAAAGTGTTGTAATCATCCATACCTGTTTGACGGAGTTGAACCTGGCCCTCCATTTTCCACGGATGAACATTTGGTCCAGAATTGTGGTAAAATGGTCCTTTTAGACAAGCTACTAGTCAAACTACAGGAACAGGGCTCACGTGTCCTAATCTTTAGTCAAATGACACGAATGTTGGATATCCTTGAAGACTATTGCCTGTGGAGAGGTTACGAGTATTGTCGTCTTGACGGTCAAACTGCTTACGAAATTCGCCAACAATCAATCGATGATTTCAATCGCCCGAACTCAAGCAAATTCATCTTTATGCTCTCAACTAGAGCCGGTGGTTTGGGCATCAATCTTGCAACTGCAGACGTTGTCATTATCTACGACTCTGACTGGAATCCCCAATCTGACTTACAGGCCATGGACAGAGCTCATCGTATTGGTCAGAAAAAACACGTCCGAGTATTTCGTTTCATCACTGAAAACACTGTGGAAGAAAAAATTGTACTCAGAGCTGATATGAAGCTTCGACTCGACAACCTGGTCATCCAACAGGGCAGACTCACTGAGCAAAAGGCAACTACCCTCCAAAAAGGTGAAATGTTGGACATGATTCGTCACGGAGCCAATTACATTTTCAGATCCAAGGATAGCGACATTAAAGATGAAGATATCGACATTCTCCTCGCTCGTGGTGAACAAAAAACTGCTGAAATGAATGAAAAATTATCTGGGATGGGTGAGAGTTCCCTTAGACAATTCAAGGTTGATACACCTGATGATGTTGCCAAATCTTCTATTTATGTATTCGAGTCAGAAGACTACAGGGACAAACAAAAAATGGAAGGTTTTGAAGTGAGTCTTTTTATATTGTGAATTAAAACCAAGGCATCGTTCTCTCGATTATCTCCCCTCCCTATATTATCTTATCATTATTTGGCAATCGAATGTGTATTTGATGATACGTGTTTTCCCTACTCCCAGAATTATCTTCCTAATTTATAAAGTGTATTTATTTACAATATCTTTACAACCTTAGTAAGTGTGTGAGGAAATAGCTTCGATATTCTTGTTTTTGAAATTTTTTTCATCTTTTCATAGTTTTGCTGTTAAGAAATAGTTTTTTGTTTGATAGTATGCTGAATTTACTGCCATTTCTTGTTCTATTTTTCAGGCTATGAGTTTTGTTTAAAATTGAGAAGCTAAAAGATAATCTTTGGATAGTAGCTTTCTATACGAAAAGTTACCAAATATGGAGGATAGGAATATGCGTTGTTTAGTATAAATTTTATTCAAAAGTTTATTGTCGCAGATGACTCTCAGGTCTTTGATTAGAGGAGTGGCGGATTCTACTAATTTTGATTTTCTATAGTTTTTTTACCTATAGCCATAAACTTGATTATGATCAATTTCCAAACTTATGTCGTGTAGTTGATTTGAAATATTATAAATGATAACGTTTAATAAAGGTTGAGGCTCAGCATCAATTGGAATCACGAGTTTTAGGTCATCTGTATATTCGAACATATTAACAAAAGTCGGTCGTACTTGGGAGAAAACAAGGTTAAGGAGGGCACCGATCCTTGAGCTTTGAGGAACTCTGGATTATTTGTGGGCTTGGTAGAGTTTCGAGTTGTAAAGGAAGGTTGGTAGTTGGAGGTGGGGCTTGAGTATTGCTTAAAGTCTTATTTTTTCTAGCGGTAGAGATCTGGTTATTTTGATTCTTTGGTATGTGAAGATATAGTTATGAAAATCACATCTCAAAGGTAGAAAAATCAACTCAAACAGTTTTAGACAAGTTCTCATGTATATTCCAATCCTACTATTCGTTTATTATCGTTTATATCAATTTGACATAATTTTCTATGTACAACAATTCACTGCATGAGATAACTAGTTGAAATAGCAAGAATAATTTCCAAAAAATAGCACAAAATGGGTCAAAATTAGCTATTTTTATTAATTCTAGATTGTCTGATTTAAATTGTTTTTTGCCATCTCATGCTTTATACTCAAACCAAAGTTGTTTAGTTAGACCATTCTGAAATGATAGCACAGAAGTAGAACGGTGCTTTTCATCGTTGAGATAAGCCTCCTCCATAATAGGAATCCGGAAAATTGCCAAAATATAAATTTGGTGAAATAAGAATTTTAAATTTCAAATAATTTATTAGTAGTATAGTCTCGATCGATGGAAATACTCAAATGGCAAAATGCCGAAGATGCTGAGCTATTTACAGCTCTAAAGAGGAAACTGCAAATAAAATTTCTTTTTTGTTTGTATACATTATATCCAGAATTTTATCACTATTATCGTTTAGGCAATTTTCCGGACGAACCTTTTCACCGGTGAGATTATGAATTTTTCTTGATAAACCCCCCTGTAAAGGCAATCATCGTAGAAATTAACACCAATGACTTGAATGAAATGAAACTTGATGAAAACTTGGGTCAGCAAAAGATTATTCAAGTTGCTGAATCTTTTATTTAATCAGTGACAATTTCTTCCTCTTAAATTAATTGTCAACTTACTTAGTACTAGTTACCATATAAAACCAAGTAAAAATTTAGAGGTAGAAAAAAAACACAAGTAGCTTATTCTCTAGCATATAAACTAAAATTTGGAATGATAGAAGGCTAGTATTTATTGATAATTATCGCCAACATGCATACCTTGAGGTAACATTATCTCGAACAAAATATTTATCGGAGTACGCTAAACTTCCTAGAAAATGTATTATCCGAAAAATAATCTATCGAATTATTTCTACCTGATTACTCATGAGTACGTCCAGTAATTTTAAAAAAATATCATTTTTAGAACCTCGTGTGTTCTGAAGCGCCAAATAAGGCTTGAACTTGACAATAAAATAACAAAAATAGCCTCTAAACCTTTTTCCATTAATCTAGCTCCATTATATATATATAATGGAAATATATTTTTTTCGTTCTACATCAATAAAAATAACTCCTTCCGATGCAGAATGAAAAGTTGTTCCACTTGCCTATTTCATTTTAACGTTGAGGTTCACTTATGAATTCAATGGTAATGTAAAAAAGGTTGGTGTGAAGATAAGGATCTGCTAACATTATAATTATACAACATCCTCCATTATTAGAATAAGAACGGGGGTCTCCCAACATGGCAAAGCTTAAATAATATGACGTCATCGGTAAGAAAAAACGGGGGTCCATAGCTAAAGTCAGTTTAAAAATGGAATTTAATCGATTTTTATTCGAAAACGAAAATCCCGATCATATCAACTTTGAACTCGTCTAGTTTTCAGCAATTATGATATTGATGCATAAAATTTAGGCAAGTGAAACAACTTTCCATTCTGCATCGGAAGGAGTTATTTTTATCGATGTAGAACGAAAAAAATATATTTCGATTATTAATGGAAAAAGGTTTAGAGACAAAAGCATAGTGATATTAGCCAAAATAAAATTTTTTATTATTTATTCTGAAGTTCAGGCCTTATTTGGCGCTTCAGAACAAACATGAGTATTCAGCAGGGCATCCAAAAAGCATATAATGAATATTTGATATTTAACCCAGCCTTTTGAAATAAATAAAGTGCACTTGTTATTTCTTGTTGAAATTCTTCAGGTAAAATTTTCAAAAGCAGATCTGCTACGATAGAGCAGTTCTACTCAAAATTAAAAGAATTAGATTTCGGTGCTGATCCTGCCAATATTAAGAAATACATAGAAGAAAAATTGAATAGAAATCAAGCCTCGGAAATTTTCAATCAAAGCTGAGCAAGTTTTGAGCCTAAGCTATATTCTAATCTTCTCAAATGTCAGTGTACGAGTTCAGAGGTTGGGCGAAGCTTCTCACAGCTAAGGAACATTTTAACAGAGCATCGAAATTTTAAGCCAGAAAATTTGAAAAAATATGCACATGTTTATTATTCTTAGAACTCTTGAAAGAATATTTTGAAATAAATTTTAGAATAAATTATAAGCATATATTCTTTTTCAAAAAGCATATTTCTGGATGCCCTGGTAATCAGGTAGAAATAATTCGATCGATTATTTTTCGGATAATACATTTTCTAGGAAGTTTAGTGTATTTGTCGGACCAGATTTTCTCCCTGATTCATAAAGTACAAGTGCTAAATGCGAATATTATTAAATTAGCTGTAGCTTAACATCAAATATCTGTCACTAAGATATCCGGCCTACATTTTTAGTTGAGAAAACAAAAAAGTTTGGATAAATTATCAATCAAAAATTTTTTTTCGTTCTAGACCACATGCTTTACTATTTTGGTCTTTCTCTGAATAATCAAGTTTTTGCAATATTTATAACCTAAAAATTTTCTCCTAGGGCTGGATTGAACCTCCAAAACGTGAAAGGAAAGCCAATTATGCCGTGGATGCATATTTCCGTGAAGCTCTCCGTGTTGGCGAGACCAAATCTCAAAAGGCCCCTCGTCCTCCTAAACAACCGAATATTCAAGATTTCCAATTCTTCCCACCGAGACTATTCGAGTTATTGGACAAAGAAATTTACTATTATCGCAAGTCAATAGGCTACAAGGTCACGTTTGACTCTGATGGAGACCCTGAATCAGACAAAAAGCGTAGAGAAGAACAGGCCAAAATAAGTGAGGCTGCTCCTCTCACTGAAGAGGAGACAAGCGAAAAAGAAAAGTTGATGACTCAAGGTTTCGTCACGTGGAATCGTAGAGACTTCATTCAATTCATCAAGGCCAATGAAAAACACGGACGAGATGACTTGGAAGCGATTTCTCTTGAAGTTGAGAACAAGACCCCAGAAGAGGTTAAAAAGTATGCACGTGTCTTTTGGACTAGATGCAACGAATTACATGATATAGACAAGATCATGGCACAAGTGAGTAACATACCCCTAGAGAAGTTATCATCCTTCTTGATTGGTCAAGTAAAAACTAAACTTGTATTTCTTGCCAGATTGAAAAGGGAGAAACAAAGATTCAACGACGTGCAGCCATTAGAAGGGCCTTGGATTTGAAAATGGCACGTTATCGCGCTCCTTTCCATCAACTCAGAATTCAATATGGCACTAATAAAGGGAAAAATTACACTGAAGACGAAGATAGATTTCTCCTCTGTATGCTCCATCGGCTTGGATTCGATAAGGAATGTGTCTATGATGAAATACGACTTGCTGTTAGGCTGGCACCTCAATTCAGATTTGACTGGTTCCTCCGATCAAGAACTGCAGCCGTGAGTCTTCGCTAATATTATCGGGTATCCCAAAAACTCTTGAATTAGAATTAACTTGTTATGAATATTGATAATTTGAGGTTTATTAGTATAGTAATAAATAGTACTGTGATTGAAATAATTTTTGGATTTGTTAGGAATTACAGCGGAGATGTAGCACCCTTATCACTCTCATTGAGCGCGAAATGAATGAATTGGAAGAGGCTGGCACAGCAAAGGGAGCCAATGGTAATGCCAAGAGAAAGACGATAACCAATGAGGAGTCAAATAAGAAAAAGGTTAAATCATAAATTACACTGTTGGAAAAATAGCATTTTTTACAATACCAATCAAAAGTACCAAGTTAAAAAATAATAAATTTTTACAGAAACTCTGATTTTATAAAAAAAATACCTAAAAAGAGTTAATATATTGGGCTAGTAATCAACAACAACAGCAATAATCAACATTTAAAATTTAATATATAATAATAATTGTACAAATGCAAAAATCTCATTTTATCCAAAGAGTCAGTAGTAGTCATCATCAGAGGAGGGAACAACAAGTTCCAATTGCTTAGGTCTAGGAGGAGGTGTGAAATCAGGAGGCGTGAAACAGTATACCTAAGAAGTATCAAAAAAATAATAAATGAATTGCATAAAAATTTGATTTTTATCCCCCCACCAAAATATTATTTCAATGGATGATAATCAGGGCACCAAAAAATATGCTAAATGTTTAAGAATATATATTCTCAATTTTATTCTTTTCTATATGCTAAAAATATTCGTTTTTGAAGAAAAATATACTAAAATTATTCTGAAGTAAAATGAAAAAAACAATTACTCAAAAGGAGTTTATTAAAATAAATATTTAAATTTTATCAGATAGAGAATAATGCATATTTTTTTATGTAATCTTTTTTAAAAATACGGTTTTCTGTTAAAACATATTTAAGCTGAGAAAAACTTCTTTCAACATCAGCACTTGTACATTGGCAATCCATCAACAAGGCATGGGTATTTGGATTTACATTTACATTATTGGCTTTAATTATACCAGATGCGTCATTTTTTTCCATTCTAGCTTTCAAGTAATCTCCGACACATGCAGGATCAGCTCCTAAACTTAACTCAGAAATCTTTTGGTAATATGCTGATATTCTGGAATTGCTGTTTTGAATTTCCTTTTTTGGCCTTCTTCAAAAGTGTTCCTTCTCCTTCAAATTCATTAACTATTTTCTTGACTTGAATGAATTTTTCTGCATAGTACATGGCACCTTCCAACCAAGTTCCCCATCTAGTTACAACAGGCGAAGGAGGTAATCCGATCGATAAAAACTTATTTCTCCTTGTTCTATTTTTTAAGCATAGAAATTTTATTGAACTAATAATTTTATCAACATTTGGGTAGTAATTCCTGATTCGCATACAACAATTGTGTAATAAATGGGCAAAACAGGTAACATGATACATACTGGGATAAATTTCCTTAAGAGTCTTAACAGCTTTTCTCATATAAGAGGCCGCGTCTGAAATGAATAAATTGAACTTGGAGTAATCCACGTTTAACGAATTTAGAGTATTGTTCACCATTCTTGTAATCAACGATGAATCCAGTTCAGCTTCAACGAATTCACAATCATATAAATACGAAATTTCTGGATTTTTTAAAGTTCCAACCAAAGCATTTAAAATCCTTTTTCCACTGAACTCTGCTTCCTCCATAGTAATAAAAATATTTTGGTCTGAAACAATTTCTTTGATGCGATTTATATTTTCGTGATAAATTTTATCAAGGTAGCTTCTACAAGTCTCACTAGAATCAATTTTGATAGGAAGTTGTTTTTCATAGCAGGCATTCTCATTTTATGTAGCGGAATATTTGAGCCAATGAAGGCTTTTGCAATCTCTTCGTCCCAATTAATTTTAGCTGTCGGTAATTCCTGCTGAATCAACTTGCTCGCCTTATTAGCTCTGTGCTTGTCGGTTTTAAGATGCTGTAATAATGAAGATTTCTTACAAAACAGAATTTTCTTGCAGCATTTACATTCCAGTTGCATTTTTTCAGTCGTTCTCAATTCATCTGGGAACAAGAGCAATATTTTGACACAAACATTTTACAATAGAATTTTTCAAAATTTAATAATTACCTATCGACATTATATATTATCCGGGACCAATCTAAACATTGACCATGAAATTAACCAATGAAATACAAGGAATATTAGAACTTTTATCGAAAAATTGAAAAGCCTTTTCATTTGTTACTAAGATAATAAGGGATTGATTGTGAAATTTTTCCAGCTTGGTAACAGGTATCACATGAATATAAGGTTTAAAAAATTGTACAAAAAAGGATTGTTTATCAAAATCAAAATATTTTTGAATATTCTCTTTTTATTCCTTTTAGCATAAATATTCTTTTTTCATAAAAATATGCTAAAAATATTCATTTTTATCTCCTGACCCTGGGGTCTCAGAGCAATTTCGAACAACTTTATTTGTTCTACGTGAGCTAAGCTATCTATAGAAAAAATATGCTAAATATTCTTTTTTGGTGCCCTGATGATAATATAAGGCAAACGATTCTTCTAATCTCTATCAAAATGCCAACAATGTATATTATTGTATATTATCATAAGACAAAACAAGATGCGTTTCTCACATTGTTTCTCAACACAAACTTTGGTATGAAGTTTTTAATTTGATTGAATATTTATTCATAAACTTCCTAGAATGAGCTGGAAAAATTACTCACAAGTACGACCATTATTAAAAAATGAAGCATTGAATCACAATCGCCTATGGATATCGCTATCGGTAAAAACTAGCCCATTTTACAGCTAGATTGAAAAATGAAAATCTTTCCCATTTTCATTACTTCTTCGGTAACAGAGACCCGCTTTCTACCAATGCGTAATAAACGAATAATTTAGATTTTTACGATAATATTGTCGAACTTCATCAAGAAGATTACTGCTATTGATTTCTGAACTCATCAGGAAGGTAGGAGAAGACAGACGTAAATTATAGTGATCTCTCATCAGACTCTACACCGGTTATAAATACGATATAGTTACTATTACAATGCATAAATTTGTAGCGTTGGTCAATATCGGTTGATTGATTGCTCTGAAGGAATGAGGAAGGAATAATTAACAGTCATCCTTTATTTACTCATGAATTAGGAAGACACTAATAGTAAATCGCGCAATAGGTAGGTAGCTTGTAGCTAATTGTATATATAAAAAAGACCAACTCGATAAAAAATAATCGACTATCTAATAACCTTTTGCTTTGAAACGTTGGTATATGGTAGATTTATGCATATCAAACCTGAATATGAGGTCGTTTCAATGACATGACTGATAAAATATTGGAAAAAATTTTAAATTACAATTCTAACACGACTACTTTATAGTAGAGAGTCGATTATTTTTTTATCGAGTTGGTCTTTTTGATATACAATTATTGGAGAATTCATAGTATTTGGTCGATTTTTTAACTCTAGATAAAATCTTATCCTAAAAGATTCTGGTACTAAATTGTTCCCAAGGTACTCTTTTTTAAACTTTGCATTCCCAAAAACTAGTAGACGATCGATCAAAATAGATTCCTGAAATCGACTTTTATCATGATATGAGCAGCTAAAATCTAGATCGAAGCTATGATTGATTCCTTCCAGAATATAAAATTATTTCTTGAGATTCTATTTTCTACATCCTTGTTATTATTTTTGAGACCCTATGATTAATTTACCTAAACTAATAACACCTAGTGGTTTACCTGAAAGCTATAGCATATCTGAGCCAACTGCTAATTCTGGTCTAACAAATCAACATAATTTAACCGACCCGTTTATAGTTACTCACTTAAGATTCTTGAATTATTTACCCAGAAAGCTAGTGTCTTACTTAGAGCCTTACTAGTACTTAACCAACCTACTATATTTATTAGCGTCTCTAAATGAAACTTTTAGGATTAGGCTTTCTTATATAAGATTCTTAAATAGGTTCATATTCTTGTATGAGCATTAATATTACTATTTTCTTCTCTCATAGTCCCTAGTTAGGTATATTATTATTCCACTGGGTTAATTTACCTGTCATTGTTTCACGCTATTCTATCCTAATAGACTTCCTTATCATTAGTCTAAACTGATTAATTAACTAGGTACCTCATATTAAACTTTATATAAACTGTACATTAAAACCTTACAAATTTTACTCAAGTTTTGTCAATTCATCATTTATTTTCAATAAATATTATCTTTTTAATAAATACTTACTTTATCTGTGTCAAGGAGGACAGTGTCTGCTGGGGGATTGGCAAATACGTATCGCATGTTGTTCTCGTTGAGTCGATACAACCCAAGACACAAGATTCTCCAGTACATGAGACTTCTTTGGAATAAGACTTTGTAGGTTGGTTTGACACTCAGCTAAAACGGATCATTCATAAGAGGCCAAGTTCAATTTAATTTCTTTGATAAAACTTACAGATCTTTCTTCTTCGGCTATTATACAGAAAGGTGAAATATTTAGGGGTCTTAATTCGACTTTTATACCGGGTATCAAATTTTTGGCATCGGTTTCTTTCATGAGACCTGTACCAAAACTGAAAAAGTTTTCAATCTCATCTGCAGCCTGTCCTGCAATCAGAATTTTGAGGAATTGGAAGACGTTTTGGTTGAAGTAGAGCTTTTAGAGATAAAATACAGTTATTTCAACATTGTAATGGCAGTCTATATGCAGAACTGAGACTTACTGAGCTTATCGAGGAATAGAGAAGGGAATTACTGAATATGATGCCATGGGCGAATGGCTCTTGGAACCTCAGGGTCAATTTTAGTGCAGCCTCGTGAAAGTTTTGCGTAGTGAAATGGTGAGCATTATTTTCATGTCCTATGTTTAAACAGTAATAATTAAAGAGGTAAAGAATTTTAGCAAAATAGAAATATGTAATTAGTTAATTACTTTTCAAAGTCGCTTCTTAAAAAATGGTCTATTTATCGGTAGATATAATTTGGAATACATGATGCAACTATCTTGTAGACTTGTTGAGAAAAGGATTGAACAATGTACCTATTCATAAGATTAAACCTCAGACCAATAAAGATAAATTTCAACGTTCCCATGAAAGGCAGCGTTCAATGCTTTTGAAATTCTAGTCTCTAATTCAAGATTTAGACTTGATGTACTTACGCAATTCGGTGGTAATATGAATGGACCGAGCTTCTCGTTTAAATAGAGATCTTATATTCATGGCGCAAAACAGGGTATTCTTATCCTGCAGTGTTATGTCACATTCATCAAACTTGCTAGAGGTCCCTGTCTCTCCAATAATAGCACAAGCGTGACATTTAAGGATTTGAATAGCGTGTAAATCTGTGAAGCTACACGGACTTCCCTGAGAGATGTTAATGAATTAAAAAGGTTGATTTGATTAGTTGAGGACTCATGGGTGGGGAAAAACTTACATCCACGATGTAAACACGAGGAAAATTCCTTAATTTGAGCCATTCAGTTTCTGTGATCAAGTTGGCATCGCCAAGGATAACAATTGATCGAATAGAGAGCCAATGAAATCGAAAAGGCATGATGAAGTTGGAAAGATTTATAGGTCCCCCAGCAATTGGACCCACCAAGCAAAGGACAATATGATCGGAAAAATTGAAAATAGTAGCTTGAGATGGAGTCTAGAAAAGAAACAGATTTTTAAACTAGATAGACAACTAGCAGGTACCCTCCCTCCTTTTCCTATCAGGTAATTAACTTTTCGAAATGGACTAATAAAAGGGTTCAAATAAATCCATTTTAACAGTATTCATAGCATTACGGGGGTAGATTCTGAAGAGAGACTAGGCAGAGTATAACGTTAATCACTTGAGTGTGCTTCTCTTTTCACTAATCTTCCTCATGAGTTCAAAATCAAACCAATAAAAATAATATCCTTGATTATCGTAAAAAAAGAAAACAAGAAGAGATTATTTTAGAAATGAAGATCTCTATTTAGAGCATAGTCATCATTGTGATACATGCCATATAAATAATGGTTTTACAGTAAAAAGAAGAGAGAAATTAAAACCTGATTAATGCCTGTTAGCAGGTAAGCAATGTTAATGGTATAAAGTTAGAATCAATGAGAATCAAAGTGAACCAATGAACCTTACTAATCCAAGGGAGAGAAATCCAATCCTCTCCAAGGAAAAGAAGAGGGGAAGAGGTAGAAACTGAGTCAGTAAATGACTAAACTATTCTCAGCAACACAATGAGCAATTATCATGAATTATTTTTAACTAAGCTTTGTGAAATTCCGGAAACTGCAAATGGCTGGAATAATTACTATTTCTATAAATTTACAGGAATAAATTACATTGTATTTTACAGGTTATATAATCAGAAAAGTGATTGAATTTCGAACTAGATGAGACAATTACAAGGTCTCATAACAGATTTTCCAGATTTTTTAACTTTGTTTTGGCTTACCAGGAATGATTTTGCAATAAAAAATAGCAGACTTATTTTCAATCAAAAAATAACACAATGCAAAACGAGACGAGGTAATTCTAGTTATTTAATGCAAGTCATTTATAGATTTCCAAAATTTCGCATTTCTTGCGAAAAAAAATCATTTGAAAATCATTTTACAGAATCTTGATTTTCCCAAATTTTAACGCCATCGAAGAACTATAATTATCATTATCAATTAAAAACTGTACAAATTTTAACATTACTTACCTGGCAAAACTTGTGAATTTCTCTATTCATTCTGTAAAACCAGTGTGTAATATGACACGAAATAGAGATCATCATTTGTGGCATTTTTTATTTCAAATACCCTTGTGAAATTGGTAGCTTAAAAGCAATGTTTCTGAACATTAATCGCAATAAAATAGATTTATAATTTACATATTTATCATCATCACCATTTTAAAATAAACTCACGAGAACAGCTTTACTAAATGGCACATCAGGGACCCAATGAAAGGTTCCGGTCCTATCATGAAATTGACGAGATTCATGAGTTTCGTTATCACGATTCGAAGTGCCAATTTCAATCGGGTTAACAGTATAATTGGTAAGATAAGATGTCCGAAATGTCTCAAAATTGTGTGTACTACTCTGTTCATAACTGGTAGATAAATAAGGATAAAATAGTAGCTAATTTTTGGGTGGAAAATATTACTTATCCTTTTGGTGAGTGATGTTGTGATATGGTCGCGAGCGCTTCTCAAACGTTGAGTCCCAGCATCTTCGTCGATAAATGTTCCTGCTATGGACACAGGAACAAATCCTCCCATCGAGATGTGCATTACAATCTTTGCAGTAGTGTTCAAGCCTTTGGGAAAGATAAGGAATCTTATTGTATAATAAAGAATAATATATTTTTATGATTATAAGCTAATTGCGGCCAGCTAATTCCTTACTAATAATTTGAAAATTCCACTATGATTAATGAAAAACGATTGCATCATTCTAATTTCTTTGAATGGTTGTAATTTTCTCAAGTTAATTAACTACGGAATATCAAATTAAAATAAACTGTTGACGTGAAATTTGTCAGTTTTCGTGGGAGATGCTCGTTCAAAATGTACATTCCGTCAAAACCAGGGAAATATGATATAAAAATTTGGGCGGCTTGTGATTTGAATAATATTTTGCAACAGAATCTCGGGAAAAACTTACAATCTTGCATGAAAACTAGACCTGGCAATGACGATGGCCCTCATAGTGGATGGATTTATGATAAAGTCTTTGTATAGCGATGGATTTATCATGAGAGATGGCTTATTCGGTTCATTGATTTTAATAGCGACCAAAACTGTGCCCCATGACTCGTGCATAAATCTGTAATAGAGAGATGCAAATCATTTATTTAGATTTAATGAAGCAGGAAATAACTTACACTGCCAATTCTCGAGCATCAAGCAAGTCAAAATTATGGCTGATACCGACATCGAAAAAGTTCATTGCCAAGCTATACTCATATTCAGTTCTCCAGTTACGATAAGCATTCTAAATTTTATTAGAACATGAAAGTAATTATTATTATTCGAAGGTAGATTGCATCAGTTAATAGTGTTATGCGAGCAAATAAATGCTTGATAAATGTTGGTAGAAAACTCACTTTGTAATATCCCTAAGAATCATATTTGTTAAGAGCAAAAAAAAATAAGAAAAATGCGGCTGATTCAATTTTTCCAACATATTATGAAAAGGATTAAAAAGTGATGAGAAAATTTTCAAGAAAGGTCTTTGCTCATATTACAGAACTATTACTATTCCTAGCTTCCTAGATTGATTACACTAAGCTTCGGAAAATTCCTGAATCTGCAAAAAATTTTGATACTGTAATATAGATTTCAAAAGATTCTAATTTATAGAATTCCAAAGAATTGAATCATTCAAAATGTGAGCATATATAAACAAACAACTATTATCAAAAATATAAACTTTTCTGTTCATTGTTTCTGCAAATTTATAGTATCAGGAATTTCTCGAAGCTTATTTTTATGCTGATTTCGAACCTGTGCTCAGAAGGTTTGGGTATAAATTGGGAAAATGTGAAAAAGCGAAATTTGCAAAAACAGGCATCACATAAGTCGAATTTTAAAAGAGGAAAACAGGTTTATCTATATAAAATTTTATACCATTCAGAAGAGCGAAAAATTCCACAAAAGATAATTTTTCTTTAAAGTTGTTTCCATGCTCAAAAAGCATTTAAAATTGCGAGTAAAGTTGAAAAATAGTGAAATTATCTTGCAAAATTCCTTGTAAGATAGGAAAATTCTGAGCACAGATCCGGAATCAGCATGAAAATTTACCCAAGAATTTTTATATCTCGATAAAAGTTCGTGACTCGTGTTATCAAATTTTATAAAAGTGCTAGCAACATTTTCAAGTAGAAAAAATATATATAGAGATGAACAATGGGAAAACCGCATCTCTTTAAAAAACAAAATGAATATTTTCACTCAATTTAATAAAAAACATATAAGTAACAACATATGAAAACAGTTTTAGTGAGCTTTGAGATGAAATCATAATAAATTTAGACAAAATGAGTAAACTAACCTTTGGATAATCATTCTTGTTCCGATAACTATTCAACAGATTAAGGATGAGGGTAGAAAAACCGGGTGCAATACAATTAAAGGCCATTAGGCCGAGTTTTAGTTCATCCATACAGATTACCATGTCGTTTGAGAGACACGTCCATCGAGGAAAATTATTCAGCATGCACTGGAAAGATAAAGATGAAGTAGGGGAACAAACTTTGTTACGAGAATGATGAAGTTGGACCAAGACACGTAGACGCTCCCGTTGGGCTTTTAACGTGATTGCTTGCATAATATTGGCACCATCTTCATCGTCGCTATACTTTGAATGGGGACAGGCAAGGACAATAGCTGCTCTAGCATCTTTGAGATTTATTCTATTCAAGTCTTGTGGATTATTTGGCGAGCCGGTGAAGTAATGGACCCAGGCGTTGTACTTGGTCAGGATTGCTTTCAACGATAAATCCATATTTATTCTTAAATAATAGATATTAAAAATGAGCTGGAAGAATTAAATGAGTACTCATGTTTTATGTACGGTTGATATAAAGATGGAAATTTATGATTTTTAAAAAATTCTCAATTTTTCCATCAAGAAATCAAATTTGATCAACATTTTTTGGAATCTAGATCATGATATGATATCCATTTTCCCGACATAAAGGAAAAATACTTTTATAAGGAAGTTGAGGCATATCTCGAAGTAGCGCAAATCCCAATTGTTTACCCTTCAAGCCCCAGTGGGTCATATAACTGGGAACTTTCTCAAGCTATAATTCTGTCTGAAAGAAACTGAAATTAATATATTGACCACTTTGCTGAAAGAAGAACAAATTATCTTTCGAATGAGCTAAAACTTAGCAAGTTACAATTTTTCTATTGAAAAGTTGTGATAATTTAAAAATGACACGCTTTTGAAAAGATAAC
The DNA here is from genome assembly GCA_012064415.1 of Gyrodactylus bullatarudis. Taxonomy (NCBI): domain Eukaryota; kingdom Metazoa; phylum Platyhelminthes; class Monogenea; order Gyrodactylidea; family Gyrodactylidae; genus Gyrodactylus; species Gyrodactylus bullatarudis. Next base: position 82,911 of record SSNU01000247.1, on the reverse strand, counting down.
AAATATTTTCTAGAAAATATAAAGAACGTTTTTTTGATAGACCACCAACAGAGATCTAAGAGAAAAAAGAAAGAAACTTTTACCATAACCATAGAATTTGCAAAAGGTGAATTCATCTGATGAAAAAAAAATTTAGATGAATTTTCAAGTTCTTCTTTTAGTTATATATGAATATGAATTTTAGGATAACTATAAGACAAAGAAATCAAATATGCTGAAAGGAGGAACCAATGCTCATAAATCCTTGTTTCTATTGTAATCAATTTCAAGTTGTACGTATGTTTTAAATCATTAGATTCCTCTTCAAGAGCCGATTCAGGTTCTGAAATCGAAAATGTTTGGATGTAAAGAATAATGGAGAAACACTCACGGTCTCAAGATAACCATATTGAGGGTCTTTCGTTTGTTGGCATGCTCCTTGCGGAAGAAGCATTTGAGGAAAGATCGTATACTCTCATTGTTGAAGTAGCCGCAGACGAGAACATGTCTGGTATAAATGGGTACAAAGTAAAAGTTGAGTTTATTCAGAGAGGAATTAAACAGAAATAACATACTTTTGACCGAATATGGTTCGATACTTGCCAGAAGGAACCGCATTGTTGTCAAAACTCCGAATGAGCTCGGGCCAGAAGCTAGCAAAGACACCCTAGAGAGAAGAATACAATATGAAAAAGAGTATTGGTCAATTTGGGATATACTCACCATGGAGACACAAACAAAAACACATATAAATATCTTGGAGAGAGTAGATTCCGGAGAGATATCACCATAGCCGACAGTTGACATGGTCACCAATAGGAAATAGCAACAGGAAAAGAAGCTAGTGTCACTTTCATTAACTACGGGCTGGTCATCGAGCCAAAAATCACCAAGATGATTAATCTAGACATGTTGGTTAGTTATAGATGATGCTTACGACATGAATGGTCCCACTGCCAAACATCCACATTGCGAACATGGCAAAAGATATTTGTACAGCCTGAAGACGGTTATTCGAGGTGAGTAATCCCATGTAACCAAAAACATCACTATATTTGAAAATGTTGATTGCACGAATAAAATCAAGGTCTAAATGAAGGAAAAAAAAAACTTGTAATGAATCAAGTGAAAATAATTTATTTATATATAAAGCAAGAAATGATTTTATTGGACCATTCATACACTCTGAGAATGCCAATTTTCTTGATAATTAGACCACCAAAAATTCTTAATAGTTGTAAGATATATAGCACACAAATAAATAATTTTGGTATGAGGTTCTATAAAAATTAGTTAAGGACAGTAATTTTGCTAATTTTAGATATGATGAATAGAATTTAAACATGGCATTATTGCTAACAAATTCCACAAGAAAATGCTGAAATTTGTGCTACTTTTTCAAGAAATAAGTGCGCTGAGTTTGTGCCCTATCTGATAATTAGGGTGGTAAAAAAATCGCAAAAATTTTGAAAAAGTATACTCCTCATCTACGACAGCCTATCAGCTAATTATTCTGTCCAGGACTTTTTTCATATTTTGAACATTTAACTCTCAGCGAATCCAATTATAGGCGGATTGTGTTAATAGCCAGAGGAAAAAAGAAGAAAATGATTCAACTGATACCTGACTGAATGAAAAGGCTTACTTAGACAGTTACTTAAGTGAGAATTTATTTATTACACAGTCTAGCAAAAAAAGTAGGTAACGATAAAATTTGGAGGAATGGTAGAGTTTGATGTGAAAGTAAAAAATATCAACCAAAAAAATTTTTCAACGTGTAGTTTTCGAGTAATTTGACATTTAGTACGAAAAAAATTGAGTCAAATTTTATCCTATAGAATTTTTATTTCTCAATCAATATTCATAAAAAACATACCATTTTGAAGAGGAGAAAATTTGCTACAATCCCTTGCCTGACCACTTTGAGCTTCGACGTATAAATTCCAAGATATTTCCAATAACAGTGAAATTTGTTCAAAAATTGAAAAAAAATGAAAAATTTCAAAAGCTTTTTTCAGTCCTTTACCGATGGCCTAGAAAATTTTCCTTCCAATCCTAGATAGGGAGATAGTTGAAATTTATTTTGTTGCTTTTAAATTTCCAAAAAAGTTAATTATATGGCGTGTATTCGTGAAAATGTATACAATTTTACGGTTTTTCAAAATTTACAATTTCTGATGTGAATGAACTTAGAAAAAATTTTGAGAAGAATATTTCTACTTTCATAGCAAAAAATAAAATTTAGAAGGATTCTGTTTTAAAACTGATCAGGTTTCCATTTAAAAAGAATATTAGGTTTTTGAAAATAATATTTTATTTTTAAAAAATTATACTTTTAGGAAATCTGCCAGCAATAATCAGCTAGCATATTGATATCCTTCTTTCCAAAATATCTTTCTTCTATTTTCTTCATCAATTTATGAAAATGCTCGCCCTGTTCATCTGAATTTTTTGATAGGGGTCCACTAGGAAATGCGTCCAAATGACATTTCAAATAGTGGGTTTTTAATGTCATATTGCATCCCAAGTACTCATAGATTGATAAAAATTCTTTAATATATCTTTTATAATTTCTAGACTTTCTCTTTCCAAAAAATCCTCCCATTAATTTCTTGAAGCTTTCAATAGCCCATTTTTCAAATGGATTCAGAAAATTTGAAAATCTTTCATCCTTAATTAATTGCCTTATTTTCGGCCCAACTAGAATACCATTTTTGATTTTAACTTCTGATACTTTTGGGTATTTACGTTTTATAAACATCAATGCGTCGATTGAAAGGTTTTTAGAGATTTGTTGAAATAAACCAAGCATTATGTGCAAAGGAGGAGGCAACAAAAGGTGGCTTTTTACCAAAGGTCTTCTGATTTGGTTATATTCCTCAATCAATTGGTTCCTTTTAGGCCATTTGTTATTTTTGAAATTATTTGATTTCGAATCAAACAAACATCTATGGCATGGAAACTTTGAATTTCCAGAACTGGATAAACCACTTAATATATTGCACATTTTAAAATCTGAAATTATTTTCCATAAATATTCCTTATAGTTAGTTAGTTCCAGAATCTCTTTAATGGTTTCGTAATCTTCAATACATGATCTTGAATATGCGATTGGTACCGGCTTAAGTTTATTCCCATTAGACAATAAAACGAATTTCAAACTGTTCACTGATTTATCAATGAATAGTCTCCATAAAACTGGATTAATTTGGTATGTTAAACTTTTTAATCGATTTGAAAATTATATCCTTAAGATTACATTCATTTTGACTTTCTTCTTTATCTTCTTGCTTAGGTAGTATAGGTTCGCTATCAGAATATGATACGTATAAATGATGTTTTTGTTTTTGAAAAGGAATCTTTATGGAGTTACAAAAGAAACAGTTTTCATCATGATTAATAGGGTTTCTCCAATTTTTCGGTTTTATTTTAAGATTTCTATTTGAAAATACTTTTGCATGACAACACTTGCAAATCTTGTCAGGAGTATAGGGTTTAACTTCAAGTTTAATAGAATATCTAACAAAAGCTTTTTCAATTGTTTTATCAGATAATTCAAGGAGAGGATTTTTCTTTGAGCCAAATAATCCGCAGATGATGCAGAATTTAGATCTATTAAAAGAGCACTGGTTTCTGGAAGAAACGTTCAAAGGTTCCATTTCATGAAAAAATTTGATGCGAATGAATTTTACAAATATTTCAATGGAAGAATTTACAATTAGAGTAAATATTCTTCTCAAAATTTTTTCTAAGTTCATTCACATCAGAAATTGTAAATTTTGAAAAACCGTAAAATTGTATACATTTTCACGAATACACGCCATATAATTAACTTTTTTGGAAATTTAAAAGCAACAAAATAAATTTCAACTATCTCCCTATCTAGGATTGGAAGGAAAATTTTCTAGGCCATCGGTAAAGGACTGAAAAAAGCTTTTGAAATTTTTCATTTTTTTTCAATTTTTGAACAAATTTCACTGTTATTGGAAATATCTTGGAATTTATACGTCGAAGCTCAAAGTGGTCAGGCAAGGGATTGTAGCAAATTTTCTCCTCTTCAAAATGGTATGTTTTTTATGAATATTGATTGAGAAATAAAAATTCTATAGGATAAAATTTGACTCAATTTTTTTCGTACTAAATGTCAAATTACTCGAAAACTACACGTTGAAAAATTTTTTTGGTTGATATTTTTTACTTTCACATCAAACTCTACCATTCCTCCAAATTTTATCGTTACCTACTTTTTTTGCTAGACTGTGTTATCAAGGAGAAGAGTAAGAGTAATGTGCCAGAATTGTCTCGCTTTCTCGTCATTTGATGTGTAATGAAATAGATTATCGAAACTTTGGTTCAAGCAAAAAGAATATTTTGATTAATTCGATCAAAAAGAATATTGATTTTTTGAAAGAATCCATGACATATATATGAGAGAGAGCGAGCGAGCGAGCGAGCGAGGTTCCAAAAAAATATTCAACAGATAAAGTTTAAGGACTTGATCATCAAAGTAAATGATAATTAATAACAGATCAAAAGAGTTTTTTTCTAAAAAAAGAATTCAATAAGCATAATTATTATATAATTAAATATTTACTATAGAGTGCAGTAAATCAAAAGACTCACCAATAAATCTCCGGTCAACGCATGCATTAATGATAGCATTCGGTATAGTTAGGACATCAACAAATGACTGTACTTTGAACATGAACATTTTACGATTGTTTGAAGCACAAAACTGAGAAAAGAAAATATGAATGAATCACGACAACAGACAGGGATTCGCAGGCTCACTCTGAGAATGAAATAGGCGAGAAAGAAAAAGTTGATGATCATGTTCAGTTTGGAGAGAACCTTGAGTCTGGGACTGAGACAGACACCATGGCGAATGTCGGGTGGGGCACTACAAGTGAAATGTTGGATAATCTGAGAAAGATTTTTATAGATGGAAGTGAGCGAATGATCAAAACTCACTCAACTGTACCGACAATGTAGATGAGCCAACTTAGCGTGCTGAATATCATGAAGATGAGAGCCTGAAAAAATGGGAAAAGAATTTTGTCAGGCCTATTGTGGGGGATGTTAATGCGAGAAATTTCTCTCGTCAAACCAGACAAGACAGGTTTTTAGAGAGACTTGAATTTCATTTTTTTGCACAAAAAAGGCGTAGGCATAAATAAAGAATATTTTTGAACGCATTTGAATGATTAATTTTGATGATGATGATGATGGAATGCAATGCCAAGAACTAAATAAAACTAGGTTAATGCATGATACATCATATTTTCATAATGTGGAGACCTCTCTTTCCTCTCATATGAGAGAATGTCAAGTTGACTTTATGATGACCAATGTGATGAGATAGCGATTTGGGATGAACGGTTAAAAGATAGAGAACATTTGCCCTCAAGTTTTTTTCCAAAATAAGCCTATCAAATATTATTTCAAAACTATCTTTCTATTACTATCCTTTTCAGCTCAAAAATTTTCATCAAAAAATAAGTAATAAATTCAAACAAAAGTATGAATCAATTGAGAAGAAAAACTTACAGATCAAATAAAAATAGTTTTAGAATAATATAAATTGCATAAGAAGTGAGTAGGCAAATGTTCTCCAATTTAACCGAATAAACTCACCATACATCTTCCCTTGGGATATGAGAAAGAGGTCCATTGCTCGCAGAATAACTTGATTTTAAGTTGATACTTGGGCGAGCAAATGGCCACATGGTGAGTGGCAAGAAAGTCAAAGAAAAAGTTGTATCTTTTGTGCTCCTCTTCGTTCTCCTCCAGCATTGGAGGAAATCCGAATAGGGTAGTCTTACGACCGGGAATGGGTAATTCTGGTGAAGCCAAAGCATTAATTTCTCTCTGATCTCGAGTATGACCAATGGACGTTTTCCTTCGCAAGTCAACCGAAGGTCTTCGACTTGAACTGGAGAGAATCGAATCAAATAGGGATCCGTAGCCAGTGACCAATTGGTCGTATGGTAAAGAGTAACGCTTTGCCTTTAGACGATCAGGAAAAATTTTGGCTGCTTTGTTAGACTTGAAGATTTCAGCTAGCTCGGATTTAGTTCCAAAGTCGGAATCGTCACCAGATGACGAGGAATCATAAATCCTGATCCGACTATTGATCATTGAACCCCTGTATATTTTCTGAATTTTCTCACGACTGAGGATTTCACTCTGGATTTTGGCGATACGCTCCATTCGCCAGTTATGAAGCCATTTGAAAAAAATGTACAGAATATTCGTAGTGTACAAGGTTAAAGAGATAACAATGGAAATCCACCACGGCACATTAAGAGTTGAACAGTTACCAGTAGTATGAATATGATTCGTAAGGTTCTTCACCAGAGGAGGTTCCCCCGACATGTTATAACGATGATCCATGATTTCTTGGTGAGATATTTTACATAAAAATAATAGTGTAAAAAGCCTAAACGTTTAACGGAAGCATGTATCATAATTCATTGTACGTATAGCAGTAGAGACAAGCAATCATTATACAGTTTCGACTTTATTGTCGAATCAAAACAAATGATTTTATGCACGAAATATTGTGCATTGAAAAAAAATAAATTTGGTCTATGAACAAAACATATATACATAAAGTTCTTTTCAAGCAGCTCAGTAAAATTGATGCAAAAAAATTTACTATATATATGTAAGTGAACCAATTTTTACTTTTAGTGCAAGCAAAATGCTGGTGGCTGTGAAAAATAACTTTTGAACTTGTAAAATTCAATAGAAATTTATCAAAAACAGTTTAAGCCAAGAAACCACAATGAGAGATGGTTGAAAAATTTCTTTGGATTAGAAAAAATTGTAGGACTAGAGGGAATGTTTTTGAAAAAATTTATTTATTTCTTCCTAGTCCTGAATTTTATTAGATCTTATTCATTTTTTACTAATCAGAAATCAGTTGTATTAACATCTCCAGAATGCTGAAACAGTTTCTTTTCCACTGGGAATGTCATGATATCGTTTAACCCGCTCATTTTTCATTGGAACAAAATTTTGTTCATAATTTTTCTCGTTATTGAGATAAATGACAGGTATTGATAGTTGGGGACCAAAAAAGGCGTATAGCTTATCCTTGTTTTGGTCTTCAGACTTGGGAAAGATGGTCTTTACAATTTCGTTGTGATGGTAAATATCTGTGGTATCTTGATGTCTGAGACTAGCACGGATTTGAACTTCATACTCGATTCGATGAACAAATTTACCAGGGACTCTGCGAATACTATCCTTTCTGTTTCTGATGTAGTCTAACATACGGTCATGGTTCAAGTCAATATTTTCCTCAAAGCATAGCTGACTATTCATGTGAGATTGATAGGGTTGTGAAGGAGGGAAACAGCATGCCCTCTGAATGGCACCCTTTTCCTTGGCACTGATACAGCAGCAATTTGGATAGGGACTTTGATTCCATAGACATTGTTCACGGCCAGCATTCTCTTCCTTTTCATAGTCTGGTTGCCTGCATGAGACGAGGAGGTTGATCAAGTCCAAGTCGAGTGTTGAGTCCGCAACATGTAAATCGTTGATATTACATGGTGGAATTGTCCTCTCTGAAGCTGGATATATAATGGCTAGGTCATTGTCGAACCTTTGGATAGGATGCACATTCCAAGCTTCCAATTCGTACTTGACCTGAGATGGCTCCATAGTGGACATTTTTTCACGAATTTCTAGACATTGCTCAGTTGTGGGCCATGGATGGAGCTTGCCGAGAACTAGAATATTGGTTTGAGCTGGTTGAATTGGAAATGTAGAACTGTGTTCATTATCAAGAATACGGCGACAAATTATCGATCGATTGACCCGGCCCGGGTTAAACTTGAAGGAGACATTTTGAACCAATTCAATTTCAATATTTTGTATACAACGAACTGATTCATTATGCAGTTTGATGAAAACTTCAATTGTGTCCCCTCGAGAGAAGAAGGACTGATTCAGACAGGCAAACATTGAAATGAGGCCTGCAGATGTCCCATTGTCAGGCTGAATGGATAAATGGTAGTCATCATGGTAGTTTGGCGGAGTCAAGAGTCTAAGCTCATTCAAAATGGGGTAATAGGATAGTTTGCGTATATTCAAACAGCAGATATGCTTTGGATATGGTGGAAGATCATGATCCGGTGCAGCGTATGCCTTGACGTACCAGTGAATACCGTTCGGAGGGAGCTTTTTCAAATTTTTAAGATAGGGGTAAGAGGATCTGTGCAAGTGATCCTTTTGCATTTGTCTTATTTTCATGTGCTTGAAGCGTTCTCGAATCTGAGTGCGTGTCATTCCAGTGATTTTGATGAGATCTTCAAGATCCCATTTCTCATCGCTTATCACTTGGCCCAAGCATTCATTCTCATAGCTCATACGAGCCAGAGTTTTGTCCTTGTAAAAGTCGTGTATCTCAAAACGTGCAGGCCGATTTTTTCTGCTTATATGATAATCATTCTTGAATAGGACAGAGTCTGGTCCATCAGATATGTCGAATTTGAATGGAAGATTGAGTAAAATGTAAGGCTGATCTGGTTTATTTGATACAGCAACAGACTCTGATCTTGGAATGCATGTTTTGTTCATTCTGGTTTGTTTGAGAGGTTCATTAGCTCCGTTTCGATCGATATATTCATCCTTTTCATACCTTGTCCCAACATAACCTCCGAGAGAGTTGAAGTACTTTTGAAAAATAGGGCTATAAGATTTTGTGTCTACATTTAAACTCTTAACACAATCCTTTTCGTAAGATTCACATTTTTCTGGAAGCAATAGTTCAGTTCTCTTGAATAGAAAGTAGTCTTCTTCATAATCTTTGGGAGGGAGTTTAGAATTGTAATAAACAAAACGACAGAACACCTCAACAAATATGTATGAATCCTTTGGAAGAGACCAGGGATTCACACGTACAACACCTTCGACAATACCAGAAAGGTGAGGTGCCTTACTAAGATCCTGTTGGTCACTGGCCACAGATTTACTAGATAGAATTTTGGCATCTTTCAGGGGATTATGAGAAAAGTCCTTTTTGAAAATATTCAGACCAATACCTCGAGATTCAGAGCTCTTATGATAGACTGAACTGAGTTTCTCAAGATTATCTGCAGATATCTGAGTTAAATAGGCGTGCTCCCGCTTAACAGACATAACTAGACCAAGGAAACAGATACTCTCTCAGGACAAGAATTCAAATAATTTCAATGAATAAGAAAAAGATTGTAATCAGGTAATTGAAATAATTCATTCAATTTCAATGGCTCACTTTATGAATTACGAGAGAGATAGTTCACAATAGTTTATAGTTATCATTTCCTTTTGAGACGAGAAATCCATTTGAATTGAGCTTTTCCACTAAAATTTGGAGATTCCAGTCTGATCCGTAGTTGAGGCCGATGGACTTGGCAATATCTTTAATCTCTTTAATTGAAACGACCGATTGATTCATGCGTGAGGTAAAAGTCTAAAAATTGTTATTTAACCCTAATTCTAAAAGAAAGATTTGGTTTGGCAAGACTTACCTGAAGCCCAACAAGGAGACGTTTCGCAGCAGCATTTCCAGTAGCTGAGATTCCTTTGCGTTGTTTTCCACAGACCATGTTGACATTGGCCCATAGGCCATTATCATTTGCTTGATTGACTTCGTTTAGGCAAAAAGATTCAGAAACCAGTTCACAAATGAACTTGGCATCGTCCACGCTGACTTCTTGACGAAGATCAGCTTTGGCCCGAGATTCACTGAGACGAATAAGAGATTCGAGATATCTAAAAGTAACCGGAAGGTCTGACTTGTTACGACGATCTCTCATTTCAAGGTAGTGTCTCTTCAGATATTCTCCAGCCTCTGGAGATAAACTAGAAGAAGGTACAGTTAAATTGCTGAATAGATTAAATTGAATAGTCTATATGACAACGTACCATGGATTGACATATTTCCTAGCATAAAGAATGTACTTTTTAATCTGCTTAGCAGTCATGAGATGATCAGATGAGAGATTCTGTCTCGACTCATTCAGGATAGTCGATTCATTAAGAGTTTTGTCAGCATTCGCCAACATTTGGCTAGTCATAAGACGATCTTTCTCCACATCCATCTCGTCTCGGAGAAGAAAGATGAGATCAAACCTGGAGATGAGGGCATGGGAAATCTTGATATTCTCGTGGAGTGTCTTGGACAAATCATATTTGCCGTTAATTGGATTGGCAGCTAGAATAAGGGAAGTGCGCGCAGGTAAAGTGGCAACAAGACCTCCCTTGGAAATAGAGACACTCTGCTGTTCCATAGCCTCGAGTAAGCATTGAGAATTGCAAGCCAATTTGTCGAATTCATCAATGAAGCAAACGCCTTGGTCTGCCAAAACAACAGCTCCAGCCTCGATACCAAAAGCACTGGATGTAGTGTTGCTAGAGCTGGAATCAGTACGATTAAGACCTATCGTAAGACCGGCAGCTGTACAGGTATTGCCACAGACAAAAATACCCCTTGGTGCTACAGCCAGAGCAGCTCTCAAGAGTTGACTTTTACCCAAGCCTGGATCTCCCATTAGGAGAAGATGAGATTGAGTTCTTTTATGACATGAAGATTCTCCTTTGATGCCAATTCGATCGAATGAGGTTTGAATCTCGTCCTTGGATGTACCCCCTAACAGGGTTAAAAGTATGCCGGCCTTAATTTTCCTACGACCAGTTATGTTGGGACAAAAGGATGAGATTAACAAGTTGAAGATGTCTGGCTTTAGGTAAAGATCTCGGATATAGTACAAATCCCTCATTGTAAAGTCGAGATCTGTACATGAAAAAATCTAATAGTTGATTCAGACTGAAGGGTTGTAGCTTACCAGTCTTGGAAGGCTCGTCCATATTGTCTTGAGTTAAAGATGATGAGACTTTATTTTCATCTTCACTACGCGTCCGACTCATGAGAAGAATGCCCTTCTGAGTTGAAGAAGTGACAGGATTATTTTCCTTATTAGTTTGGTTTTCATTGCCCATTTGACCATAGAGCTTGTTGGAATATCTGATAAGATTGTTCACCTCGAGAAATAACGTGTAGACTGAGCCTCTATAAAGAATGAGAAAATTCCATGTGAAGGATTTGTACTATTGGTACTCACTTTTGATTGGAAATATTGTCCTGATTAAAGTTTGTTCCTTGCGACATGAAACAAGAGAATATTCCACTCAAAATTATCACATCGCCAGGTAGGCACTGGTCAACGAGAGACTTTTTCATTTGACAGTGGAGAGTGTGAACACTTCGATTACTCTGGCTAAGGTCCATTTGCCAATTTTCATCTTTACTAGGTTGCTCGTGGTCGTTTTTATCTTGAACTAGAATCATCTGAGAATCGATAATTTCCGTGTATTTACTGGAGAGGATTGGATTAAAGTTTCTTCCATGGCACTTTTTAGTGGGACAAGACGTCGGCATTTGATAGTCACCTAGCGAATTGAGGACGTAAACATGAATTTGCCCACAGGATGTACACTGAAAGCCCATTTTGCTGCAAATTTGTTCAATCTGTAAAGTTGAAAAAAACAAATTTTAGTTTATTTAATGAACAAATGGGGAAAATAAAAGTTTACTGGACCGAGACGAGTGATTGTAGCAATGATTGTAACAAATTTTCCAATGTGCTGAGCCCTAAGGCTTCGTATTTTTACCATTGAGCCATGATTCGAGATCATTGGAATAAAATATGCTATATAAAATAAACCTGTTAGACTAAGAACCAACTTTCTTTATTTAGGTCCATGTTCTTGGAGGCCACAAAATGCATAGCCACCCCGAAAGCTTGAATTAATTGTGCTGAGGTGAAGGGATTGGTCTCACAGTCTGACTCAATACTGAAAAGGGACTTGATCTGGTAACGTGATAATATAGGACTCTCCAATATTGATTCGTAGTCTATATGGAGTGGAATATGAAGCATATCATTGAGAGAACTAAATTCAAAGCCTCGAAGACAATCATTTTCAATAAATTGAACAATGTCATGGACAAATTTCGAGAGATCATTTTTACTATATGCAGTAGTAGGAAAATAAGTGGACCAAAATTCAAAAGGACAGTCATTTGGAGTAGTGATCAAGAGTTTAGAAGATGTTTCTATTTTTTTCGATGAAAGTTCAGCTTCAGTAATAGTAGAGTACTCATTTTTTTCCACATCTAAATCAGCAGAATACTTTGGAGCAGATGGTCTTCGATGAAAAGGCCGACGGAAAGGACGTCGAAAATTTCTACTCATAATGTAATTTACCGCACTTTTCAAGGATATTGAGAAAACAAGAGAGTTCAAGAAAATTTTCGAAAACAAAATTGCAACATTTCAAAAATTTTAGATAAACTTTAAATATTTATGCCTCAATGCTATTAAGATTAGTAGCTCTTCTTCAAAAAAGATAAAAAATCATGAGTTTAATATCGGTTAGTGGAGTTTATAATATTGGAGCATCAATTGGCAGAGACTTCGAAGCTATCATTGACAAATATGGATCAGAATCTGTCGCCAATCTTATGCACAAAGTAATTTCTCTGTTAGAAGACTTGGAAAAATATGCAACTCATTTTGAGTCAGAGGAACGGGAAATCAATTCACTGAAGGCAACAGTATCCCGTCTTGAATTTGAAAAAGAAGAACGCTTCAAAGATCAAGAAAATTTCGATAAAGAAATCCTTCAGCTTGAAGAAAATTGGAGAAATGAAAGTCAGGAGTTAACTAATATTCTCAAGAAACTTGAAGAAGAAAATAAACAACTAAAAAATGCTATAAAAAACAAAGTTGAATTCGACAAACTTGACTTGGATAGTGAAAAGGATGATGCAAACAGCCAAGAAATTCAGCTCATGCTTCGACTCAAAGATTTAGTCGATCGACAAAAGAATGAAATTCGATCTCTCAAGCGCCAGGTTATTCAGAAAAACATTGATCTTGAGGCTGTAAGTTTTATTCAATGATAAATTGATTCCCTGAATGATTTTTAATTTTTCCCAGATTCAACAACAAGCTAATAGATTAGCCCAACTCAATGCTGAATTAAGAAGAAAATGTTGCATTTGTAAAAAGCGCACAGATGAACTTCTCGAAGATAAGGCTGATCTAGAGATTCAGCTTCAATCGAAAGAAGAAACTATCAAAAAAATGAAAGATTTCATCTACAATCCAGAAGAGATCAAAAGTATTCCCACGTCAATAATTCAACCAATTCGTGATATTCTAGGGTTCATGGACCAACGCTCTAATGTTGATCCAATCTCGACATCCCTAGTTTTCCCATCATCTTCCAGTGGAATCAATTCGGATATATCAGCTGCCACCTGTGAGAATTTATCTTCACCTGAAGTTCCGATTGAAAGATTATCCGAAGAACAGTTGATCCAGAAACTAAACTGTGATGCAAAGATGATTTATGACAAGTCAGATCCCAATCGACCCCGCTTTACTGTAGAGGAGCTTCGAAAAATTCTGTTGGAGCGCAACGAACTTCGGTCAAAGCTAGTAGAAATTGAAGAGGAATTAGCTGTCTATCGAAGAGCTGGGTAACTTTTTTGGGAAATTTATTTTTGATTGAGTTGCTCAATCTTTTATCTTTTTTCTTCTCAGAGATAACGAACCCCAAGTTCAAGGGCCAATCAACCGTGAACCCGATGACAAGCTATACTCATCCATGGAGAATGAAAGTCTCATTAAAAATTTGTGAGCACTTTTATAATATAGATGCATTGTGTCTAGTGGGTAGGATTCATTGATTTTCATTTGAATGTGTGCAACTTTTTTATTATTTCATGTCACTCTCTTTTTTTCCCATAAAAATTACAGAAAAGAGTCATATGTATAGATTAGGATAATGCATCCAGTTAATATACTATTATGATTATGTGTGACAAGACTCAAGATGATACAGTGATCATAGATCAGCTCACAATCATAAAATGAGATTCTTATTTGAGAAAATTATTGATTTCATATTTGCTATTCGATTATACAATAACTACATTTATTCTTAGCTTTGCAAGTCTACTAGAGAAATTAAATCGCTAAAATAAAATAAAATGGAAAGATGCAAGTTATTTTAATGTTGTCGTTTCATACTTTTTTATATCACGTTTTTATTACAAATGTCGTTGAAATTTTGTAGTTAATTATTAACAGTGTAGTTTATCTACCATGTATAATATACATTGTATATGAATTATGATTATTATCTTTTAGAATCCTAAAGATTAAACGAATGCGAAGAAAATCATCCCTTGATATGGCAGAGTCAGCTTTAGATTATTTCAGACAAGATACCAATCAACCTTGAGAAAATTGTTATGTTTTTAATTTACCGAAAGGATTGAGTTGTGCATTTAATTAAATAACTAATGAATAATGTATTCAGCGAGTATGCATTTCAGTCACTTGGCGAATTTCAGTTTATGTCATTCTTACCAGTATGTATTTCATTCAAAGTGAAAGGAATCAATTGGAATTATATTATTTTTATCATTTCCATGTTAGTATTATATCTGTGATCTTTTGTTAAAAGTTTTCATTCCAATATTATAAAGAGGAAAAGATGCATTCTGAACAGTATTTTAAATTATTATGAAAAGACATTCGAATTTTTTACATTGAATAAATATACTATTATTATCAAAAATCTAGATCAATATCAGTTATTACAGATATAACGACCAATTGAGTGTGGAACATAAGCCTATGGCAGAAAAATTTCAGTGAAAAATGAATTGTGTATTTGAAATTAAAAATTTTTCTATCGATAAGTAAAACAAAGAGATAAGGAAAGCATTGTTTAAATTAGACTTAAATTTCAAAGTATTAATAAAATTTTTATTATAAAGAGGCTACGATTTTTGTAGTGATAGTTCCTATTTTTAAATTCAGTATTTATCAAGATTCAACGATGAAGCTAAAACTAACAGAAAAGATAATGCTAGATTTTTCTCCGGCCTCTTATTTTACTGATAATACAGAAAAAATAGACTCTATTAGCTATTCAGATCAAGGCAATTTCCTAGTTACCAGTGGTAATGATGATCGAGTTACCCTTTTTGACTGCATTACTGGAAAGTAAATATCTCACTTGATATTCCTTAATAGACTGAAAAATACTTTATTCGTGAAGAGACATGGTGTCAGCTTAATTCAGTACACACATGCCGACAACTGTGTAATCCATGCATCCACCAAATCTGAAGATTCAATTCGTTATCTCTCGATGCATGACAATAGATACATACGGTATTTCACTGGACATTCAAAACGGTAAGTATTCTCCATTACGAGTTTCAGAGTTACCTCACTTTCAATGTCCCCCCTTGACGATACTTTTCTTTCCGGTTCCTTAGATGGCACTATCCGGTTGTGGGATCTCAAATCACAAAACTGTAAAGGTGTCCTCAATTCAGGGGGCAAACCATGTGCAGGCTTTGACCCTGAAGGACTCATCTTTGCCGCTGGAATAAATTCCAATTGCATAAAACTCTACGATTTGAGATCTTTCAGTTCTGGCCCGTTTGTGGATTTCAAGTTTAAAGAGGACTGGATCAAATCCGAATGGGTCAGCATCAAATTTTCACCAGATGGAAAATTTATTCTCATTATATCCAAGGGAAATATAATTATAGTTTTGGATGCTTTCAAGGGCAACGTTGTTCACACTTTCAAGGTAATATTTCTTTATGATTAAATTTTCAAGTTGGCTACACCTGGAGGAGAGAACCAATTGTGGAATGCATGCTTTAGTAGCGATAGCCAATATCTTTTAGCCGGCTCAGCTGAAGGTGTTGTACAAATTTGGGACACAAATTCTGGCCAACGTGTCGGCGATTTAATTGGTCGTGAAGCAGAAAAGAATCAACCGCACAAGGCAATGCATTCAATAGCTTTCAATCCGAAATATTGTCAGTTTGCAACAGGCACTCATCATACATCAATATGGATGCCAAAAGGCCCGCAGCTCGATTCAGCAGAATAATTTTTTTATAACTGATTTCTTTTAAAATAAATATTTATACAATCACATACACAGATGTCTATGAATTCTCTTAATAGTCAATAGCCCATGGGTTCTTCTCTAGGAAGGAATCAATAACTTCTTTCAGAGCCAAATTCGAAATGAGTTGGTCTTCAACCAGTGGTTTCCTGGTGATAGGATCGAAATGACCAACTTGATGGAGGTGGGAAAGAATACTTTCACGTTCGTAAGTAATTCCACATGGTGTTATAACAGGATCTCGTAGTATTTCGAAATTGATACGACCCTGGAATACTTCAGGGACATTTCTTTCGTGTCTGATGCTTTCCAACTAGGATAAATCGAAATTTAAAAACAATACAACTCACATCAGAAAACACTTTTTCAATGGCCTTGAAGTCTGACTCTTTATCGTCACTGGCCAAGTCCTGCAGGGAACCTTTTTCCTCATAATTAACTCTTTGGATTAGCTTTTTGAATAGTTTGCGAAGTCTAATTTCTTCTGATCTGTCATTCTTTTCGTTAATTTCGAAAAGAAGCTTTTTATTTCTACGAATGGCCTCAGTCACGTCGTCCCCGAAATTTAAATGTTTCTTCCTCACAATTTGCAGAACATTTTCGTAGCTACTTATAGCCTTGGCATAGTCTTGCTTGCGGGAGAATACGTCACCAATGTAGAAAATAGCCTTTGCATTGCTCTCATCGAATTTCAAAGCTTCACTAAAAAAGAGGAAAAGTTATAAGATTCAAGTAAAACTGAGAGAAACTTACTAGCAATCGGAGAGAACGCTATCATAATCCTCAATCATCATGTATGCTAGAGCTCGATTTGAGTACAAGATTGAGTTATTAGGCTCCAACGATAATGCTAGAGAATAACATTTTATTGCTTCAGTATATTTCTTGGCATCAAATAAAATATTGCCATAAAATCTTAACTGATTACTATTTAGTTTAGAAAAGTCAATCATAGGACTTTTCTAGAATTAATAAAATCATTAAATAGTTTACTTTATTGCTAAAAGACATTTATGAGACAAAATTTTTGAAAATATTCAAACTATGGATTTAACCAAACAGATTTCAACATTTAGTGATAACTTTAACAACAAATAGAGTCTATGCAAGAATTAATTTAGTTAATCTAATTTATACGGACTTTTTGAAATCAATTTTTTAAATAATGAAAACGTTTTAAAAAATTAAGCTATTTGTAAAGATTCAATTGTATACAGTTTAGTACCAGGATAGACATTTTATTTGCACAACTTGACTAAATTTTACTTATTTCCTATCTACTAAGCAATACTTAGTACTACAAAGTTAGCAGTACTAGCGGTTAGGCTTTGTATGGAATATTCTTGCATTATGTTTAATTTATTATTTACACATCGCTTGCTTTTTCTCATCAATTGGTCTCTCAATCGTTCACTCTCAATAATTTACCTTTAATGATGATGATGATAATAGATCATAGATCCACTGTAACACTAAAATACTACTTGAAATTTTTTTTGGAATTTCTCTCTTCACTTGTGTAAAGGTGTGACACCACAGCAACATTATGTATTTGTACTAATAATACACTGCATTGTGCAGTAAAATCAACCAATCTCCTATAAATTTCTCATATAAATAAAAAACTAGTGGAGTGAAATGATCATTCACAATAATTTCCTCTCTGATTGATTGAAGACGGAGTTTTTTCTATTCACTCTCACTTGTCAATTCTCACTTGGATTAAGGTTTTGCATCGAGTTGTTTATTAACCTTTACTAGGCGTGAGTATTTCAATATTCTCTCTCAATCTTAATAAAGTTACATCACATAGGAGAAATAAAAAGAGCTTTAAACATATTTTTTTACAAATTTCAAAAACCATTGATAAGATTGTAAGTAATGAAATATTCATTGATACATCTTTTACTACGTCTTTCAGGAGGCTAACGAGAAGAATAAAACTAATCGATTTTCCTCCTAAACTTGAAAAAAAACAATATATTAAAAAGAGGGTACGTTGTTGATCTTTTGATGTTGTTGTAATAAAAAAATGATAAAATTATTTGGGAATAGAAAAAGGGATAAATTTTTTTCGATTGATGAATGCATTTTTGTTATTGTTGATTACATTTATGTGTTATGTCTTTTATCTTAAAAAATAGAAGCATAGATTTAAGAGAGAGAGAGAGAGATGAAGATACATCATAATAGAATCTAAATCTTCTATTTTTATATCCATAGAAAGAAGAAGAAGAAGAAGATATATACTGACTGGCTGGCTAACTGAGTTTGTGTGTGTGTGGTTGTGAGACAGAGAGAGAGAAAGAGAGAACTACAAGTAAACAAGAAGAGAATAACCAAATTTGATTGGATAATAGGCAAAAGTATATCTACGGAAATCTATTTGAATATATTATTACATCGGAATACATACTGCATAGAGAGGAATACAATTTGACGTGTTGTGTGAATAGATCTGATCATAAATTCCCATACTATGACTAAATATCAAATGGAAGTACCCGAAGGTTTAAAAGAATTATTACAAGAATTTTCTGTTCAAGTCATCAAGAAGAAACCAGAAAACTTGGTAGAATTCGCTTGTGATTATTTTACAACCCTTCGAGACTCAAATAAATATCAATCAAGTATGGCAGATGATATTTCAGAGGCTGTCCCAACTAGAAATATTAACAGGAGGAAAGGTGTAGCGGCCGAGAGTTTTAATCCTGATGAGGAAACCAATTATTCTCAGGTGGTCATTGAAAAGACACCAGAACAACAAGCCCGCATAATGAATTGTATGCAGGGAATATTGTTGTTCAAATCATTGGATGAGGATCAACTCAAGGCAGTTATTGATGCCATGTTTGAGAAGAAAGTACAGCCTGGAGATTGCGTCATCACCGAAGGCGAGGATGGTGACAATTTCTATGTTATTGAAAAAGGACTATATGACATTTTCAAGAATAAGGATGGTGGAAGTATTAAAGTCGGATCTTATGATAACAAGGGAAGTTTTGGAGAATTAGCCCTCATGTATAATACCCCAAGAGCAGCCACTATAAAAGCAACAACAGATGGTACCCTATGGGCCATGACACGGGAAGTCTTTAGAAACATTGTCCTACGTAAAGCATTTGAGAAGAGACAAATGTACGAGAATCTCCTTGAAAAAGTATCCATTCTAAGAACCCTTAGCTCTTATGAGAGGGTCAGTATTGCCGATGCACTAATCTCAAAGACCTTTGAAAAGAACGATGTCATTATCAAGCAGGGTGAACCTGGCAATGAAATGTACTTTATTGAAGAGGGCAGTGTTACCGTCAAGGTTAAATCAGATGCTGAAGGGGAAAAAGAAGTCTCACGTATCGGCAAAGGAGATTACTTTGGCGAATTGGCATTGATCACAAAGCAGAGCAGAGCTGCTTCAGTCTACGCTTTGGAGAAGGTCAAAGTGGCTGTCCTCGACGTGGAGAGCTTTGAACGTCTCCTTGGACCATGTCTTGAGATTATGAAGAGAAACTTCCAAGAATATGAAGCCCAAATGAAGAATGTCTTTGGTGATAATATTCCAGCCCTGCGTGAATAAGAACTACTACTAGACAAAGTCTCTCGATCTAATACTCTCTAATACCTATATAAATATTATATATATATATATTATATGAGAAATTAATAATTTACTTTATAAAAATTATTCAAGAAAAAAACCAAAAAATAATTATAATTTCACCCAGAAAATATAAACACATATATACATACATATATGTTTACTTGATCGCTCTTTTTGTTATTTTCTTGTTCCACATCTTTTTTTCTTCTTTTAAAGGAAAACCTCTTGAAATTCATAATAATAATAATAATATGTAATAATATGAGAAAAGAACCCAGCCACTATAGTTTTCATAATTTCAATTGTGATCCTGGACTCTGTGTTTATTTTTTGTTTGTTAAACATTGTATTTTTGATCAGTACTCCCCTTCCCCTAAACAACAACAACAAAAACAACAAAATGCAATGATTCTGCAATAAGAACCTAAAGCTAAAAATGACCAGGTGTGTATGCCCTGTTTCCATTTTACAATGCAATTCCTTTGATATTACATGATACATAATAATACATATTAAATATAAAAAGAGTGGAAAAACTGAAACAATGGAACCTAGAGTGTGTGTGTGCGTAAGAAGAGTGAGAGAGAAAAAGACATTGACAAACAGACAGAACCCGTAATATTCACACATGAAAAAAAATTATTACAAAATATTTATGTATTTCTAGACGAAACCAAGAAGAAGAAGAAACACTCTATTAATAAAGAATGAATAAATACGACTCAGAGGAATAAATAAATGTCTATAAACATTTACGTGTATTATTATCATGTAAAACATCATCATCTCTTGATCTCAGACGAGTTGAGCCCCATTCACTTTACTTGATTGTTGTCAATTATCAATCAATATCAAAGCTGTATTATTTATAGATCATATTTTGAAAAGTCAACTTTTATATGTACTTGTTTGCGATTAGATAAGTAGATTCTGAAAGCCCATAACATTTAGAACTGAAAAATCCCATTTAAGAATAGACTCTGAAACAAGGTTGGGTTATTTTCACTAGCAATGAATCTCTAGTAGAGAGAGAGAGCGAGAGTAAGTGAACGCATGATTACACAATGATTCTCTCAATTGTAAGGACCATGATGATGTTTGCTAGTCTGTGTTATTGTTACAATAATAAAAGTGTATTACATGATGAGAAAAGAGAAGATCGATATTTCAATTTGAGCACATTTCAAGTTTTTAATGATGCTATCTACTAGAGACATGTGTAGCTAGCTTTATACACAAGTTACTCCCCTTTTTAATACACATGGACAGTGTACATTGTACAGACAGAAGCAAGAATCAATGAGAAGCATGTAGAAATGCAGAGTAAATACATTTTCCCGCCCGTTAGTCTTCAGAGAAATTCTCCTCATCAAGTTCAAGTCAAGATTTACATGCATATAGTAATGTAGAATTTGGGATATTGATTTATTGATTGGTAAATTTTATGATCCCAAGTCCAGTAGGCAGATTATTGATTGGTATTATTACTATTATTATTATCATTAGCATTGAAAACAGTATAGAAGTAGGTAAATAGTCATAGACTAATGCAGTAATGATAAGGAACACCATACCCAACCAACAACGAATGAAGTTTCCGGCCAAATGTCTAGTCAAGGATTTGGCGCATGGTCATTTGAAGAAATTGGTTGTTTTATTGTTTGAATGATTTCAGATGGACATTCAAAGGGATAATTGATTTGTCGATTCTTATCACAATCAAAAGGGAAATCCACATTTATTATCCTTATCTTATAATAGGATAAGAATACTTGCTGCATTTCCCACAATTACTCAATTTTCTCATAAGAGCAAAAGACTGTATGAATAGATAGTTGATATGTTCATACAAAGACTCAATTCTCAAGCAAATATTTATTAGGATCTATAATACTGTAATTCACCAAGCACACACCCTTTTTGACTCTCTTCTTCTTTAAGGACAACAAGAAGAAGGATTTAAAGCAATGAAAAGTAGAGACCTCTTCTAATCAAGGGAATGAGGGTGGAATAATCTGTTTTAATTCTCCTAGCCTTAAAAGCAAAAGCAGACCTGACATTGTAATGTTTAAAATGTATCAACCCCTTCGTGAGATTTGCTCTAATTTAGTTTTCATCTACTTATTAGTAGATGGGAATTTAAATGGAATCCTTATTAGAATTTAATTTGGAATCGTTTTATATCAACTGTGAGTCTTTTACAAGTCTCTATAGGGTTAATAAAAGGTTGAATCAATAGGGATATTTGACGAACCTTTTTCCAAAATCTGCAGAGTAGATCATAGCCAGCTCAATGAAATTAGGAGAGGATTTTATCTCAAAGATCAGTGCATTTTAGTGTGGAAATAGCAGAGAGTAAAACAAACAATGTCTAAAGAAATTTAATCAAAGCCAAATCTCAGAAACGCGCTTTACTATTGGAAGAAATTCTCGATTAACAAGAGAAACTATTTTTCACTGTTCCTTTAGATCAACTTTTTTCTCACATAATCTCACCAACTAAGCAAACACACTGGAAAGAATATTTCTCAGCATGGTTTTGGTACTGAAAAAATACTCTATTGTATTGTCAACTCGGTGAACCGATAGTAGGAGGAGACACATGACTCTTTTTTATTCCAGGAGAGTACATTGTTGAGAGTTGCGTAATGTTTTGCAGAGATAGATGGAGAAATTACATGTCTGGATAATGAGACTGTTGGAAAAATTAAATAAAAGCTTAGCAAATTTAATTATATACAGAGGATATGATGTATAATCATTAGAGTAGGTCGAATTTTTCCTTTTGATGATAATTGAATTCTAGGCATTATTTCCTATAAAACCATACGTTTTCAAGTTTTTTCTGATATATACAAATAATCCATTGAAAATGACAGGTTTTGAACACGCGCCAAGAATTTTTCAATGAATTTTACTACGAGAATGGAAAAAATTGAGATTTTTAAATAATTCTTGCAAAATTTTGAATAAAATAAGACTTGTACAGTAGTAAAGATTGAGTAATTTTTCATATGTTTAAAGCAATTCCTAGGAAATTAGGTAAATTAAGATGATTTTAGGGAAAATGGGACTTTTGTATATCAGAACATGAAAAATTTTCATTTTCTCAACATCAATTTTGATCAAGGCATGGAACTTTGCTGGGGAAAAATAAAATTTTCTATTGCCCTAATAATCATAAAACTATTCCTGAGGAAAGTTTTTGATTGGAAATTTAACAGAAAAATCAAATTCGAGCTTATTTTCCAATACACAATTTTTGTTGGCAAATCTAGGCAAGATAAGGACAATTTAGTATATGATAGAAATAATAATAATTATAATTCTACGAGTAACTTGAACTGATATAATTACTGTATCACCAATAAGACAATAATTATAATTTACATTTTAAAATTTCTTTATCGTGAATAAAACTGTTCATCATGGGAGCATGTAAATACATGTTATTTGCAGACAGACCAAAAGGAAGCAAAAGAAATTCTGTCTATTTTGTTTTTGAGGGGGAGAATCGGGATCAGAGTCGAGAGAGAATTTATTCGATTGCATTGCTGAACTCATGGAAATATTGTTAATGGGGGTATTTTTCGATCGATAAAAAACCATTAACTTGATTCACACCTGCAATTCCTTCACACATACAGCACAGAAAACAGCAATTAAAAATGGAATATGAATAAGATAATTGATTTTTTACTCTCTCTCTTTTACATTGGAAAGAAAGGTTAACGATTAAATCAACTTTTCTTTCTAAAGTAGTAGTAATAGTTACTAATTACGTAAAAGGTGAAAATTCAAATCACAAGGATTATAAACGAAATCGTCTGAGCAGAATTTGAACTTTAATTAGCAATTCTGTTTGCCACGTAGAGAATTTACTGGGTAGTTAAACTTTTAATAAAGCAAACTGAACTTCTGTATAGCTATCGATGGCCTAATTTCATAAAACGATTTCAATCAGAAAATTGAATCATCACAATGGAGAGAATTGTAATGAAATGAATGCTTACTGAAGCTAAGGGAAATTCACAGATTACGTAATGATGGGAAAATTTGCTTTCTTTGTATTATTCTGAAAAAGACCTAAGGAAAAATCAGATTTTATTTCTTTCAGTAGGAGAAAACAATAAATTTTACACATGCTTCAGCATAAAGATCTCCATGATATAGACTATCTGTGTAATTAATCAGAGAAACATGGAATAATCAAATGGTAAAATGGTTGGAAAACTTTTTTTTTCTAGATAGGCTATCCATTTTTAGGATAAAATAAAAAAAACTTAAGAGAAATGCAGTCGTATTTGTCATATTGGTGTAGTAACAATACACAAGTCAAGATATAAATCATTTTGACCATAACTAGGAATTGAATCCATCTTTGATGTAATCCATCACAATGCGAGTTGAATGCAAATTGGATAAGCTCAGTTATTTTTCATTCAATGGATAGTAAAAAGTGTCTTATTCGTGGTAAAAAAATTGTTCCATTATAACACATTGTTATTATAACAAACATTGTAAATTTTGACGTAAAATTCCAATTATCTGTCAAATGGTTTGTAGATACTCTGAGTACAAAAAGATATATAAAGAGGAGATTTATTGAAAAAAATTTATAAAAGAATCATGATTATCTGATAATTTTCCTTTTGAAACCTTGTTCATTAATTGGTGCTCAAAGCTAAATAAGTTGCCTTTGAATCTCAATCTGATCTGGGAATGTAGTGTCTGGAAAAGGAAGGTAAAACCAGCAAATGCAATTTTCCTAACCCAAATAGGAATGAGATTTGATTCAGATGCAAGTTCCCTATAGGAGAGAGGACTCTAGCAGCTCAATCTTTTTCTGGGTACTCTTAGGAATGTTAGAGAGGATGGGACTGAAAATAGTCAAAATGTGGAGGAAGGGTAGTGTACAAGCTTTCTTAGGAAGTATGATTTAATCCTGAGTATCCTCAGAGTTTTCATTTGCATGAACACGAGTGTCAAACTTTCGGGTATAGTTGAGTTCAAGATCATTGATTTGAGTAACTAGAAGTGTGTTCAGGTCGGAGCCGAGCAGGATGTTGAAGAATTACACGCTGTTATTGATTTTTTAAATATTTCGATAGTGATACAGAAAAAAGGTAGTTCTTGTTACAGAAGTGAGTCAGGGAGTAGGGCAGGAGAAACAAAGGAGGCAGAAACGTCTCCTTATCCTATTTTTTTCAATAGAACATAGAAATAGATAGAGAACAATAGCCTTGTTTTTTTCTTGAGATTATCAGAATAAGACTCTCTTCCCTACTACTCATTTGCAATGTTCATGAATAATAGAGAATATAAAAATATCCAATTTTATCGATTGATTGATAAGTTTGATGGCGATGAATAAGACACACATACAAAAGCAAGACAACTACAATACAATAATACACCGTCTATGTATGTACATATACTTGATATACGCAGTGTGTGTATAAATCTTTTATTTTTTTCCCCATTCAATTAGCTCTATAGTCATAATAATAATAATGTTAAGTGTGTTTGATATGCTTCATAATAGCTACTTTGTTTCTCTCATACTAATTTCTAGGAAGATCATAAATATAGATCCATTGTGGGGAGTAAATATATGTATGTATATGGGATAAATAAAGTACATATATACCTTTAGCATATGACATATGACTGTGAGAATAAATCATTCCCTATGTTGTGTGTGTACCTCTTATATGTATAAGAGAAAGCGAGCAGAGAGCAAAGATGGAATATCTTGAAACTTTACTCTAAATACAGATTTAAGCTAGATGGAACTTTAATAGTAATAACATTTTTCAATTTTAAGATATTATTACATTATCGTTGAGTTAACGAAGAAATCTTACATTAACAAGAAATCATCTCTCTACCTTTAAAAAAGATTCATTGAGCTCATAGATATGGATGAAATATATGATACTATTGTAATTTATTATTTTAATATCTGTAATATCGTATCTTCAAACTACATACAATTTAAGGCTTTGATGTCAAAAAAATTATTAACAAAACCATCTTACCTAAGCATCAACAGAGGGACCTCTCGCCAATTATGACCGAACCCTCCCGAGTTGGTTACCCCAAGGCCAATATTCAGCTCCACCCAAAAAGGAGAACAAAAAGTCAACATTGGCCCGCAACAACAATAATAACTCCGCATCAGCAGAGGAACAACTCGCCAATGATGACCTATAGGTCTAGCTAGAAACAGAAAATAAGAAAAAATAATACTCCTCGCCCAAAGCGACAAAAAGAGCGTCAAACCTTAGCCGGAAAAGATGTGCTTCGAATTCACCTAAGCAAAAAAAATTATTGTTTTGATTGGTTTTCAGAATAAAGGGAATAGCTGGTTAAAATGTCATTCCCAACTCTTTGAGATTTGCGAATGGTCTGATAATGAAAGCAGCGAAGAATAAGGAAAAATATTAAGTTATACATTAAAATATAAACAAAAATAATAAAATAGTGATACTGGAGATTCAGTGAAGAAGAACCCTAGAAGTTATTTTATGATCTCGAGTGGAAAATTTTATTATATTATAGTATCCAAAAGAGAAGGGACTATTATTGATTATTCATGAATTTCATGATGGGGAAAGGAATCATGAATATTGATGCAGTGCAGATAGAAGAACTATACATATGGAAAAGACCAACAATGCAAAGTCCTTATCATTTAGACTGGTAGGAATTACTTTTTTATCGTACAAATGATCATATTAACTCTTTCGCGAGATTCGATCTGAATGGGCGATTATTTTCAGTTATTATTAAGCTTAACTAAAATCATTCACTAGTTGACATGTCTTATTCGAATCAACAATAATCCTGAGCTGAAATATTGAAACAGTTGAGAATTTGTCAGATTGAATTATTTTTTTATTCAAATATTACTTACATAATTATTAAAAATACAGAGAGACTTGTGGAGAAAAAATAAATTACCGACTAGCTTTAGATGACTCTGAAACCCTCAATGGGTAACAGTAAAAGTAGTTTTAATTGGAATATAATTGATTATAATCAACCAAAGTCTATTTCAGGCGTTTCGATACTTAGTTGGTACCTAAAATAAAAATTGAACAGAGATCAAAGTACAATTGTCTCATCCCACGTAAGAATTTACTTGAGTCAATCTCAGTACTGAAACTTCTAGAAGAGACTTTGGAAAAAGGTTGGTTATACCCCATAATAAATCTACTTTACTGAATAAATTCTTAGATATGATTCATATCAATTATTATTGATTATGAAAGTTTGTGAAACGAATGTAACCCAATCGGATATCTATCTAGAGATTAGACTGTCAAATAGAACTGTCTCAAGAGAGAGAGAGACACGTTCACGATGAGAATCAAACAAGAATTACATTACAGGCTATACAAAAATTATATCTTTTTGATGACAACGATGATGATGAAATGTGTGTTAGAATTGAAATTAAAAGTTGAAAAAGGAAAAGAAAAAATCTCACAAGGGGAAGAAAAATGATAATTGATTTTATCCAGTTGGGCTAATGATCAACTTCCTGTTCCTGGTGTGTGTAATATAAACACATAGTGTGTGTGTACTCACACTGTAGGGAGAATTTTAATAGCCACTCTGTACCATCAATGTAAGTTGTATATCATAAAAATTAGAGTTTATCGGATTTATTCCGCTCTCTCTCTCTCATTCTGTGTTATAAAATATGATTGTACACAACTATCAGATCAGAGTAAAGAATGAATTATCCACACTCTGTTTCAAGCTGTTACATACATTATTTTCGTTATGCCAGAAATAGTGACTTTTCCACATCTTTAAAATAATGATTTAAACCTCGTTTATGTTTCGTTGTCGTGTGATCCTTTACGAGGAAGACTATTGATCACTTGTTTACTTTGAAAATCGACTTAATATTTTTGAAAAAAGTAGTTCTCAAGGGAACTGTCAGGCACAGATTGACTATAACGTTGTTTACTTGCTATCTAACTATGTTGTCTTCTGGCTTGTAGGTACAAAATAACTTGCTCTTGAGAAAGAAAATTGTAAATTAGGGAACTCAAGAAGGCTATTCAAAAGGTACAGATATACAAGCCAGAAGACATCATAATCAGGTAGCAAGCGAACAGATTATGATATCATCTAATTAAGACGTAAAAATTTGTTAAAGATCGAAGAGGCAAAAGAAAAGAGTCCATGAATGCAGGAAAACTAAAAAACTTACATACATAGTTTGTTCATGATGGTTTTGAGTTTTACCTGAATGCTAAAGCAAATAAATCTCACCCAAAATATTTTCCTCTAAATACCAGAGACAGAGAAGATTTGGATTGACAAAATAAAAATGGGAAAAATAATTTTCCAAATGAAAAGAAGTGTCCTACTTGGAAAATTTTCAAGTTGAAATTCATAAAAATTCTGGATGCACGAATGAATATTCCAAGGAAGGGGAGATTGACGTTTAACATTCCAATTTTCTATAGTAAAAATATGAGCTTGTTATTACTAGAGTGAGTGAAAGAATCAGAGTACCTCTACAAATGTCCTTTATCCTGTATTTTTTATTCTTAATTTGAAGAAATCAAACTGACTATAATATTCATTGCCTGCTACCTATCATCAGGGTAATCTAGAGTTTTTACATTCAAATTTTAATTTATTTGGATTCTTCGTCTAATCTTGATACCAAATATCAGAATCATATTGCTTTGAATCTTCACAATCGATGAGAATTTCGAGATCAAATTAGGTCATTTTCGGAATTCATAATATCGCCTAATTTTGGCCAGACTCAAATTTTTCCATTTCATCATCCAGAAGATAATTTTTTTCCTGGCTATCGGGAGAGAAATATTGAGTTTTTTTGTAAAAATAGTAAATTCTCATGTCAACTAGGTTTATTTATCACTCCAATAATTCTGATCGTAATAAAAATCACTTATGATAATCTTTATTTAGTTAGACTAACACAAGTCAAATAGCAAGCGGAGAACGTTCTAGTCAATCTATGTCGGAAAGTTCCCTATTTGGTTCAAAATTAGAGATCAAACTACTATGAATACTTTTTAGTTCTTACAACTGGAGTTGATAAAAAAATTCTCGATTAATATTACTCAGATTGTGTAGAATAAGGAAAGAAATACTGAGAGAATATTTTTTGCATTTGAATATTTTCCAAGACAATCGATAGAATAAATGAGCTGAAAAGATGCATATACCAGAATGTGCTATAAGGCTGGTGGAAAAAATAAAAATGGAAGAGAATTTCTTGTTGAGAGAGCAACGAAGCGCATATTTATGATATCTGTATGAAGAAAGAATGGCAATGCACTAAAGAATTAGAATGATAATAATAGCTGGATGTATATTGCTACCTGATTATCATTATGTAAGAGCTGTCAAAATGTTATTTTTGATATGAGACATGAAAAATATAGCTATTACATTCTTGAAAATTTCCATCCAAACTTTTTTTCGTTTTATTTAGTACCCGAATAGATGTATTATTTTTCATCTGCTACTTATTTTCTGTTACAATTTAGCTAATTTCTCTGGCTAATCCTTTTTCATATATATATTAAGCCTTTGCAACAAAGATGTAGAATTTGATTCAAAGATTTAATCAATCTTCACTGAGCAGGCTAATTCAATTGACTTATAAGATTTCATATTTTATTATCACTGTATAAACATCTCCGATAATAATAATGATAGAAAAAAATATATTATGACATTTTTAACCCTTAGAGTCATATTTATATCTTTTTACTCTTGAGACTATCAGGTAATCTTAAGACTAACGGAATGGTCTCAAGGTTTGAAATTTTCTCAAAAATTTTGTTTTTGAAAACCTATTTTCCAGGGCCGAAGTAAAATAACTCTTATCGAGTAATTATACCTATTGAATATCAATAAGCTATCCCCTGAACTCTATCTGCTAAGACTTGAACTAAAATGGGTTAAAAAGAGTCACGAAAAAGAAATCAAAGGTTAACTTTTCCATTGATTAGATAAAGGTTGGTTACAAATATTTCCAAACTCTGATATTATTCATGTCAGTTTTTTAAATTCTTAGGGAAAGGTGGAATCATATACTAAATAAAAATGCTGTAGTAGAATTCATTGAAAAAATTGTATCCAAAAAAAGTTCGTACAACCATTAGTGCTACCTAAGCCTACCTTGAAATCTAGTCAGATAACAGAGAGAAGCGGACCCAAAGAAAGAAGAACAGTGTCTTTAGATCGAAGAGGGACGCAACCTTTGATCACCTCATTTTTGACACAATGATTGAATTTCAACCTGTTTATAAAACTTTGCCTTAAAATAAAACTTGTCATGTATCTAGAATTTGGAAAGAAACTTTGAAACCTATTATAACGTGGCATGGAGTGAAATAATTATTAATGGTAAATCTCTTATGTTACTTGATGTATTGTATACTGATTATAATTACCATTGTACAATGTCCACTATTACGAGACGTGCATGTGTCTGTGTGTGTGTCTGGTACTCACTCCTCACTAAAAACAAGTGAGGCAAGAATACACCACATGAGTCATATGTTGTTGAAAGGTTAAACCAATCAGATTTAATTTTGTAATTTCAAACCATTTTATATATTGGCATTTACAGACTGAAGAGTATGCCCGAAATAAAGCGCTTATCTCTTTTAAATTCTCTGGCATCACCTTTCACTCAAAAAAAATGTCGGTTATTCAAAATTCGACGTTTTTAACTCAAATCTAAGATATCAAAGAAAGTAAGAGATAACTAACTAATAGAATAATCTGTAATGTCATTATGGATAAGATGAAGACTCCTCTAATTGAGATCATGTAAAGTCTAATATAAATATATGATGAAATAAATATATATATTAATGATCCAAAATTGGCTTTACTATACAAACTCTTTCTTTATGCAATTCATTCAAATATAGTATTATACATTATTATATGTATCATAATATACATTGATTTTATGTATTTCATATCCCATACTTTACTTGAGAGTATTGAAATTAATTAACTAAAAAACATTACAGGGAATATTCACCAAGGAAGAAAGATTGTAATCCTCGTTCTACATCAAATAGATTATTAGAGTAGGGAATAAACCCGTGTTAAAAACGGATCCGAAACTCGGGAAAATCCCCACACACGCAGATAGAGTGAGAGAGTTGAAAGGAGAGATTAACTTGACAAGATAACTTTAATGGCGATTACAATGTCTATCCAATAAGAGAATGGAAACTAATTTTCTCTTGATCTTGATTAGAATGGATTACGTCTATTGTACGTAATACGTATTGAAGATACATTAATTTTATAGTCTTGTATTACAACATTTGTATTTAGGCAATAATTTAAGATAAAACTATTGTTGGAAATAAATCAGGGCCTCGAGAATACGATTTTCCACATTCTTAACTTAGATAGACTACCCGTTATTTAGTAATCTAACATCAGCCAAGATAACAGAACAATAGTAAGGACACTGATGAGAATATTAAATAGATCTCTGAGAAAAAAGACTGTATTGTCTTTCTACTACAGATTAGATTCCATTATAATGGATCAGAACATTTTTTTCCTAAAAATTGAACGTTAAAAATAAACTGAAGCATAGAATCTGAAGCATATCAAAAACAGATGATAACAAATCAATTAAGTGTAGCCATAAAACTGAAATCATGGCTAATGCAAAGGGGAAAATATTGATTTCTAGCGTCTCTTGACTAATAGAATTATGTTCTAATGAAAAAGATAACTTTTCATACATTATTTTCTTTGATACAAAAATAGAAAAGAGTCATGTGACATAAAATCTGATGATGATGATGATAATAGGAGAACTCACCTGCCTGCAATAACTTTCTATAAAAAAATAAAAATAATTAACTGACTGATCTACAGAGATTTGAACAAAAGATCAAAATAGCCTTTTAAATTCCCTTACTTACCCTTGGTTTGTAAAATTTTATTAGATATTCAACTCTCTTCGAAATGTAGTAATAGAACTGAGATCTTGACTCAATCAATAAATCAATAAATGATTAGTTTTCCTATCCAGTGAGTACTAGCCAAAGCATTTTCTGAGGCTTGAATGAGCTTCTAAAGTATGATTGAAGTGCCTAAGTGTGACTTGAAGCGTTCAATCTAAAAATACTCAAGGAATGTCTAATCGAAAGATGAGGTGAGTCTTTTGCCAAAAATAAACATAAACGTCCATTGACTAGGAGCTTGATGCATTTAAAAATTGTTTTCTCCAAAAGAAAGAACAAGAAAGAATCTCTAAAAAGTAAGGAGAAATGGATAGAGAAAAATTAAACTAGACTTCTATCATCGTGTATGTAGATGTTCCAGGATGTATGATGAGATATACAAGTCTATCGTATGCAGAGACACACTCACACTCACATCATGATTATTGTGTAATATCCATTGTCTATGTAATATGCATAGAGAAAAGTAATCAATCGATTTATTAATTCTTTCAAATCTACTAATTATTTTAGTAAAATGGTAGGATTATAATCCCTAAGATTTTTATTTGAAAAATTTAGTAAAATAGTTATGTGTATCTGGTACAAAGTTTGCGATAATATTTACAATCTGTGAGATTTTCTGGTTTTTAAAAACATTAAAATTTAATTGGAATCTATGTCTTAGAGAGTGCGGGGTTGTCAATGGTATAGTAAAACCTTTTGAGGAGCGTAGATGATAACAGCGGTCAGGAGGAGGGGGAATCTTGTTGGAAGGGTTAATAGCTTTGGAGCACTTGGGAATTGGAGTAATTTTTATTCAGAGCCAATCAGTAACTAATGATTTTATTGAAATAGTTGGCTAAATGCGAGAAAAATATAGATGGGAGGGGAATGAGTAGAATGTTCCCGTCTAAGTTATTTCAATTTCGATCAATCTATCTCTGTTTCCTGGATGAACTCGCAAGAGATTAAGGCTTTATTTTTGATTTTATTTTCTTTTTCCATGCAACATCTCAATCTTCAAGAGTATCCAAATTTCAAGATCGCCCTGAGCTTGTAAGCAAGTCGATTCGTTAGCTGGTATGATTAAAGGGGCACAAAACGAAGAAATGGTTCCAAATATAATATATTATATTCGACTGCATTTCTAATTAATTTCTATGTAGTGGGAGAATTCCTTATATAAACTATACAGTAGTTTACATGGAGAGTGTGAAAAATAACTTCAAAATTAGACTGTTTTACATAACACAATACAATGCAGGATAGATAGCATGTGAAAGAATTTATTACCTTTCTCTCTCGCCTTGGAGAAATTTATTACTTAACGATGATGCACTTGAAGAAGATCCTCACACTGGTCCCTACAAGATATCGAATCCATTGTTTGAATAACGATAGCTTACTTCATATTTATTCCTAAACTAACCAAAACCCTCTACGAGGAATATATCTTTTTCAGTTCTACATGAACTTACTGCATTTCAATGAAGTGTAGTAAAATAAAAAGTATTCATTACTTGGTGCAATTCAATGTGAAAATTGAGCATTTTGATCCAGGTTCAACCAAAGATTTTCCTAAGCAAAATCACAAAGTTCATAGAACTGAAAAAGGTATAGATTGGTTTTGGTTGTTTAATCAGACCCGATATGAATCTATGGAAATCAACTGAAGAAGGCCATCTTGAAATGTCTTTTATAATTATTTTTCCTTTTGAGGAAAGGGCGATTTGAATGAAATGAACAAGAATGTAATTATCAACATTTCAACATAAACACAGTCATGGAGAATTTATTATTGCAAATATTTACTATAGAGTCAAGTATGCAATGTAGAAGAAAAAGAAGAGGGTAAACTTCTATAGAAGAGAGAATAGAAAAAAATTCTACAACGAGAACCACATGCTTGTGAAACAAGGTTTTTTCTTCTTCTCTAGAACTACAGTTCAAATCGATATATACTGTATAGTAGTATTGCAATATCTTGGATATCCTTTGGGTAAAAATAAAATTTATTCGAATCCATAAAATATAAAGGTTTCCGTTTAATCTATTATGTATAACGGATGAACTAATACATTTAGAACAAACACACAAACGAAAAAAACCACATTCTATACCAGATAATAATTTGTTTCCTTGAGAATGAAAGATCTAAAATTAGTTTTATAATACATAGGTTTATTACGCGCCTCACTGTTCAAATCTCATACAGTCTGCATACATTTTATTCCTAAATACTATAATAATATGTAATTAATAAAAATAATTTTGAAATTTATAGATAATGTGACTGATTTGGATCTCGAAATAAATATTGAAAATATGGAAATTCTAGAACTTTCACATTTTTCTTAAAAAAATTTCTTTTCCAGATCTTATCAATATTATCTTTATGAATTTAGAATTTTTAATTTTTACAAAAATTCTCAACTTTATATTAACTAGCTTTATAGTAATTAAGGCCTTGAATTGTAAATGAAATTTTATTTTCATTAAAAGTGTAAATCTTTTTATTGAATGAAATTATGAATGATCGTAGTAAACAAATGAGTTATAAATGTTTTAAGATTTTTATTGATTTTCTCTAAAGTGTAACTATAACTAGAATGATTTATTTCAGCAATCTATGCAACAATTGTATTCAAAATGAGAGAAAGTTTGAGCATTGCACTTTTCTAGGAGAATTTGTCGTTTTCTATGACGTCTTTAGGAGAAGAAGGAAAAAAGGAGAATTAGACAAAAATCCATAATTTATTACCAGGACAAAAAGAAGGGAGAATGAATAAGAATACATAAGAAGAAGTCTTTGTTAGTTACTCATTAAAAGGAGGACAAATAATAATTATAATCGTATTACAGTAGTTCTTGCTAATAAAAAAACATCTCAAGAATACTAACACAGCACTACAATATCTCTAAATGCTACTTTTGCTGATGATGTATTTTGAGTAGATAAATTAACTCTATGCTTTTTAGTTGTATCTTGTGGATTCCTAAGTGGCCGAAAATCCTTTTTTCAGAGTCACAATTAGATAGGGAAATAATTAAACTCATTAAACTATTGGCCATTATCATCTCTGGTAGTGCAAGATACGAAAATATTACTTGAGATGAGACTATTTAGTAAAATAGTTTCAATCATTGAGATTAGTCTATTTATTATCAAACCTAGGTAAGACATTAGAGAGAGAAACGTTCGAATTGATCTTGCTTTTTTTAAATAATTGACAACGAACCAAGTATTCGCCATTAGTACTGTGTAATCAAGTTTATTTTTAAAAATAGAAACTATCGATTTACCATGTCCCAATGCTTGAGACACAAGTCAGACAATATAAATTATTACTATTCTCCAAGATAGTCTATATTATACAAGAGATGTAATTGATATACGGATGCAATGATCCCATTAAAATATAGATAGATATGATACTGAACTGTATCATTTAATTTGAATAAAATCTATATCCAAAGACTGGCTCAGAGTTTAACTAAAATATAGCTTTTCATTTACTAAGTCTACTTCCTAGAATTTTACCACTTTTACTGCTTGAAAAATAACTTTGATAATCACAAATTCATCGAGAACAAACTTTACATTATCAAAGACCTAGTCTAGTTGCTTAGTCGCCATTGGACATGTGAAAGTCTACTTTTTTCAGATTGCACAAGGAAATTTTGATTTTTTATCTGATAGTGAGGAATAATTCTAGCCATTAAAGGATTAAACTTGTCACTGGTCTAGTGGTTGTGTGTGAATATGTATGATTAATCGAAAGATTCTACATCATGCATTCTAATTATAATTATAGAGTAACTAAACTAACTAAGTAGGATTTCTTCAAATTAGACCAACCTTTCTTTTTAGGGGGTCTTTTAATCCGCAAGAGTGTGTTCAATTCTTGTAGATCAACTTGAATATATATTTTAAAAAGGCTCAGATTCAGAGTCAGATTTTAAAAATAAAAATATTGGTAATACAAACTTTTTCGGCTATTT
Source organism: Gyrodactylus bullatarudis (assembly GCA_012064415.1). NCBI lineage: Eukaryota > Metazoa > Platyhelminthes > Monogenea > Gyrodactylidea > Gyrodactylidae > Gyrodactylus > Gyrodactylus bullatarudis. The sequence continues at coordinate 47,337 of SSNU01000247.1, read as the reverse complement.
GCTCATTCGATAGAGAATTAAATTTCGAGAAAAAATCCTTTTGAATTAAATATATTTTTCTGATATACAAAATCTCATTTGGAAATTACAATTTTTAAATACGCGCCAAGAAATTTTGAATGAATTTTACTTTGATAATTGAAAAAATTCATGTTTTTGAGCAATCTTTATAACTTTTCTGATAGGAATTATTCTGATAGTTATTAAAAATCCCTTCACTCCATGTCCTCATCCTTTTCTGAAATTTTTAATGCATTGAAACAATTTTGGGAAAATGGGATTTATGGGGATCAGAAGGATAAATTTTTTGAAAATCTCCTTTTCTGTATAGGAGCATCCAAATTAACAAATTGCCCGAAATGTTGTTTGGGAAAAAAATACAATTTGTATTACCCTAATCTACACATTCTAATTTACAGGTAAAGCTCGTATTTTTCATTGATGCATTTGAATGAAAAAAGATACTCTACTATCATTGATGACAAGAAAATAATGAAAATTCTCCAGATATGTTATAGATATTTTGAAGAGAGGAATTGTAAAACTATCATAATTGTTATTAAAGACAATGTACAAACAAATGGAGATTTTGAGAGCAACAAACAATGAAAACTATCCAGGGAACACATACACTTTAGAGGAGGAAGAGACAAGATTCTCTAGCATAGGCAAGGACTATTCGATAATGATGATGATGATTAAGGTCTATGCAAGATGGGAGCATTATTACAGGACAGTATGGGAGAGGGAAAAGTTTGAGCATAAATACATACGCACGCTCTCTGTAGATGATGACTGAAGGGATGTATAGAGATGGGACAATGCAATCCACTCATCTATTGTATTGCAAATGTATTTATAAATTAGATGTACATGTTAAAGGTAAAGGACAGATGATTTCCTCTCTTTTCCTATTGAGTTTCGAGAATATTTCAAACTTTTCCACGCACATCTCATTTCACCTATTTAGTTTTAGTAACCACTTGATTGTATCTCTCCGGAGAGATTCTTTGTACCTTTTCTATTTGCAATTTAGAATTGACTCATTCAAATATCTGTCCTGATAATTTTACTATACTGTTGTACTTTAATTTGAAGAACTGTTACGACATTATGAGAAAAGTTCTTTTATAAAAATTTAATTTGTGTACAAATCAACCCAAGAAAAAGGAAATACATTTGTAATTTGAGATTTCTTCTGGTCAATTTCAAAAGTAGGCTTTCAGTTAAAACTGGAGATTAGGGAAAAAGATACCTGAATATCTCAGTATCGAAACGTCTAGAAGAGGCTTTGGAAAAAAATAATCCTAATCTCCCGAGCAATTTTACATTCGATAGTTTGGAAATGTATAAGAAAGAGATATATTTAAAAACATATAGGTATTTCTTAAAGCATCATCAGTGGCATTGCTTTAAAAATGATAAAAGTTAAAAGATTCATTCAAGAATGAATCTATTTGTTCAAAAAAACTATTCTTATAACCTTCAACTCCCCTGGCCTATGTGAGCTTTTTCACTTTTCTCTCCGCTGTTGCTATTTATTGGAGAGTTTTGGTGTTTTTTCAGCTTACATATAATTCTAATTTTATTCATCTTTTACTATTTCTTTCATTATTTGTAAATTATTATCTTGAATGAATCTTTTAACTTTTATCATTTTTAAAAGCAATGCCACTGATGATGCTTTAAGAAATACCTATATGGTTTTAAATATATCTCTTTCTTATATTAATACATTTCCAAATTATGAATTTGAGTGGATACTCGGACGTTTTTGATAAACAATGTGAATTACTTATTCATAATTCGATAGTTAATTCAAATTTTTATCGTCTTACTTTAGAGCCAAAAATCACAACTGCATGAGTAACTATTAAAGATTTATTTTTAAATTCACTCTTTTTTCGATTATCATTATTGCTATCATTTTGAAAAGTACTCTACTAAAATTTCAATTGATATAATTGATTATATCTCAACTTTTGCTCGTTCGCTTAATGTTTACGCTGGAGAGTGAAAAATAAAATTTATTGTTTTGTTGTTGTTGCTGAATATTGTGTTGCAACTGAAAAAAAATAAAACTCTTTATCTAAAGTGAGGGATTTATCTCTCTACTCCTGTTGACAATTGAACACTTTTTATAAGGTGAATTTATAAGATGAAAATGAGTAAAGTGATCATTCACAACATGGTTAGATGAGTACATTTGTGATTATAGATTTTTACGAGTAATTCCAAATAACTGGCATATCAAATATTGATGTGAATAAAGTTTTTGTTCGTTTAAACTTTTGCTCAAATTACATGAACCATTGGATTAAAAAAGATAACTGGTGAAATTAAAAAAATTAAATGAATTGAAGTAAAGTTTAGCGTACTCAGAATTGAATGAATATGAGAATCCTACCGAACCATAATAATTGTGAACAGAGTAATTAATAATAGAAAATAAAAATTGAATAAACTTTCTTTAGATAACTTTTGAGACAATTTAGCCTCTTAGCCGTCGTATTAAAAAATGAAAAATTTCAATACAATTCAATCTATATAAATTGATCATCAGCTAATTTGTTTAGAATTATTTTAGAGCGTAATGCCTGAAAAATGCGCCTTCAACATGGCCATCAGAGACAAGTGGATAAATATTGAGAGTAAAACTATTCTCTATTACATCACACAGTACGTTTTATTAAAAACATTGTGAAAATGCAATAAAAATAATTTTACAATGTAAAAATGTGGAGTGAGGTCTTTTTCATAGTGAATAAATTTTTATTATTATAGCCAGAATTAGTAAATACAGTCCTTTCTGATTCTGAATTAGATCTGAGAAATAATTTTGCGATTCTACTTTAAATCCGAAAGTAAAATATTCATGATTATACTTTCAAGTAGACACATTTAAATAACATAAAGTATATAAATTTGTACTGAAATTTATTTTGACGTTTCGAAAATCTAAGATCCAAAGAATAAAAGTCATTTGAATATAGCAATTCTCTTATAGAATAATTACTCACATCACTAGATTTCATAATTGAGATTTGGTTCACTAACATTCTTCCAAGTTAGGAATCTAAACAGTGTTAGGTTGATTCAATAACTTCACACAGTTGCGTAGAGATTGAACAGAAATTTGGCCCGAAAACTATAAAATAGCGATCAAAATTGGGTTAATTCAAAGTATTTTGTCTTTCATTTAATGCTCAAGAACATTAGACCATTGTTATAGATGATTCATGAATATTTATTATTCTATGAAAAAATTTATAAAAAGTAGTAATCAACTAATGAATTCTTAACACACAAAATCCTGGTTTATTTGGCTTGAAAGTTCAAACTTTGAACTTCAAAGCTAGTTATATTTTCAAATTGATCATCAGGCTTTGCTCTGTGATAATTTTAACAAAATTGAAAAGATAAATGTTTAAGTCTTTGAATTATTGAGTTAAATTTATTTATATAAATTTGAACTAATTTTGCCGATCAATATTTAATATTTAATAGAATAAATGCAATTTCTCGTAAAATTATATTAAAACTTGATCTCTATTCAATCTGTTCCAATATAGATTCAGAAAAAACTATGAATCATTAGTTGTCAATAATTAAATACTGGGTGTAAAATTTACACTGTAAAGTTAGGAGTCCTAACAAAACATTCTCGTCAAAAAACTGAAGCCAGATATTCGAACCGTGAGTTTAGTTATTCAAAAAATCATAATACAGTAGTATTTTCAATGTATGAAAGTCTTTTATAAAGCTGACACAATGTATGTTATACAAACGGATCTATTGAATGGCTTATATTAATAAAGTCAAGACAATTTAATGATGCTCTTTCTGCATATTAAAAGTAAATTCAATTAATTTTGAATATTTTTATTACAATAATTGTTATCCAATGTAACTGAACATAAATCCTACAATTTTTAATTTCCTATGTCAAGATATTAACTTAATGTCTTTAAAACATGTGTTATATCACTCTTGGCTACATTTGATAAGAGTTCAATTGTCTTATCTTTAAGTCCTTCGTTAAAATTTGGAACAACCCTATTGCATGCCTCATAGAGAGACCGATAAAATGAAGCTCCAGTTATTTGAGAAAATGCCGAAATTACTGTTGCCTGACCCAATTTACAATCCTTAACCTTGCCATCACTGTTCAATTTGTCGAATGCCAAGTACATATCAAATAGGATTTTATATCCCGCTACTTCGTCTGAAATATTTCTTTCATCTTTCAATTCATTCACAACATGCTTCAATAATGATGTCGGAGAATATCCAAGTAATTGAATTATACATGCGAGTATATGTTTATGTGCGACTATTTGCTTTCTCTGACCCAAGACGAGGCTGGAAATCAGCAATCTAGAAATAATAATTAAACTTTCCTTTCTTTCTGAGCAACGATAACCGATAACTTACAAAAGTGTAACTTTCTGAATGAAATGTGTCATCTCTTCTGATGTAGAAGGTTAATTTAATTTGAAACTCCTTCCCAACTTCTTTTTATACCAAAATCCTACTCCATGATTAGAAAGAATTTTGATTTTTTCTATCTCCAAGTGAATTAAACCTTTAATTGTCTAATAAAATTCCATTGAATTATTTTTAGTCTAAATTTTTTTAATTAACCAGTGGAGTAGACAAGCAAAGAATTTTTCTCAAATATTTTCAATCTTGCTCATCGATAACAGTATTTGGTACTATGCTAATTTCGTATGTGAATTCTTCAAAGTACAAAATTCACTATTTCAGGCCATATTAATAATTTTTTCTTAAACTAAGCTTTTTAAAAACCCTCCAATCTTGCCCTCTTTTGCATGACCGTGCTGTATTCATTTGGATGTAAACGAATTTGCGATGGAACTGTTTTGGGTAGTCATTCAGTTCAAATGTAATTTGAATGTGCCAGAAGATGAATGGGAACATTGAGAAAGTCATTGTGAATCAGTCCTCTTTTTATATTTATTAAACGGATTCTGGCATGTTTTTCAGCAGGTAGTATGCCTATTTTTCAATGTAATCTTGAGGGGTGTTTACAAACCGGAAGGCTTTGTAGTTTAATTTCTATTCCATTGTCAATGTGAGACGTGTCCACTAGACACTGTCTACTAGGTTTTTTTGAGTCTTTTCAGGAGGTGTAAGACAAACGATGGAATAAACTACTATTTTTAGGATATTATATGATCTACTTCAAAGTAATGAGACTTTTTATTAATAAAAAAATCAACCTATTGTAATTTTCTATTAATAATCTTTATCATGTTCAAATCTATCGGTTTTGAAATTTCTTCGATGTGATACAAGTGATTTCATGTTACAGTGAATTCATAAGAGTATTGCTCTTTGAACTTAAGCTTTTATGGTAATCGAAAAATCATTCACCATGTTTAATTTTTGACTTTATGGATAATTTTAGCATAATCTGATTGGTCGAAATTTCAAGAGCCCATCAGAAGTAGGGATTACAACTAAACACGGGAAGAATGGGAATTTAAATTACCATTTAATCTTTTATTAAGAGTAAAGCTAATGATATTATTATTAATTTGATGAATTTTAATTCTACTAGGCGTAAAATCTGAAGAAATCGAGTGAAGAGTTAATTTTTTTAACAGAGAAAAAAATCCTATATTTTTTCATATTATTTTTGATGCATTGTCTAATGAAAAAGAATAACTCATAAAAGCTTTTTTACTTGATCTGATTTCCATGATTTATACAAATGATGGCAAATTTTGCAATGGAACTTGACTCAAGCAATTTGAGTTTGCTTACTGTCTTTTTGTATAAGATAGATGAGAAATTCAGTTATCTTTTTGTTTTAATCGGACAATAAAATTTTCAACCCAACCTTGAGATAAAGCTCCTCTGAACTGTTATTTTTTCAATTTAAAAATTCACTGCTTCTTAAATAATTTTTATTTCAAGGTTATAGGTTAAAACAGATAAAACTAGGTTAATAGAACAAGGGGAGTTAATCTCTTCTTCTAATCCCCTTTTTTATCGTCATTTGATTGTGTCAGGTCATCCTTATCATCATTCTCGCTCGATAGCTCTTCCTGTTGTTGGATCGAAGTCATGGCTTCCCTTAACGCAAGGTGCTGTTCAATTTTGATGAGTCGCTTTTTGATTTTACTCTGATTAGACCCGCTCTCCGACAAGACCTTTGTCAATCGCTTATGCAGAGTCTTGACTGTTTTGTCAATTCTCTCGAGGCATTGCGACGTGGTCTCTTGCTCAGCCAATTCCTTCTCCAGTAGTTCATCATCAATGAGATTGTCCTTTCTCAACAAATCATGGCCCATATTCAGGAGTTTAGCCCTTGCCTCTGGATACTCGGCCAGGGTTTCCCACAAATCATTCTTGCTCAGAGAGAAAAGATCTGAGTAGCCAGTCGACCGGACATTGGCTGTCCTACGATTGCCGTTCTTGTTACCGGGAATATTCAAGATGGAGATCTCGCCAAAGACAGCACCTTCCCCCAGGGTCACGAAAACAGTCTTGCCGTCCATACCTACAACGTCCAGTTTGCCTCGTTTAACAATGTACATTTCCTTGCCAATGTCTCCCTTCCGACAAATGTAATCGCCTGGTGAGAATACTTGCAGTTTCAACTTGAGCACCAACTCGACCAGCAGCCCCGGCTCACAATCCTTGAAGAAATTTTATGTTTATCTTGAGTTAAAGTTTATCGTCTAGCTAACTGTCTCTTAAGCTAGTTCTAAACATCTCAACATGCAATATCCTAGGCTTTACGGTCTGTTGTTAGCTTGATATTTGACAAACCCAGAATAAATCTTCAGACATTTTTGTTACACCATGGCTTTGGCAACTCAATCTGTCTATGAATAGGAAACTTATCTTGTCAACTATTATATGAGCTACCCAGTTACTCCCCATTCATAATCAGGGCGGTCAAAATGCTATTTTTGATATGTTGCTAGAATTTTAACGAGATTTATGAAATTAACATTCTTTAGCAAGGATATTTCCTCACGAAAATAATTTTGCTATTTTTCCTCTAATTAATTGCTATTTTTTTGCTATTTCTCCGGGCTTGTCAGCCCTTGTCAGATGAATGAGAACTAATCTTATTTTTTCTTGATTACTACTGTACCATCTGTTCATTTGAATCAAGCTGTTTCTAAAGCGTCTCAATCTCGTGATAGGGCCTGTTCTAGGGTTTTTTGATTGGTCAAAGAAAAATTTTAAGCTTGGAATATTATTTAACCACATTCTTTCTTAAATTAAATGTCTGATTACACGTTTTGGCGCAATGTTCACCCAAACGAAAATTTTATTCACAAGTAGTAAATAACATATTTTTCATAGCATATGAAAATGCTATATTTTTTCAAGATTGTGCTATTCTTTTCTGAAAAAATTTTATTTTGTGACCTCCCAAATTAATTATTATTATTATAGACATCAAATAATTTGAAATGGACCAAGAAGAAGATAAATACATCCGAGATAATCTTAGGATCGACTTATGTTAAGAATATTTTAAACTACATGAAAAAATGTATTAAATTTTTTTTATTTTGATCTCAAACTTGTAAGTTTTATTTCAAATCAATTTATGCATCAGAATGCGTTCTCAAGATCATATTTTTCAGCCTTTGGTTTAGCAAGTAAATTAAATTACATGCCTCTATTTTTATATGGGGAAATTTTTTATTACACTTCAAGTTTACCTTGAATATTGCCACCTGCTTCAGTGTATCTAGATGAACGTGTATAGCTATTTCTGCTTTCAACTTTTCCGGTAACACACTGAGTACTCCATCATCTTCCAAGGATTTTTTATTCGACCATAGATAATCGAACCAACGAATGACCCTATTCTCCAATTCCTGATTCACCTTGCGGAATTCCATGTACCTTGAGAATAACAAGATTTATAGTCAATAACCAAGAGAGTTTCAGGAATAGAATGATCTATTCGAAGATGTATAAGGCAACTTGGTACCCTCACACACATCAATGTATTTCACTCATAGTTTTGACACTCAAATTTTGGAAGGTTAAAAAATATAATTACTGGTTACATTTATTATGGCTTGATTAACCTTCCAAAACCTTCTAAATATTTTTAAAATATTTGACTACATTTTCAAAAATTCGCCCTTCATTAAGCAACTTTGGCTGGAATCAGTGAAAAGCTATCTTAATGAGTTATATACATATTCGTGTAGCTTGATAAATTTCCTTTCCTTAATGAGTTGTGAAAAAAGTATTTCAAGTATCTTTCAGTTCAAAACATCACTCAAGAAAGTGTAGTGTTCCACTGGTGGATCAGTAATCTTATGTGCTTTGATCAGTTAGGGACTTCCTGATCCAACTTATTTCGTTTCAGTGAGATTTGTTGAATGAAAGATTTATACTAAAGCAAGCCTTTTGGTTGATATCTTGAACCTTAATTTCCCATGTTAACATAACTCAATGAGCATTATTAAATTTGTGCTCATAAGGTCAGAGTTAAAGGTACTGACTCCCGCTGAATTTGGTTGTATAAAATTTTCTAACCTCTTGACATTATCCATTCTAGATTGAAAATCTGTTTTGGCCGCATTCATATTGGTAATCATGGAGCCGACATTGCCCACAACTGTAGCGAATATCAAGACTCCAGCCAGGAAATCTATCGTCAAGAAGATGTACTCTGAATCTTGAACAGGTCTTGGTGTCTCTCCTATCGTCGTTAGGATCAATGTTGACCAATAAAAGCTGTAGACGTATTTTGAGAAGAGATTATCCCATCTAGCTGTTATGTTCATTGGCTGGTCTGAGACATCATCGGAATCTCTGGGGGGATAGAGGAAACTGTTACTACCGATTCCAGAGTACCGGGAAAAAGCAAAATAAATACATCCATTCAGATGGATCAATATCAGGATGTAAATTGTCAAGGTTGAAATTCTGAACAGGTTGGGTACGACTGTCCTCGTCTCAGTCCTGTCCACATACTCGAACAGACGATATATTTTTGCTATCCTGTTGAAACGAATCCAAGCCGATGTGACAGTAACAAAGTTAGTCAAGTATAAAAAGTCTGTCGGCAGAATGGTTATCACATCCAGGATGAACTCTTTCCGCTTAACATAGGCAAGGCGTAACTTTGAGAGGTCTTCCACTAAGAGACCCTGGTCAAGGTATCCTGTCCGAGATCCGACGAATATATCAACGACATTGATAAAATCAATAGTGTAGTCTATGAAAATCCAAGCTATCGGACACACATGGTAGAGATCGACAAAGGAGGCTCTCATTGTCAAGATGACACAGTTGTACACGACTGTCAGGGCCATTAGACCGATCCAATAATAATACATGTTCTTGCTCTTGTCCACAACCAGATATGGCCATTTCCTTATTCGTTCACTGAGGGTTTGTTTCACCTCCTTTGTTGTACCTGCCCCGCTCTCTTCATTCAATGGCTGACCATCATCTGATCGATTGAGTCTACCTATGAACTAATTGAGGTGTATATTAGAAGTAGTAGTATTTGAATCGATAAAATTGTCATGGTAACAAATCAATCAAAAAGTAGGCGTATCATCGCTCTTAATCATAACTGACGAATATTATTATTCGAAATAAAATGTTTTATAAACATTGTTTATTCATATGATTCTCATTTTATACTATGTAGATAGACATTTTTATTAATTTTTTTCAAAATAACCAGTTCTCGCTACACACTGTATTTATTCTTTTGTCATTTTTCAGAGAAATCAATATTTATCTTTTTTTCTAAATTCTCGCTGCAATGAATAAACCAAATTTTAGAGAGCAAATAATAAAAATATTTTAATTTTTCAAACAGTCTTATTGATTAACTCTCCAGGTCATTGTGAGAAGGGTAAAGTAATGAGTTACTCACAAGTAGGGAGAGAAGAAATAAACTATTTTATTAATAAATAGGATGAAACTCACTCGGAAGGCATTAGACAATTTAACAAATTTTTTCTCCTTCTTCTCTTCCACATTCAAAGATTCGTTCATTTTGCCAAAAAAAGTAAAAAGGAAACTCAAGGGACGAATTTTTCATAAATAAACTACCTAGATTCACTCTGATTGGTTAAAGAAAAGATTTCCTTCTCTCTACATGACGAAAAAGAACGAATCTGCATTTTGATTAAACAGAATAAGATTTTTATTAAAAAATTCGAATATTATAAAATAAAGGGGATTATGGCTTTTCGGTTCTTGGGGAAATTACTAAATTCTTTACGGTAAGCACGGAGTTTGCCAAAGGCCCAGGTTGTCATCATGTAGAAGCCACACATGGTGAAGACAACAGAATAGATGCTTTGAGTCATAATCGAGAAACCAATCCAGGAAATGAACTCATACGTATAGTTGGGACATGCAACATACGCGAAGAGAAAAGTGGGCGGATAGTTGACATCGGGATAAGGTATCTTGCGTACAGTTGAACCTGCAGGGCGTAAATTTCTTAGTGCTAGATGACAACTCAAATTGCCGATTTCTCCAAAAAAGAATATTGATAGGCCAACAAATACTTGAAAATTGAACAGGTCAGGTTCCGTGTAAAGAGGATGACTGACCGAGTGAGCAATCAGCGCGGTAAAGCCCCAGTAGTAAGCACAATTGCGGAATAAATTGGAAATGGGCATGGTACCATGAGAGAATCGATGAATGAGTAATGTTTCCAAGATCCTTTTGAAATAGTGTAATTCCCAGCAGACTAATGCGAGATATGATGCAGATTCGGTGTAATTCAAATTTTTCTTCATAAGATAATATACGATAACATAAATTAAAAGAGGTCCAAAATACTCCAAGAAGAAGACAGTTGTCCATCCGATTTGAGGACCCAAATCTTTTAAATAGAGTGTTGAATCTGTTTCGGAACAAACATCTTCAAGGAGAGCATCGTCTGATAGGCTTTTACCTTTGGGTTGATTTCTCAAGGCAATTCGAGATATGTCAAGATGTATGTCTTTTGAGATAATTTTTTTTACATCTCTGATGGATAACTTTTTTTGAAGCTAAAAAAGATTGCAATATGAGACAAAAAATACTTGAAATTTGCCGATTTTCTTGTTGGTAGCTGTCGACTTTATCGTTACATCCATATTTGCGATTAATTTAAACAAATTTTCAGACTATGCAAAATTGAGTCTTTAAATAAATATATTTTATGATATCACGTTAAAAAAGAATGTCTGTTGAGATCGAATCTGTCGAGTAATTCATAGTTTTAACCATTTTAGTGTTGTACGATTAATAGAGCAATACCTTAAGGAAAATAATCTACATAAAACGTTGCAATGTCTACAAGATGAAACTGGAATATCATTGAATACTGTGGATTCAGTGGAAAGTTTTATGAATGAAATAACCAGTGGACATTGGGATGTGGTTTTGCAAGTTATTCAAAACATTAAACTTCCCACTCACAAACTCATGGATCTTTATGAGCAAATTGTCCTCGAGCTTATTGAACTAAGAGAACTTGGCGCTGCAAGAACAGTCCTCAGACAAACAGACCCTATGATAAATCTAAAGAAAATGTACCCAGAAAGACACTTGCACTTGGATAACCTTTTATCCAGATCCTACTTTGATCCTCGAGAGGCATATTCAGAAAATTCTTCAAAGGAAAAACAGAGACAGGCCATTGCTGTTGCTCTCTCTACAGAGGTTAGTGTCGTTCCACCTTCCAGACTATTGGCCCTGCTCAGTCAAGCCTTGAAATGGCAACAACATCAAGGTTTATTGCCTCCTGGTACTGCTATCGATGTTTTCCGCGGAAAGGCTGCCATTAGAGAACAGGAAGAGGAGAAACCACCCACCCAATTGGCTACAACCATTAAATTTGGTCTCAAGTCTCACGTTGAAGTTGCTAGGTTCAGTCCTGACGGTCAATATCTTGTCACTGGTTCTGTTGATGGTTTTATCGAAGTTTGGAATTTTATCACAGGAAAACTCCGCAAGGATCTCAAATATCAGGCTCAAGATAACTTTATGATGATGGCAGATGCTGTCCTGTCCCTTGTCTTTTCACGAGACTCTGAAATTCTCGCTAGCGGAAGTCAGGAGGGTAAAATTAAAGTCTGGCGTATACAATCTGGCCAGTGTATAAAGAAACTAGAACGAGCTCATTCCAAGGGCGTGACTTGTTTACAATTCTCCAAGGATAACACCCACTTGTTGTCCGGCAGTTATGATTGTACGATTCGAATTCATGGCATGAGATCTGGCCAGCTACTAAAAGAGTTTGTCGGGCATACTGGTTATGTCAATGATGTCACATTCTCAGTTGATGGCCATCAGGTGTACAGTGTCAGCAATGATAGTACCATCAAAGTCTGGTCTGTTAAAACGGGGGAATGCATTCATAATTTCAAGACTATATCTGGCCTTATCGGAAGAGAGGTTCCTATCCTCAATGTTATCTGTATGCCAAGATCCCCTGATCAGATTTTGGTCTCTTGCAAATCCAACACTGTCATCATCATGAATCTTCAGGGACAAGTGAGTCACAGTCTATTCTACCTTTTTCTTCATTCATTCATTCAATCTTTATTAAAAAGTCAATCACTCGTCATAATAGAACTTAATAATTTTTTTTCGTTGTCTCAAATGTACAAATAGTTTTCATTCGTTTTGACAAATATTTAAATCAAACCCTAATTGGACCTGATGTTGGCCAAGGGTGCATTCTAAATTTTGCAATCAAGGTCTGTATAATATTTTCAGGTGAACAAATCCAGTTCATAGAGAGAAAAAAAGAGGTCACACGTGTGAATGATTGAGTTCCTCACATGTGCTTAATCACACAATTTATTTAAGCTTCTATTTTGTTTCTTTGAGAAATGATCTTCTGTTATCATTTAAGATGATTGTATGATGAGTTGAGTTTTTCATTCAAGTCTAGATTGATTTTATCCGCTAATTCATGAAAATATAACTTGAATTTAAATAAATAAATTTTATTCTTGCCTTAATAGATACAAAACTCAGTGTTTATCGAATTTATAGGTTAGTTTTAGAGTATCAATAAAGACGATACGCATTTATGCCTGCCATACATGTTTAGATTATTCCTTTACTAGCTAGATCCACACTGAGTCTTATCTGTAATCTGGCAAGATAGAATTAGAAATATTAGAAACGAGAATACTAAAATTATTATAATTTAAACTATCAAGGTCATTCGTAGTTTCTGTAATGGTAAATCAGAAGGTGGTGAATTCCTCAGTGCAACGATTTCCAGTCTAGGTGAATGGGTCTATTGTGTAGCTGCAGACAACCAGTTGTATTGTTTCAATGTTTCCTCTGGTGATAAAATTGAGAGAACTCTAGTGGTAAGTTTTCTCATTTTCAAATATTTATCTCTACATGAAAACAAAATTATCGATATTTACCTAATTGAACTTGCTGTAACGAAAAAACTGTCGAGTTATTCATCTATTCAAGTTAATTAGCCGTTTTTAGATTTTCAAATTCATCCATTCTTCTACACTGCTATATTTGAATGTTTTGCTACTTAAATTATTTCTATAGAGCTACTTCCAAAATTAAAAGAACTATTTCCAAACTTAATGGACTTAATTTTTAGTGTTGATGTAGTTTTCAAGTTTAAATAAAATCGAAATTTCTTAAAAACTTTTGTAGAGTATTAACTGAGATTTTTCGAATGAAAAGAAAACTCTATTTTGTCCTATAACTTTATTACAATTATGATGAAGAAATTTAAAATACTTAATACTTGATACGTGTGTTTCGGAGTCTTCCTCTTTTCATTACTTTCAGCCGATCCAAAAGAGATCTATCCAAATCTGATAGTTCCATGTTGTTCGTAATGATAAGAAAGAGACGCTCTTTACGACATGACTGATAAATACCATTTCATAATAACTGCTAATTAAAGCATTTCTCATCAAAAATTCTAAGGAATCTTTTAACAGAGAAAAAATAAATTGAAAAAATAATTTCGTAGATAAGCCAGCTAGCTGTGGAAAAAATTTCTGTATTCTCTAAATTTGAGATAAAAATTCGAAAGTCCGCTATTTTTTAAATTAACTCTCCTCTCTATTATCAATGATCATATTTACAAGGTCTCACTTGATTTAAAATTCTTCTTCTGACCAGTACAAGCTCTTTAGGGGAGCTGCGACCTGATTCTGTTTGGAAGTTTCTAGTCTTGGCTTGATATTTAATTGATATTAGAATAAATTTTCTCATTAGACATTTTGTCATAGAAATCAGTATTTTTGAATTTAAAACTTGAATTTACTCAAAAAATAAGATGCCTCATATTTTTTTCTCATTTTGCTTTAAAGGTCCATGAAAAGGGTGTCATTGGTGTTACCCACCACCCGCAGCAGAACCTCATCTCCACCTATGCTGAAGATGGAATGCTGAGACTGTGGAAACCATGATTTCATTTTCCCTTATCAATGTATATTTTTAAATTGTCCTTTTGCTAATTAAAGAATAAACATGATATTTTAAATTATACAAGAGAGTTTTTGCCATAAAAAATTGTATACCTTAATTCAATCGAGTATGTTTTAACTTCAAAAGTCTATTTTCAATTTTTTGATTTCTTGATCCTGAAAAACCTCTTTTGATCAACCTCCAACTTTTAAATCAATAAAAATTTTCGAAAATGTCATTCGGTTTTAAAAATCCAAAATTTCTCAAATTGCCGCTTAATTTTCAATGAATTTTTACTACGCAATCACTAAAATCCGGCCATTTAATGAGTTTCTTTATCTTCAAAATTAGTAATTTTGTCATCAAAAGGGGCTTCATGGTTAATTTCGTTATTTTATCATGTCCGTCGGATATTGTCGGAAAAATGGGCAATGACATAATGAAGGATGACTTCACGCTTTAAAGTTACGCAAAACATTGGTCGTAACATATATATAGACGAGATATAAATAACAATCTGGTTTGATGTGTAACACATTCACGAGTCATGATGTATGTGAATGACTGTGGTAGAAAAAAAACGTGGATCTAATTCTGAAAAACGAGACAATACACATTTTCCTATCATATAAAAACTGAAAAGCCAAAGATAATTAGGTATTCATTTTACGGTAAAATAATCAGAAATATATATGAATATCAATTAATTGTTTCGCGAGATACTGAAAAATGTTTGCTATTTTGTCATAAGTTCCGGGCTTGCAATTACATGTTGCACCATCTATCGAAACTGTTTCAGACAAATCTTCTTCTTGGGAAGATCTCACGTCAATACTACCTCCAATTAACGTGAGAAAATCTTGGTTTTTCAACAAGTTTGAAAGACTTCCTTGAGGAATGAGACAATGACAGTCATTTGTATCTACAACAATTTTACCCTTCTCCTTCAGATAACTTTCCAAATAATCTTTGGCTTCTGATTCATCTAAGGTTTCACCAGATTTGCAGACAACCTTGCAATTATCCCCCCAATTCTGTTCCTTACACCCATCATCTGTATCAGACTCTGCAGACTTGGTCCAACTATCAAAGTCATCTAATGAAACATCATTTTTACAGAAGACATGGCATCCTGATTTGAAGCTAAAAACATAATCTCCCATGTGGTTGTTTATCCATTTGCATTTCTTCATCAGTTGGTATCATATCATCTGTAAGACCAACCTAGAGAAAGGAATAGTTTTTGAGGACTTCAACTTACGATTTCTTCTGGAGGTGGTTTCTCAGTTGGTACAGGATCAGCAATTGAAACTAAATTATCGAACTCATCTTGACTCATATTCAAGTATTCATCCTTGAATTAAAATGAATTAATATGGATTATCATAATTATCAAAAATAATATTTCGTTCATCAATTATTTTGGACAGCTTTCTGCAAAACCATTCGATTCAACTTTTATTTTACTCCCATTGAAAGAATACACCATCTTCAAGATTTTCACTTACCAGACCATCATTTTCCCCTATTACAATTTGAGCGAAAGCGTAAAAAGCAAAGAATAAAAGAAATTGTTTCATTATTGGAGCTAATTCCTTAGCCATGAATTCGAATCTTTTATATTCATTTTTCTCCGGGCAATGTTTGATTAAAATTCTCAGCTCTAAGAATCATAACAATGTTGGCACACCTACAAAATTTTATGTTATTTTGCAATACTTTTTGTTTAACTCTCAATAAGTACATAATTAAAATCTTAGTATCAATCTTGAAATTTTAAATTCGAAATTCTTTAGAATATTTTAAAGGAAGCAATGAGATTGATTTAGAAAATTTTGTGACTAAATTTTGCTAGTAGGTTTCTTGCATAAAATCCTTGTGATATCTAAAATTCTTTCTTTTTCGAAAAATATCGATACTTTGTTTGAGCTCTTTTTTGAACAATCCAAGATGGTTCTTATCAAAAATTTGACGCAGATTCTCAATCAGATCTTAGAATTTGCGAACTGTATTAAGTTTTGGAGGAATTTAAAGTGGTTAACTATTCAAAATCAATGAGAGAGATTAACTATTTAAAATAAAAGTCAGAGATGCCGGGATTTTCTCAAATTAAGGCCTTTATTTCCGGCATACTCATCTTGGTCGAAATCCTCACCCCAATAAAGACAACCCTGTGTAAACATTACCTTTCAGACACCTTTGAATTCATCGAGAAAATGAAAGAAACCAATTTAAATGATCAAATCATGATGTCGTTCGACGTTGTATCACTTTTCACGAACGTTCCATTGGAAGAGACCATTGAATTTGTAGTTAATTTTGTAAAGAATAACCAGTCAATGTTCAAGCTGGGTGAGAAAGTTACTAACTTTATGTCGTAAAAATGTCGTGTTTAGCTTCAATGGCCACATGTACATCCAGAAGGATGGGGTTGCAATGGGCTCACCTCTTGGACCACTATTGGCTGACATTTTCTTGGCAAAACTGGAGATGACATCATTGAAACGGACAATCGACAAATTCAATCTCTATTTCAGATACATGGATGACACATTCATAACAATGAACAAAAATGACAATCCAGAAGAATTCCTCTGTACCTTCAATCAGGCCCATTAGAAGATAGAATTTACAATGGAAAAGGAGAACGAAAATAGCCTGGCATTTTTGGATGTTAAACTTAAAAGAAACGAGGATGGAACGATAAAGCGAGGATTTCACAGAAAAAACACGTTCACGGGTAGAATGCTAAACTTCAATTCATTTGTACCGGGAAAAATTAAACGTGGCCTCATAACAGCGTTAGCAAAGAAAACACGAAGGATAGTCTCTGATGAAATGTGGGAAGAAGAATTGGAACAGCTGATCAGCATATTTTTAATAAACGATTATCCAATAGAACTGATCAATGATCGTCTCTCAAAACTCTATACTCCGAGAAGGAAGCCAAAAGAAACGGAAGGTCCAACCGCCTACATTAAACTTCCATTAACGTATAAATAACTTTTTCTTCCTCTTTTCCTCAATGTTTGGAAATAAAAAGGATCCAATATAGATTCTTACATTCTATTTACCCTCACTTATACTCATATAATGCACTTATCTCTGTCTCAGGGCTTCAACCACTCTGGGTTCGTAGATATGCATTCTTAGTGAAAAAATTCTCGGAAACTTATTCAACAGCTCATAGTAGCTACAAGCTCCGTTACGATAAATTTAAATCTAATTTTTTATTATCTGCTTTTAATTCTATCTACGCAAAATTTGAATTAGCCGACTGTGAGAACCTCACTAGTCTAAAAGTAATAATGTCTCATAAAAGATCCAAACTGGATTATTCAATTTCTCTTCTTTATTCTCACCTTCATAAACCAGATGATTAACGAATTTCTTACAGATTTACGAATTTTCATTTGTTCTATGTTAATTTTACATTGCCAAACTAACCAGATACTTTATTCAAATATTGTCATTCATATGAAATTATGTACACTGTACATTGTACAGAGTATTCTTTTTATGAATTTATATTTTAAATACCAATTTGGTTTTTTTTGACCATGCTAGCATCAACCGCTAAATTCGAACTCTCTCATGAATTTGGAAAATTTCATGATATTTTCAATCAAAAACTTGAATTGATTAACAATTCCATACTCCTAAAGGATATACAAATAAACAATCTTACTAACGAGATTCATATGCTTAAAAGAGAACTTGAATACATCAAATATTCATCCAAAGCTATCATTAATACATCAATTCCACCTCCTCTTGTTACATATCCATGTACTAAACATGTAATTAACCCTTATGTTAACTCATCACCATTGAGTAATGTTTGGCAACCACCTTCTCATTTCAATCGTTATAATCCAATCACAAAAGAGCATACTTCGTCATTATCTTTCAAACCTCTAAACAAAGCACATTCAAATAACATGATAGTTAGAGGTTACAACGTTAATGTTCCTGTTGTCAATTCCATTATTAATTCTATTGGATCATTCACTTTCAAATGCTTTAAAAACAAAGATGATCTCTCTTTCTAAAACCAAACGCTTTTATTCATGTCGTGAGACAAATTACAAACTCAAATCCAGTCAAAAAACAACCAGCTCAGTTAAAAAAATTGACTCAATCATCCAACCTGCTAATGTTCCCCAATCAATTCCTCTGACTTCCCCGTCATCGCAATCAACACAAGCACCAGTTAACCCCGTTTCCCCCTGGAATTACTATTGAAACTCCAGCTCCAAGCAATAAAAGATCAGTCTTCTCTCCACTTGAGATTGGATCACACCGTTGCTCAAAAAAGGAAATCTCTTAGACAGCAAGAATCAACTTGTCTCTCTCAATCCTCAATTCTCAATTTCTTTAATCTACGTCCAATTAATCCTTGCCAATCAATATCAGAAGATAAAGAAAACTCACGAAATGTGGCTTACAACCTTCCTCCTCCTCATGATCGTGTCAAACATGGCTCTGGTCACAATGACTCTAATGTTGACCTGGATGCAGTTTCCATCGCTTTAAACAATCAAATTAGTGAGTCTGAAAATTTTTTTCGTTAATCTTCCTTCTAAATACTCGCTCTTTATTATCCAAAAATACCTTTTTCAATATCAAAAACATCATAACTAAATTTAAGCCCTCAATGTTTTTTATCACCGAAACCTGGCTCAACCCTTTTGTTTCTGATTCTATGCTAATTATTTCTGATTATCAATTTCTTAGGG